>CM052446.1:1087496-1108539 GCA_028533085.1 Varecia variegata | reverse complement strand
CAAAACCACAATGAGATATCACTTAACTCTAGTGAGAATGGCCTTTATCAAAAAGTCCCAAATCAATACATGTTGGTGTGGATGTGGAGAGACAGGAACACTCATACACTGCTGGTGGGACTGTAAACTAGTGCAACCCCTGTGGAGAATGATTTTAAATAAATTTAAAACACAGAAATGGAACTGTTTATCCCTACACGAATATATCTTAAGAACAAAAAGAATACAAAGAAATTTTAAATAGTATTCAGTAGTCTTTTTTATTAACATTAAGTGATGCTACTGATATTGTTATTTTGAAACCATACACACATGCACACACATACCACAGTGTTATTAAGAATCAAGAACTTTTAGTGTAAGAGTAAAGAAAATTAACATAAAATCAAAGACGTTAAATAAAATTCCTGTAATCTTAAATTTGAATTAGAAATACAAGTATGAATTCATAATGTATTTTTCTTTTTCAAATAAAAAGAAATGTGTATTTCCAAGCTTAGTGGAAATATATATTTCCTTGATTTCTAAGAAAAATCCTGAGAAGCAGTGAAAACCAAGTAGTAATGATACCCTAACATTCAGACTTTAGTTTCTATACATTTTTCCTAGGGCTCCACTGGGGAAAAAATAAAAAGTCCGATTCCTGGTCTCATCAGAAATTGTATGAGATGATTTTAGAATATTTTACATGCCAGAAAACAAGGAAGCTAACCAACACTATCAGGGAAATGTATAAAGAATTGAGGGCCAATTTGAAAGGATTCTCATTGGCCAAAGTTGGAACAATGTCCTCAGAAAGAACAATGATTCCAATGAGTCAATTTAACTTCTTTAAAGAAGTTAAAATTCAAGAGTTTATAATGATAGCAAAAAAGACTCATTCAGTCACATTGGATATTGCCAGAATATCAAATCATTATTCTGAAAACTGATAAACAAATGGAAATAATAGAGCATCTATCTGGACTTTCTTATACAAACTATTTTCAGGGGAAACCAATCAGTTAATGACCAAAAGTTTTTATTTATAGAATAATTCCAGCTAATAAAAGAATTGCCATGCTAGAATATGGCCACTTTCCAGCCCTAATAAAATAATGAATCTGGAAATGACCATGAATAGCTGCCAAATCCATCAGGTGGAAAGTTGATGAGAAATTTCTTGATGAAGGGATGAGGCTGGCATCACCTGAACTCACTGATGAATCACACACCAGAAAGAGAGATGCCAGCCTCCCAGTGTCCCTGGTGAGATGCAGTGGGAAGAACACAGCAACAAGTGGGACATGCTCTTGCAAAAAAATAGAAATCTGATCAAGCCTCTAGACCTAATTATCAGCTTAACACGGAGCAAGACAGAGGAGCACCACCACAGAATGTAGTCAGGCAAATCTACAATGTGGAAAATTCTGCAGGACAAATGACTCAGTTTCTTCAAAAAATAAGTAATAAGCAAAAAGAAGGTGGGAGAAATGGAGAGTTGTTGAGATAGATAGATAGATAGATAGATAGTTACCCAGTATAAGGTGTACACTTGTTCATTCCTTTTTTAATCAACTGATAATAATAAGGAAAATTTAAGCATTGACTGGATATTAAATGATATTTAGAAATTATTTTTCATATTTCTAGTATGAAAATGATAAATGGTTATGTTCATTAAAATAGTCCCTTTCTCTTAGATATATATAGTTAAGCATTTATGAATGAAATGACATAATATCTGGATTTTCTTTTAAATAATTCAGTGGGTGGGGGAGGAGAATTAAAGCAGGGATAGAGGGTGAGGTATTAAGTGAAACAACAAAAAAACTGTAGCCAAATGCTTATATCTACTCTCTACAGATACAAATAAACTAGTCTTTATTCTATCAGAGAATAAGAATCATAGTCTTGTGACAATAATTTTAATTTTAAACTTAAGACTATTTAAAATATTTCCTAAATATTGTTCATGTACCCCTCATCCCAAGCACAATGGATTGGCAAAACCAGCAGCTCTTCCCTCCAACCCTAGGTCTATTCTTGGGAAAATAACTCAACTGTAGCCAAGATCACTATGCCTCCCCCACCACCCCCACTATAAGCTGCAGTTCGCATGGGCTGCCCTTGTAAGGACAGAAACCAAATCACCTAACCTCCCAGCTGCAGGCTGTAGGGTCTCCTCTATTTCCAGACAAGTCCTGAGAGCTCAAAGCAATGTTTTCTGCTCTGCTCATTGTCTTGACATCTTATGGCCTGTACTTATCGACGTAGATTGGAGATTTGATGTAGACACCTTTTCCTCCCCTGTTACAACTCTTAGCCATATCCTTTTCCTGAAAGACTTCTGCCTTCATGAACTGGTTGAGATAGTCTCTGCCTTCTTGGCTCGTGGGATAACATGAACATCCCTCTCACTTCTAAAAATGAATGTGTTGTTGCCCATTGCCCGTAAACCTTAGCCAACCTGAAATCACTGTAACCAGACAGAATGGGCTTCTAAAGATTAGAGACAAGGAAACAGGCCAAAGACGCCTCACCTATTCAGCACCAAGGGCCCTGTGGGTATCTGAATGCAACAGACAATCCATGAAGAAGACACTATCAGCCAGTGGCTGTCCTGTCCATGGTGACCCGTCACCCTGCTGAGGGACACACAATGGGGTAATAAAGCAGGCCTGGGCTTTGGGATCAGACAGATATTGCTTTGGAATCAAAGTCAGCCTCTTACTATATATTTTAATTTAGGCAATAACTTTTGCTTTCTGGGCCTCAAGTTCCTCCGCTGTGCAGTGAACTCAGTGATCTTGCTTCGCTGGATTGCTATGAAACACTGTATGCAAGACCTGAGCACTGAGCCTGTATGTGGGAGCCCTGGTGAGGAGGGTTCTTCCTGAATTCCAAAAGCATTACTTTGGCAGCCAAAGTGGATTTTTCTGGAACATCACGTCCATGCTCAAAGCAAACAGTTTATTCATCTTCTCATCTTGTTCCAGAAGTCTTCATTTATCTTTTAGGGTTTCCGGCCTGGCTCTCCAGCCCTGGAAGCCTTTGGCCCTGGCCCTCTTCCGAGTTTAGGGCTCTTGGATTCAGCAGATCACATGGCAACTGTCGTCCAAGGTCACTTATCTTGATAAGGCATCATGGGAGGGAAAGCTTTGGCGAGAACAATTGCATCTGCCATGCTGGCGCAGAATGAGGGAGGACAGTTAGTTAGAAGGTTCTGCAATTCTCTACTCATCTGAAAATGATGAACGATTTCCTGCCAGGGCTGAACAACTTGCTAATTAATGATCTGGAAATGGCACCCACTGTCCACTGCCCAGCTCATTTGTCTTTCCCGTGTGGATACAGTAAGGGCTATACATGAAGTCTAGTGCTCTTGCTCATTCCTGCAGTTTCTCCTTTGCTGCTGTGGTAAGACCTGGTGGCTTGGAGTCGGTGCCAGTGGTGAAGGGCAAGAGTGCTTCACAGGTGTTCCCAGGAACATCTGGAGCAGAGGAGGGAGGAGAGGTAACATGGGTTGAGGGATGATCATGGACCAGGAATAAATGTACACAGTCTTATTCCATTAAATCCTCAGGGCAACCCTAAGAGAGAGATGAGATGGGCAGGATTACCACTATTTGGAGATGAACAAACCAATGTTCAGAGAGGGTAAGTAATGCATTCAAAGCTGCATAGCTAGTAAATATTTCACCTGAGATTTCGACACAATCAATTTGATTACAAAACTTTTATTTGTAACCACTGGACTACATACTTCTAAACAAAGCCAATATCTGTAGATTCTAAACAATATAATCGGAGATACATACTTATATGAACAATTATGGGCATTATACACACAAAATTCAGGATTTCATGGAAGGAAGGGATGAGGTCTGGGAAAAATACAAAGATAGCTTCTCAAGTTGTGTGGTAAGTTTATGGATGTTCATTTTATACTAGACTTCACAACTCATATATATATATATGTCTCAAATAGTATTTAAAAGAAAAGATCTAGTACCTTTTTCAAAACCTAAACAGATACCCTCATGGGCCAATAATTTTCACCAAAAATAAGGTAAAGATAAATCCATTCATCAGAATTATTGTGCAGCATTACTAGGTGCTATTAGAGATTAAAAATAAAAAGAAATATAAAATAAACTTCCTGTCTGCATGATATAAATGATAAAGAGCCTAGGCTAATATGTGTGAAAAATATCCACCACTTTATAGGCTTTATAGAGGTCTTCTGGCCTTGGTCTATTTCAGAAGGATTTTTCTCTAGATTACAGAAAAAAAATCCTCTGCAAGAGGATGCTCAGAAAAAGACTAGAATTCCAACCCCGCTTCTGGTGCTGCACCTCACAGGCCTAAGGCTGGAGGCAAAGGCCAGGGCTGCAAGAGCTCCCGGGTGCTCCCCTCTTGTCATCCTGGCATCAGCTGCCATGGGACTCAAGGTGACCATGGGCTGGGGTGAAGCCTGTGTCCCTCTCTGCTTTTTAAATCCTTTTGCAAAGGAAAGAAAAGCCCCTCCTCAGGATAAACCATTTCCAAATGGAAATGAAAATCAGCACCATTCATCAGCATGTGGGCCATTCACTATTGAAAATACAAATCTGGCATAACGGCCCATCTTAGCTCCCCTGCTGTAAGGGCAAGTCCTTGAAGGCAGGTACCTCTCACCAGGTCCAGCCTGGATATTCACCCGCAGCCAGGTGCAAACACATGTAAAATTGAGGCAGTGAGGGTTGCCTTTAGCATCTCTACATCTCTACCTGGAAGTACTTCAGTGCCCCCTCTCCTGGGCCTGGGCCCACAGACCACACCCACCAGGATTTCTACCAGACTCTCCCCTGTCCTCTGTCACCACCGATGTCTCTCACATCAGCTCATTATTTCTTCCTCTGAATGTAACAAGTGTTATATCAGAAGTTAGGTGGGAGGTTGTTTATGGCTAAAAAGCAATTAGTGGTAATAGATGTGCAAGACTCCAAGTAGTTTCCACACTGGGCACAACTCCAAAGGATGGTCTTCTCATTGTAGGCAAAATGGGCCCTTGAGTATTAAGTGACCCAGTCAAGGTCGCACAAGTAGTTTGCGCTGGACCCAGAACATGGGTCTTCTCATTCCCAGTCCAGCCCTCCTTCCTCACCACCAGAGCATAAAGCCACCCTATTCCTAAATATAATTCTCTTTCAAACACCAAGTGCATACAACTGAAAACAGCCAGAGAAACCCTGTTATGCCAGCGTTCCTCCTGCCCACTCAGAGCAGGATGGAAAGCAACATGACTCCTGCTCCTGGCCGTCTGAGGTTGGATGCAGCCGGCGCCGAGCCAGTGTCCTCCGCCTGAAGAGAGGCTCCCTCCAGCCTCACAGATACCTGAATTCTCGGGTACTTTGTAGCCCACGTTCTGTCCATGGGCCATCTTTCTCCTTTTCACTCCCTAAATGAATATTTCCAGAAAAAAGGAGGGAATCAGTGCACAGCTCTGTGTGTGTTAAGGGACATGAGGGAAGTGGGGGAAGGGGTGAGAAGGGAAAATCGGCCTGAGGGCAGAGCGTTGGGTCCTTACCCTGGACAGGAAGATGGCGCGTGACGGTGGTGCAGTGGGGGCCCAAGTGCGCCCTGAGGTAGAAGGGCGTGTCCTCCCTGGCAGGGGTAGGAATGTTTTGTTCTTGAGTGTCCCCTCTATGTTCCCTCATGCAAAACTAAACTGTACCTGGCACTGCAGTCGGCTCATAACCAGGGGTCGTGCTTGGCCTTTCCCCACCCGCGCTGTAGAAGGGAGACGCCCTGCTGCCCCCGGCTAGGGGAACTGCCCGGCCTGCCTCGGGAGTGGAAGCGCTGCCGTGAACAGTTTTCTGCAAAGGCTGGACGTCGTTACAGAAGGACTTAAAGGGTTGTGCGACAAAATGATAGTGTCACAGAATAATTTAAAGCGCATAAAAACATCGGAGAGCCGGTGGGAAGAGAAGGGCGCTGGGCGGAGGTGCTGGGCCCTTCGGGAACCTGCTGGCCCCGGGACACCGGGAGGTTCTCCTGCCGCCTCCCCCAGCCCCCACCCGGCGCGTCTCCCCCTCGTCTCCGCCCGCTCCCTTCACCCACGCGGAGCGCGGCCGGACTCCGCGGGTCACTCAGGCCGCCTGGGCCCGAGGATCCCGGACTCAGCACGGAACGCCACCTCAAGGCCGCCGCCGGCCTCTGCCGGACAGGACAGGCCTGGACACCGCACGCGCGCCAAGTGTCTGTGTGACTCCCGGAAGTGACGGCTTGGCGCCCAAACAGGAAGGTCAAGGTGGCTTTTCGCGCCCACGGCCTACTAGTTTTCTAACAGGCGCGGAGAAGAGGGGTGGCGTGGGACTCGTCTCGGTGTTTCTCTGATCTGTCCCCTGTGCTCCTTGCTGAGGGCTGGAGTGAGGTGAGGGCACGGCCAAGCGTTAAGATTGTGCTTTTCAGGAGTGCTCTGCAGCCGGAAGCGAGCCTCATCAAGTTCACCTTTTTTAAGGTAAATTCTCCCAGGAGAGCACACGAACAGTCGCTAACCCGGTGCCTTAAAAGTTTGCTCTTGGAATCCTTTGCGAGGGCTCACCCCATCATACAACTTCCTGCTTTCTGATATTTCCATCATGTAATTAACTGAAAACAAAAAAAAATTACAAAGAGATGTGAATCGTTATGTCTACCAAATGCTGGGCCATTTGGATAGTTTCTCAAGTGACACCTGAGGCTCACTCAGAGTTTAAGTAGTGGCAGAAGACCTTGATCTATTATTTTTAAATCAGGTAATTCTGGGTTTTTTAAATAAGTGAGGAAAAAAAATTCTTGGATAGTCATTTTGCGGCAGCATCACTGCCAAACCATTCAGCAATGACAACTTCCCAGAAGCTCTTATCTGCCCAAAGTTACTCTTATCTGCCCCAAATTAAGAGAAGTTTTATTTCAGCTGATCAGAGAAATTCACATAGAAGCAGAAGTGCCCTAACCTCTGGCATAGAAAACTAGAAGTTGGTCCTTCTCCATTTCTTCTGTTAGCCAAAATTCTTTTCACTTTTAATTTTGCAAGGGCTACAGACCACTGTACAGATCTCAAGCCAATCCCACTTACGAATGGAATGGAAAAAGCATCAGCCACGTGGTGGAGAAAATCACAGCTGTCCCTTAATTCTGTTCAAGCACACATGAAGCTCCTAGGTTCGTACACTTCATGCCAAACTCCTGGGGGCCTCAGAGAAGAGTAAGAACAATGTCTTCCTTCTAAGAGCTGGCAGACAATGAGAAAGCAGGCCTAAGATACAAGGCAGATGTGAATGTAGACAGAAAGTCATGAACATCTACAGAGGATGACTGGTGAGATCTGAAAAAGATCTGAGCTGGGCTGCCTAGCACCGAGACGGTGGATTTGAGGAAAATATTTGCAAAGAAGTAAAATATGCAGGAAATATTCAAACAATAACCCAGTGTCGTGGAGATGTGGGGTGTAGAAATATTGAAATGTCCACGTCCAAGGAAGAAATGTTTTCCAACCAGCATCCCTGTCACCCATTCTCAGGTCTGGGACATCTGAAGAGAGCACCAAAAGTACTGCAGCCATGATCTTTCTAGGTTCCCCTTACTTCACTTTTGATCCAAGAGTACATTCCAGCCTCATCTGGCCATTTAAAAAGCAATTTTTAAGCCCGCATTGTTAGCTCAATGGAGATACTGCAAGATAAGAGTGCTTTTTCCTGAAGTCAGAACAAGTTATCAAAGAGGTTTGGAGCTAAGTCCTGAATTACAGAGTGAAAGTATGGTGATCCAGACAGAGTTGCCTAAATGAAGACACTGGCCAGGGTCCCTCGAGATCCTACATGGGTATTTCAGAAAGGTTGCAGGATTGCTGTGGGGCTCTTATACTTGGAACAGCTTCTCCTAAGAGTTATCTTCCTGTGAGGCAAACATGATGAAAAGGTTACTATAATTCATTCTTTTTTTTTCAGTCAAGCAAACAAATTAAAGTAAGTTCTATATAAGTCATGATAAAACAGAATTGCTGAAACAGAAATGCATGTAGACATGGTGTTTGAGCAAGAAATTTGCCAAATGATGAGTTTAATTTTATGTCCCAACCACAGTTTTTATTTTCTTTTCAAGGAGCAGGCTGTTTCTCTAGTGAATTTCCAAAAGGCTGTCTTAGCTAAGTCTCTTATAGTATCACATTTATGTTGTATTCTCTACTTGTTTAAGGTTTTTTTTGAAGGTGCAGCTGTCAATACATGCATTGTTAAACAAACTACATGTTTCAAAATAATTTTTATCAAAAACCAGAATGCCTTGATTAATTGGAGGAGGAACATATACTGCTGCTATATTTATGACTTTATGATTTATATTTATGTTTGAATAACTAACTTTAATGCCTTAAATTATTAGTATTAGGTTAGATTGATTAGGTTTACAAGATCAAAGCATACAATTCATCATTCCCCAAAGTGGATCTTATATGTAGATAATATTTCATTTTCCCTTGGTTTTATTGTAGAAAAATTGTTCTAAATTCATTATATAAAATTATATACTATTTAACTACCTGAAAGATGAGAGTAATGTGATTTTTGTAAATATTCCTAAAATGCTAAGTGTTGTGATACTATATGAATATATCATTATTTATGCTATATAGTAATAAAAAGATTTTATTTGCATCATTTAGATTGTGTTTGTCTGCAAGTAATAGAAGACCCAGCAGAGCTGGCTTATTTGTCTGTGGCAATGTGGGGAAGCAACACTGTCACAAAGATTCAGGCCCCGTGTGTGAGGCTTCTGTGCCATGGTTACATGATGGCTGATGCGCTCACACACACTGTGTCCACATTCCAAGATGGAAGAAAGAAGATGGACCGCAGGGAGGAACAGAGGGCCAAAGGCACAAGCCAGCCTTATCTGACCACCAAAAAGATTTTTTTGCTTTAAGCCCTACCGAACGACTTCTGTTTCTATCCAAACAGCCAGAATTGGGTTGTATGTCCAGCCGTAGCTATTAGGGTGTCTGTAAAGTTGGATACTTTCCAGTAGGCACTGATGATGTACCAGGATTCTGTTAGTAAGCAAGTGGAGGAGAATGAACGTTGACAACAATTAGCTGTTTCTGCCACAACGTCATGATGATATTGACTTTTATTGCTTGTGGTAGAACCTTAAATTGCATGATACGAGTTACTGTCTTTCTGGATTTCTTCTATTTCACATGCACAGGAAGGAGACTTCCACACTCCCTGGAAGTCAGGCATAACAAGGGCCTACCTGTAGCTAATGAGGAGTGAGCAGAAGCGATATGTGTGGCTCCCAGGCCAAAGGATTTAGCTGCAGCATTTAACTCACGGCCCTGCCTTCTCTGCTGCAGCCATCGTGGAAGTGTCAAGATAGAGTCCTAGAGGGAGGACTATGAGCTGAGCTGTCTGACAGCCCACCCTGGATGAACATTTGAGCAAGAAGTAAACCTTTGTCCTACCTAGCCTATCCTGAGTGGTACATATTGGTAGTAATTTGTCCAGTATCCTCAATTAACTGTATGTTCATTTGTTCAATAAATAAGTGAGGACATATTAAAATATAGTATACATTTAATAGTCTAATAGCATTTCTTTGAATATAAAGGGTTAAAAAGTTGAATGATCTACCCTTTTGTAACAGTTTACGTCCTAGGCCAGTAGTGTTTGGGTGCAGAGGTAACGTGTAGCATATGAAAAGGAGCATATAATCTTCAAGGAGTGAAACTGGCCTTTTGAAGAGGATATGGGAGGAAATTACCCCTGTTAAGGAAGGTCCCTATCAATGGGGACACTTATCAAAAATGGAGAGGAAGGCCCCTCCTCCATCCTAATAAGCCCCAATAAAATGCCTTTTTTTCTGTTTATTTTGAAATAATTTCAGACTTACAAAAATGTTGTAACAATAGTACAAAGAATTCCCCCCCCCCAACTTCACTCAAGCCATAGTCTCCTGCTTTTCCTCCTGATGATCTGGAAACTTCTTTGCATTCTTGGCAAGTTCATCCTTCTTTATTTAAACTGGGATGTTAGAGCTCCCCGAGGCTACCCCGGGCCCTACTGCCACTCCATCTGTAGTGTCTCCTCAGAGGAACCGTGTACACCCAGGGCTTCCGTTCCATACAGCATGGCAGGCGACGTGAGCCAGACCTCTGCCCTCATTTCAACATTTGGTCTGTATGTTCTCTTTGCTATTTCTAGTAATATTCAATTGTATATTTGATATTGGCTCTTATATGTCTGAAATGTACCTCAAACTAAAGTCCCAAACAGAACTATCATTTTCCCCACCCTACCCACACATGGTCTTCCTGCCTTCTAGTGTTTTCTATTTCACTGAATTTTACCACTGTCCATAAAGGGATAAAAGCCAGAAATCTTGTAGTCCTGTCTAACACTGTCCAGCTCATCTTCCACGTTCCACGCCTGATGTTACTTTCCTCAGGAAGCCTTCCCTGACCTCCCAAACAGACAAATCTAGAACTGTCTATCTCACCTTCACTACATTTATCACAGTCATGATTCTATAATTATTTGTATGGCCACTTAATAAATATTTGTCTCCTCAACCAGCCCATAAGCTCATTGGGCAAGAACTGCCCTCTGATTCAGTGTGGTATCTCTGCTCTACGGGCTAACTCACTGACTCAGTGAGTGCTCAGCAGGTATTTATTGAATGAATATATGAATGGACACCTTTCTAATATGTGACTTTGTTCCTATAAGTTCTGGATTCCCTTCCTCTCTTCAGTGGATCACTTATGGGAGGGAAGATCAATTCATACCACCTTTGTTGAATCACCCCTAAGTATTCTCAAGAGTTTTCATAGGTCAGACAAACCAACTTCTCAAGTTCAAGACAAAACTCTTTTTTTAGAGATGTTGCCCAGGCTGGAGTGCACAGGCTAGTCACAGGCATGATCATGGCACACTACAGCCTTGAACTCCTGGCCTCCAGTGATCCTTCTGCTTCAACCTCCTCAGTAGCTGGGACTACAGATGTGCCACTGCACCCAGCCAAAACCTCTTGTTTGCATTACCAATATTCCAGAAATGGAGGTCCTGTTTGGGTAAAAGACAGAGAGAAGTCATCCTTGTCCAAGCTGGCAGGGGATCTGGCAGAGCATGCACACACTGGAGGAAGAGCATCCCAGCAGGAGGGCCCAGCCGATGCAGAGTCTGGGGCTGGAGCTCACCTGGCGTGTGGCCGCCAGTGTCAGGAGTGGAGTGAGTGGAGAGGAGAGGCTTTTGTTCTGAGACAGCAAGCCCAAGGGTGTTGGATGGCACCAGCAGGAGGAGCATGGGCCAACTTGCATTTTAAAAGGCTCCCTGTGGCTACTGTGTGGAGAGGAGACTGTGGGGACAGAGGGCAAGGGAAGGATTAGGGAGACTGTGTGCCACTACATTTGGTCCCCTACTTTCCACTTTGCATTCTGTGGAAGTTGCTACCCTGAACAGATCTAGAAAGAGAGGGTTTGGCGAGGCGTGGGGGTGGAGGAAGGGGGTCAGGGAAACAGTAGAGGGAGCAGTTCTCTGGTCAACTCAAGAGTTTCCCACTCAGGACCTGGCCGGGCTTGGGTTTCCAAGCCATGAGAGAAGAAGGTGGTGTCTCCCTTGAACTGGGCTGGCGGATTCCCTCTGTCTCAGGCTAGAAGAGAACAATGGCTCGGGTCAGCTATCTGAGCCCTCTGAGGGACCCCTAAGAACTACCCACAGCTCACATGTATGACTGCTCAGCAGGCTGACAGCCAACTGCATGGGACCGTGAGTGGAGCATAGCGCACAGCCCCGCGCTGGGCTCAGACCCCTGCCAGCCTCTGCATGTGGTTCTTAGTTCAGCTCCTTAGTCCTCACCTATGGTTTGTGGAGATTCAGCCAGGAAGAAGGGAGACCCGTTGAGTGACCATGGTAGGAACACAGCCTTGGGATGCAGGAAGAGCTGGACAGAACATGCGCCGTGCCCCCTGCTGGCTGGGACTCTGAAGTCACATGCCGCCCAAGCAGGTCAGTGTCCTTCTCTGTCAAATGGAGTCAGTTCCTCTGCAAGCACGATAACTGTATGCAGTGCATGTTCAAGAAGAATCTGTTGTTATCCACTTTTTTCTGTTTCTTCCCAGGTATTTTCATGGAAAGGGACATGAGGCTGTATCTGGAACTCTCACCAGGTACCATTTTCCATGGGAATCTAAAACATTTTTTCACCATGTAGAGTTAGTCCCTTCTCCTAGTTTTCCTTTTTAAAGTGGTCTAGCTGCTTTTATATAGAGGTTTTTTTCAGATTAACTTAAGTATCCTAAAGAATCAGAATGTGCCCGGGCTAAGCGTGGTGCTCCTGGCGGGGAAGGGGCAGGCCCATTGGTGAGAAGTGACTGGCACGTATCTGTGCCCCGAAGAAGGCAGAGGGCGTGCAAACAGTGCCAGGCTCTCTCTCTGCAACCTCCATCCACTCAGGAGGGGTCGCCCACACCATTATGAGTGGCTGAATATTTGGTAACTGGGAAACTTAGAATTCCATTTTTGGTCTGCTTCACTCTCAGAAAACCTGGACAACATGTGTCTGTGAATAGATGTGTCCCTTTGGTTACAGTAAGGTGGGGTGAAGGCAGGTTTGGCCCCTGGGAATAAGCAAATGAAGATCATGTCACACTGTCCACAGGGCACAGTGTCCACAGTGGAAGGTCAGCACCACAAGGCAGAGGCCTGACCTGTGTTGCCACCACTGTGTCCCCAAAGCCTGGCCCAATGCGCATGCCTAAGTGCTCAGTAAATGCTTCTCGGTGATATTGTTGAATATTGAAGAGTCAACATGGTCTCTACAACTGACATGACAGATTTAGGGACGAAGTCAGCTGGCTCTGACAATTTTGATCCCCTCATGCATGTACAAAGCAAAAGTCTAATGATTGGTCAAGAGGACGGGCGTTGAACTCTGACTCATTGCAAATGCCCTGGGGAAAATGACCTCTGCTCCCTCCATTGCAAATGCCCTGGGGAAAATGACCTCTGCTCCCTCCACATTGCCACCTGGATCCCTGCTCCAGGACTTGACTAATTAGAGTCTGGCAGGTGTCCCGACAAGAGCTGCCTGGCCTTAGTGATGGCATGGCAGGGCACATAACCCCCCACCCCATTCCACTGCTGAGAAATCCTCCATTTAATTAGGTTGCCAGAAGGATTACTTTTTCATTTTTTTAATCCCTTTTGTAGGTTTTGGCTCCAATCAGTCTTGGGGAGAGTTCTGAGCTCTCTGCCCCACTCCCACCATCTCAACCACCACCATGCTCCAATTAAAGCTACCGCTCCCAGGGGAGCGTGGCTCTGCCTTTCCCAGGCCCACGGTGGCAGACGTAGCCCCCCAGCCCCTCCACACACTGGGCAGCCAGCAGCTCCTAGTATAACTGCAGTTGCCCTTCTATACTGGGAATAGTGATTTTAGTATGGGCTGCTGTTTCCTCAACTATGTAGTTTTCAGATCATCCTAAAGGGCTTTTTCATCACCTTACTGGTTCTGTAGAGGTGGAAGTTAATTTAGATACTTCAGATGAACAATTTGATTCAGATATTTGTAATCTCGGGAATAATCCACTCAACAAAGTGTGGAATAAAAAGCTTATGCTCATGGAATGATACAAAATAAAGAGTGAACCCTAATAAAAACTGTGGATTTAGTTAATAAGAATGTGTCAACATTGGTCCATCAGTTGTAGCAAATGTACCACTCTAAGCAAGATGTTAATAATGGGGAAACCGGGAGGGCGCGTGGGGAGGAATACGTGGGAACTCTCCATGCTGTCTGCTCAAGTTCTTTTAAACTGAAAACTGCTGTAGAGAAATAAAGTCTGTCAATTAAAATATAGTAATATGGACAAGCGTAGAGTAGATAGTGGCATAGATGAAACAAGATTAGCCAGTAGTTGGGGGTAATTTTTAAAGATGGGGGAATGGGTCCATGGGTGAGGGTTCATTATATTATCCTATCTCCATGAAAGTTTTTTTTAATCTTATGCTAACTCAGTAATGTGTCTTTTTTATTATAAAAATAATTCAAACACATTGCAGACATTTGAAAATTATTGGAAATTATCTAAAATGGAGTCACGCAAAAGTATCTATCATTGACATTTTGGTGTGGATCTATATACAGGTAACAAAACTGGCCTCATACTGAGTAAGCGGTTTTGAGTCCTGCCCTTTCTTTAAACTTTGTATTGTATTATGACCATCTTTCCATGTCTTAAAATAGCTCCAAAAGTGTGGTTTTTAAATAGTTGCATAACATCTCCTGGTATGACTATACCATAAAGTCTAGAATTTAAGTTCCCACCTGAATGGCCCTTTTCCCGTCTGGTTGAGATGGTCAGAGGTGCGGGTCTGCTGTGCACTCCCAGGCCTGCAACGGAGAAGTCTGAAAGCAAGAAGGCCCTGTGGCCTTGGTCCCCAGCTGGTGGTGTATTTCTCACACTTAGAGTTGTAAAGCACCTCGGTGCTATTTAACAGAGTGGAAAAGGCACTTTTCCTCTTCAGAATGTACACAGTCTCAGATGGATTTATTTACAAAACAAGCGGGGGTAGAATTTGAGTGTTTAGAGCCCTGATGAGAGTGCAGTTGCTTTCCCTGGACCCATGAGCCAGCACGGGTTCCCTGGGGGTACCCAGGGAGCCAGATAATTCCCGAACACAGAGTCACTCTGGCCTTCCCTCCTGCTCAAGAAAGCACATCAGAGGGCAAGTGAGTGAGAATGATGTTACTGCGATAAAATTCACTTATAAACTTCAGCAAATCCTTGAAATCGACCTTGCTCCCCACTGTGGCTGTGCACGACCAAGAGGGCAGCCCATGGGCTCCAGGGGGACCCCGTCAGCCCAAGGCTGGGCCTAGTGATGGGTCTTCTCAGAAACTACCCACTCCTGGCGTAGAAAATCAAGGTTACAGTTGGACTGCCGCGGGACTAAACGGCAGAGAAGGCGGAGTGCACACTGGCAAGAGGGTGTTCCGTTAGATCGGCGACTGTACAATGAATGGGGCTTCTCGATGAGATCCGAGGAAGCAGGTTCTTGCCACCCAAGCCAGTTCTCCCCGAGGCTAAGCAGATACAGTCGCCAGCCCACCATGACCTTTAGTAAAGGTATTTCCCTTCACAGAGCTGGAGAAAAAATAAGGCTTAAAACTTTAAATTTGAAGGAAATGTGTTTTCTAAAATCCAAGTCTCTTGCCAATATATCAGGACCTTTATCTTAAAGTTCGTCTAATCAGACAAGGCCGAGGAGTAAAAGTGGTACTTCAGAGGAACTGACGCTGGCAAGAAACCCACTGAGCTCCCGCGTCTGCATCAAGGGGCACCTCTGTCAGCCCATCTGGGAAACACTAATCCATTTATCAGCTGAATTCCTGAGAATCACTGAACCCCGGCTTTCAGGTGCCCCTGGAGAGAGGTGTCTGCCCTTGTGAATGGGCCCCACGGCAAAAGTCTCGTGGGCACGCCAGGGCCATGGAGTTGAGCAGTGGACAGGTCAAGCAGAGATTCAAGTCCTCAGTGGGGAGGGGCTGAGGGAAGGCTGGCTTCAAAGGATGTGCCCGCAGCCGGGTAGCAAAAGAGGAGGGAAATAGCCCTCCATGGACCAGAGGGAACACGGGAAGGCCAGGCGGACAGTACTCCTGGGACACGGGGCTCCTCCTATAGATGCACCATGCAGCTGGGATGCAGATGGAGAGCATCCTGTCGACAGCGTCTCTCCACACTTTTAGGAAATGGGCCTCTTCTGTACCGCTGCAATTTGGGCAGGTCTGTCTGGTCCATGAGGATCTGGGACCTGCTCGACACTGGGGCCTCTGGGAGTAACAGCCAGCTCTTCCTTGGGCCTGACTGGGGGGCTGAGAGGACTCAGGGTTGTAACCCTGCTCAAAAGGAAACCAATAGAAAGCTTAAAATAAAAGTGATGAAGACAGAGGCTGAGGGAGAAACGAAGCCAGCATTCAGACTACAGAGGCTCCACGGGGCAGCTCGCCTAGGACTGGGCGTCTGTTCACCTCGCCCTGAATCAAGCTGGGTCCTCCATCCCCACACTAGGGACTGCAGGTTAGAGACTCCAGAACATGGAATGTTCCTCTCTTCAGAAAGAGATGGCTGGGAACATGACTCCAGAGGGCACTGTGACCTCACCAGCCACACAGGGAGACCACCCATGTCCTGAGAATGCTCTTTAAAGGAGGAGGTTCTGAGAGAGTCAGGAGGAAACTAGGAGAGAGGAGGAGAAGAGGTAGCCACAGGAGAGGCAGCCTTGGCCTCTCAATAAACCACTGCTGTTGCCCACAGTGAAGACATGCTATGAAACATATCATGGAAATGGGATGTAATCTAGAAAATACAAGAAGGTAAGACATAGATAAAACCAAGGAAATAAAAGTAAACAGACCATGCTGCTAAACCACTTAGAGTTTAGAAAATGACATTAAAAAGATCATAAGGACTACAGATTAAACTTTGAAGAATATTATTGATAAGTAACATATGCAAGCAAAATAAGCTAAAGGAATTAGAATAAATAAAAATGAAAGTTGTTAAAAACCAATAAACTAAATAGAAAATGAAAGTGAAAAAATATTTTTAAAATATCCACCATAAAAGACTAATTAAACAAAATATATAATAGATTTTATGATACAGTATTAAGATACCTGTGAACATAATGTTTTAGAAAAACAAGCAATGATACATAGTATGTTCTTGGTATAGTATGTATCAATTTTAATTGATAAAATTAAACATAATATAATCCAAATTTAAATATATATACATAAATATGTGTAAATACATATCATTATTTATAGAAAGTGTGTGTGTGCTAGCATATGTGCATGCATATATAAAAGCCAGGAAGAAAATACAACAAAATGCTAACCGTGGTTAACTCTGTAGGATTATTAGTAACTTAAAAGGTTGTATTTTTTTGAACTTCCTAAAATGATTCAGTATTACTTTTATTGCCAGAAACAAAAATGGTTTCAAAAAAGTAAAAAGGTATCTTAAAAATGTTTCTGTGGAAAAATGAGATTTTGTGTTGTTTTAAAGCTATTCTTTCAGAGACATTTGATTTTTACTTGAAGAGATGTTATGGAAGAAGGAATATCTTCAAATGATATTCTTTATATAATAAGAGAATATAATGTCTATTTTCCACTAAAATTTATTTAATTTATTCCCCATTAGTTCATCATGCCAAGCTCTTGCCCAGGTACTAGGGAGATAACAAACCAGAGAAATACCTTATCCTCTTACGGGTTACATTCTGCTTGGGAGATATATACAATAAACAAAACAGAGAGTGTGTCCAGTGGTGATAAGGGTAGTGGAGAAAAATACAGCAGAAGGAATAGTTGGTTCTGGGGAGCTGTTGAAATTTTAGATGTTCAAATAAATGGTGAGGGACAAATTCCTGAAAAGGTGACTTTGGGCAAAGACCTGGAGGAGGTGACGGTGCCATCCTGTGGACACCTGGGGGAAAGCATCCAGGCCGAGATAGCAGGAAGTGAAGGTGAGGAAGGGCCTGGCGCGGCTGAGCGGCAGGAAGGAGGTGGTGTGCTGGCCACAGTAAGGGAGAGGGGAGGCGAGACCAGGGCAGAGGGCGACTTTGGCTCTGCCTGTGAGCGAGCACGGAGGTCGTCGGAGGGCCATAAGCTGAGAAGAATATAAACAAGGGGTAACACTGACCCAGGGCTGTGCACTCTCCAATGCACTGTGTCAATACCTGCTTGTCCTCACAAGGCTCCTCATTCAGTGCTACTGGAGCATAGGCTCAGGGCTTCAACCATGACTTCGGCTAAGATGGATGCAAATAATTGGGGGATTTAATCATTTATTGCCATAAAATGAATTACTCATCCAAAGTAAGTAAAACCAATTTCAAACCACACAATTTGGAGCAACAAAATACGCTAAAACAACTTGAACAAACAAAGATACAGAAATTGTAAATAGGTAGCTTACAGCAGCCATGAGATTGATCAAGCACAAATTGCTGTAAGGCAAGTGGGAGCACAGAGCCTCAAGGCCTGGGATGTGGTAAGGCTGATGCTTTTGTCAGGTGCCATCCAGGACAGTGCTAAAGGCCAGTCTTCCAAACCAGTCACATGGAAACAGTTTCCTGAAATGGATAGTGTACACCGATGGCAGCCTAACAGTGCCCAGAGCAGGACAGACAAAAATGAGCTGCTGGAGCAATGCTTTCAACAGAAGCCTCTGAAAGAAGCAGAGGGGAGTTGCCCCAGGCCTAGGTACATGTGGTGTGGCCATGTGGGGAGGACTAGGGCAGCAGTGGCCTGTTGAGCTTGGGAACCACCCTGAGGTCATGACATGGGTTGACTTGGGGGAACATCTTCCGGCTAGATCCAGAGTGAAGGCGAACTCTCCAACAAGCACAGGGACACACTGCACTCTGGCCCTTCAGGCCTGGTGGCTTCCCCCTGTGGCCTCACCAAGTGATGGACTCCAAAGAAGGAAACTATCCCTGACCCCAGGAGAACACAGGGGCCAATGGTTATTCCCAAGAATGACCCAGAGCTGGATGGGATGAGGCCTTCCTGTCCGCACATCATCTTCCATGCAAGGGGAGGACTCCTCTGGCCAGCTCAGCTGCTGGGCTCAGCAGAGCACAACCGGACGGACCCCCTAAGTGTAAGTTCTCCATGGTCTGGATGGAACTTGGCTCTCTCCCGAGAGGGAATTGGAGAGACTCAGGACCTAGAGAACTCTGCGAAATCATTTCAATTTTTAATCTCTCTCATCAGGAGATTGGAGGTTCCATTTTAAAAAAAACATTGTCTTGAATCCTTCTCTGGCCATCATTGGTGTAAAATTTGTCAGGTCTAAGAAATGAGAGTTCTTGTAATTACAGCCTAAATCATTCACAAAAATCTCTTAACAAGGAAGCCATTGTGCCAAACCCCCAGCTTGGTTACGCTCCGGTTTCTGTGAGCTGTCTCAGGGAAGGCCCTGCTTCCAGCCGTAGGTCACCAGCACCGTGGCTCCGGTGGTTTGGGCCACTGGAGCGACTGTGTTGATAGCGGACACGCTCTAATCATCGTAGGGGAACAGGGACCCTCTGCGCACGGAGGGGACAAGGCCACCGCGAGCGGCGCGGGGCGGCAAGCCCATCCTCCGCCGCCCCTGCCTGCTGGTGGGCACGCACGGCCAGTCTGCGGTGAAACGCGGCGCTTGACACGCTTCCTGAGGAGCTCGGTGCTGGAACGGAGAGGTTAAATCCAGTTTTATTGGGCAGTCACTGGAGAAAGGCAGTAGAGTCGTGATTCGCGTTTCCGCCACGAGACACGCTGGGCCTTATTTGTCCTTTCCCAGGAGCGGCAGCAGCCCTTCACAGTTGCCTGCACTTTGCCATTTACAAGGAACTCCTGCATTAATTATTCCCTTGGAGACTGAGACAGCCTGTGAGGTTGCTAAGTGAGGACCACATCAGGAGAGTTAACTGACTTGCCAAAGGCCGTGAGACTCAGAAGTGGCCGGGCCCGAACTTCTGCCCCAAGTGGACTCGCTGGGGGATGGGGGAGGAAGGGCAGCCCTTTCCACTGGACCGCCCTGCCGTACCTGAGCTCACACCGTCACCGTCACCGTCGCCCACCAGCACCTGTGCGCGTGCAGATGCTCTTCTCAGGAATCTAGACTGATTGGTCTGAGCCTGTGAATCCCTCAAAGCAAGAAGGCCTCCCTGGCAGACTTCCTCCAGCCTCGCAAAGGTGAGCCAGTCCCCTCTTCTCCGAGCTACGCCTGTACTTCAGGCACTCCTCTGTTGTTTCTTATTACCTTGTACTATAATTCATTTCTTTGCATGTTGAGCTTTTAGCCCGTGCGCTGCTTAGGACAGCGACTACTTCTGCGCAGGTGGAGAGAGCAGAGTTCTTGGGCGCGGTCTTTGGAGCCAGGCTGCCCAGGATGAGATCCCAGGCCTGTTACTTATTGACACTTAGGAGAAAACTCCTTAAACTCCCTGTGCCTTCCTTTTCTCATCTGTATAGTGGGAGCAATAACAATATTGCCAACCTCACAGGTTTATTGTGAGGATGAAATCAGTTAATACATGTAAATCACTAGAACAATAAATAAACATTATGAAACCCCTAAATGTGAATGAATAGTGAAATTGATAAAATTTTTTTTGAGGCAGGATCTCTCTGTCACCCAGGCTGAAGTGCAGTGGCATCATCATAGCTCACAGCATCCTCAAACTCCAGGGCTCAAGCAAACCTCCTGCCTCACTGCCTCCCGAGTAGCTGGGACTACAAGTGAACACCATGCCCAGCCAATTTTTCTACTTTTTTTTTTTTTTTTTTTGGTAGAGCTGGAGTCTCGCTCTTGCTCAGGCTGGTCTCGAACTCCTGGCCTCAAGTGATCCTCCCACCTTGGCCAGGCATGAGCCACTGCAACCAGCCTGAAATTGATAAATTAAATGCAGTATATTTATATACTAGAAAAATACCCTCTAGCTGTTATAAGGAAGGAAATATATCTATCCACATCGTCATTGTGATCAGTATCATCACCATCATCCTCCTCCTGTTGGTATGCCCAACTCCTACCGTGGCTGGACACAGAGCATGTGCTCTCCATAAAGGTATGTCATATGTATGAGTAAATCAGTGTACTTGTAAAACAGTTGGTGACTTGGGTGAAAACAGCTACTCTTGTTTGGGGCAGTCACAGCTGCCTGGATCATATCTAAAAACACTAGGATTACTGCTTCTTCAACAAAAGAATATGCAGGAAATTCAATTTGGGATTCCTAAGTTAATTTACCCTAATGAAAAGCATAGGCCTCCAGGCCAGAGAGCCAGGCTCACCTATTCATTAATAAATATTGTGCAAACTAAGCAACTTTGTTTCTGTTCAGGCAAAGTTGCCTGGCTGAAAGTGCTTGAAGCCTATCAGAAACTCCAAGAACACAGGTGTAGGGTGGAAAAGCCTGAAAAGGAATCCAATATATCCTTCTTCTCTCTTTTTAGGATGTTTTAGTTAGAACAAACGAAAAGA
>CM052446.1:1043594-1086996 GCA_028533085.1 Varecia variegata | reverse complement strand
TTTCTTGCTGATTTTCCTGAGTTCTAAATAGATTCTAGTTATCAGCTAGAATCGGATGTGTAGCATGCGAATATTTTTTCCCATTCTGTAGGTTGTCTGTTTGCTCTCGTGACAGTTTCTTTGGCTGTGCAGAAGCTTTTTAATTTAATCAGGTCCCATTTATTTATTTTTGTTGTTGCTGTGATTGCCTTTGGGGTCTTCTTCATAAATTCTTTGCCTAGGCCAATGTCTATAAGAGAAAAACTCTAAATTTTTAGGCACCTAGTAACATAGCTTCAAAGTACATAAAGAGACAAATGGTAACAAAAATAGTTACACAAATAGTAACAGAAAAACATGGAAAACATGCTAGTATTAATCAAAAGAAAGTTGGGCTGGCTATATTAGTATCAAATTATATTTCAGTGTAAATAATATTATCAGGGATAATAATGGTCATGTCATATTGATAAAGGGATAGATTCATCTAGAAGACATAACAATTCTAAACATGTATTCATACACATAATAACAGTTTCAAAATATTTGAAGCCATTATGATCAAAGATTTCAATACCCCTCACTCCATAATTGAGAGAACAAAGAGACAGAAAGTTAATAAGAATTTCAGAAGATTTGAATAAAGCTATTAACCAACATGATCTAATTGACATCAATAGTCCACCCCAAAACAGCAGAATACACATTCTTTTGGGGTACACATAGAATATTCACCAAGAAAGACCATATTCTGGAAGGAAATGCAATGAAACCAAAAGTCAGTTTTTTGAGAAGAGCAATGATATTTATAAACCTCTAGCCAGACTGATAAAGAAAAAAATAGAAGATGAAAAATTATAGATTTTATATGTATTAAAGAAATAATAAGGGGATATTATGAGAAATTTTATGCCAATAAATCTGACAACTTCAATGAAACAGACAATTTCCTTAAAGGACATGTGCCATCATAACTAACTCAAGAAAAAATAGATAAGCTAAAAATAAAAAACCTTCAAAATAGGTTAATTTATATCATAGTACACATATAATATTGTATCACAATATAAATATAATAACTATTAAAAAATTAAATTGAAGGCAAAAACCTTCCCACAAATAAAACTCCAGATCCAGAAATCTGGTGAATTTTATCAAACATTTAAGGACGAAATAATATCAATTCTTCATCAATTTTCCCAGATAATTAAATAAGAAGAAATAGTTCCCACTCATTCAGTGAGACCAATATTACTCGTATCCCAATACAAGTTAGACTTTAAAATAAAAGTATAATTCAATATCAATACAGAACTTCTTTTTAAAACAGAATATTGAATCCAGCAATAAATACAAAGAATAATATATCATGACTTCAGTGAGGTTTATCCCGGGAATTCAAAGCTAATTTAACATTCAAAATAAATCGATGTCATTCACTATATTAACAAATTTTCTAAAACTTCTATGATCATTCAATAGACAGAAAAAAACTGACAAAATTTGACATCAATTTCTAATTAAAACTCTCATCAAACTAAAAGTAAAAGAGAACTTCTTCAACCTATTCAAGGGCATCTATTGAAAAAAAAATCTATAGCCAACATTGTACTTACTGGTGAGAGACTGAATGCTTCCCTGTATGCACCTCTGTCCCCCAAAGACTGGGAATGAGCCAAGGAATCTGCTCTTACAGCGTCTTCAACATTGCACAGGAAAGTCTAGCCAGTGCAATAAGGCAAATAAAAGGGGGTAAAGGCATCCAGGTTGTAAAGAAAGAATAAAAACTGTCTTTATTCACTGAGTATATGAGCATACATCCAGAAACTACAAAAAAGTCCTAGAACTAATTACAAAAAAAGTCCTAGAACTAATAAGAGAGTTTATCAAGGTTGCAGAATACAAGATCAGTATACAAAAACTCACTGTATTTCTATATACTAGCCATGAAAAATCAGAACTTCAAATTTTAAAACAAAGCCGTTAATAATAGCATAAAATTATGAAGTACTTAGGAATGCATGAAGAAAAGCTATCAGACTTGTACACTGAAAGCTACAACATATCGTTAAAGGAGATTGAAGAAGATGCCAATAAATGGAGGGATATAACGGTCCATAGTTCAGGAGACTCAATACTGTTAAGATGTCAATTCTCCCCAAATTGATTCATAGATACAACACACTGTCCAAATCAAAATGCTAGTCAGTTTTGTTGGAGAAATTGACAAAGTGATTGTAAAATTCACATGGAAATCAAAGAAAATAGAGTAGCCAAAACAACTTTGAAAACAAAGGGCCTGATTCACAATTCATTATAAAGTTATAATAAGCAAGACAGTGGGGTTTTATTTCTGCATTCTCTATTCTGTTCCATTGATCTTTTTGTCTACTTTTATGTCAGTACCATGCTGTTTTAGTTACTACAGCTTTGTAGTATAATTTGAAGTCACTAATGTGATGCCTCCAGTTTTGTTCCTTTGCTTAACATTGCTTTGGCTATTAGGGTTTTGGTTTTTTGTTTTGGTTTGTTTTGGCTTGGTTCCATGTGAATTTTAGGATTTTTTTCCTAAATCTGTGAATGTTAGTATTTTGATAGTAATTGCATTAAATCTCTAGATTTCTTTGGGTAGTGAGATCGATCATTTTAACAGTATTGATTCTTCCAATCTGTGAACATGGGATGTTTTTCCATTTGTTTGTGTCTTCTATAATTTCTTTCACCAGTGATTTTTAGTTCTCCTTGCAGAGATCTTTCATTTCCTTGGTTACATAAATTCCTAGGTACTTTTTTGCAGCTATTATAAATGGAATTGTGTTCTTGATTTTGTTCTCAGTTTAGTCATTATTGGTATATGGAAATGTTATTTATTTTTGTACATTGCAGTTAACTGATCTTCAACAAAGCAGACAAAAAACATACACTGCGGAAAGGACACACTATTCAATAAATGGTGCTGGGAA
Organism: Varecia variegata; assembly: GCA_028533085.1. NCBI lineage: Eukaryota > Metazoa > Chordata > Mammalia > Primates > Lemuridae > Varecia > Varecia variegata. The sequence continues at coordinate 1,084,054 of CM052446.1, read as the reverse complement.
AATTGGAGAGTCACATGCAGAAGAATGAAACTGTATCCCTAGCTCTTACCATATACAAAAATTAACTCAACATGGATTAAAAACTTAAATGTAAGGCCTGAAACCATAAAAATCTTAGAGGAAAACCTAGGAGAGACTTCGGACATTGGCCTAGGCAAAAAATTTATGACTAAGACCCCAAAAGCAAATGCAACAAACACAAAAATAGACAAATGGGACTTAATTAAACTAAAAAACTTCCACACAGCAAAAGAAATCAAAAGAGTAAATAGACAACCTCCAGAATGGGAGAAAATATTCACAAACTATATATCAAACAAAGGACTAATATCCAGAATGTACAAGGAACTCAAACAACTCAGTAAGAAAAAAACAACCCCATTAAAAAGTGGACAAATAACACGAGCAGGTATTTTTTCAATAGAAGATATAGAAATGGCAAAAAAAAAACATGAAAAAAGCCTCAACATCACTAATCATCAGAGAAAGAAAATTAAAACCACAATGAGATACCGTCTTACTATAATTAGAATAGCCATTATTGAAAAGTCAAAAAACAATAAATATTGGCACAGATGCAGTAAAAAGGGAACATGTCTGTGCTGTTGGTGGGAATGTAAATTAGCACAACCTCAATAGAGATCAGTATAGAGATTTCTCAAAGAACTAAAAGTAAATCTACCATTCAATCCTGCAATCTTGCTACTGGGTATCTACCCAAAGGAATAAAAAAATCATTATATCAAAAATATACCTGCACTCCTACATTTATCGCAGCACAATTCACAATTGCAAAGATATGGAAACAACCTAAGTGCCCACCAACTGACGAGTCGATTAAGAAAACGTGGGGTGTGTATATGTGTATGTGTATATAAATGTGGAGGAGGCGGTGTATGTGTACTACTCAGCCACAAGAAAGAATGAAATGTCTTCTGCAGCAACATGTATAGAACTGGAGGCCATCATTCTAAGTGGAGTAACTCAGGAACAGCAAAATAAATGCTGCATATTCTCACTTATAAGTGGGAACTAAACCATGACTATGCAAGGACACACAGAATGGTATAATGAACTTTGGAGACTCAAAAGGGGGGAAGGTATGAGGGGCTAAGGGATGAAAAATTACCTGTGAGGTACAATGGACACTCTTCAGGTGATGGGTACTCTAAAAGCCCAGACTTCACCACTATACAATATGGACCTGTAACAGAATTCAACTTTACCCCCTAGATCTATTAAAATAAAAAAAAAAGGTCCTATCAGACAGACACCAAAAAAAAAAAAAAAAAAAAAAGTCAATGAGGTATTGGTATAAAGATGCAATTAGATCACCATAACAGAATGGAGAGACCTGAAATTGACCTGCATATATCCAGACACCTGATTTTCAACCAAGGTGCAAAGACAATGCAATGAATAGAGAGTTATTTCAGCAAATAGGATTGAAGCAATTGGATAGTCATAGGCAAAAACCAAAAATGATAATTGTAATAACTTTGATGCATCCCTTGCATCACATGCAAAAGTTAAATCAAAATGGATCATAGACCAAAATTTAAAGCCTAAAACTATAAAACTTCTAGAAGAAAACATAGAAGGAAATCTTTGTGACCTTGGATTAGACAAAAGACTCCTATCATGATCCATAAGGGAAAAATTTAATAAATGTGATGTCAGCAAAATTAAGAACTTCTGCTTTTCAAAATACACTGTTAAGGTTGGGCATGATGGCTCATGCCTGTAATCCTAGCACTTTGGGAGGCCAAGGTAGGAGGATTGCTTGACGTCAGGTGTTTGAAACCGGCCTGAGCAAGGGTGAGACCCCATCTCTACAAAAAAATAGAAAAATTATCCAGGCATAGTGGTGCGCTCTTATAGTCCCAGCTACCCAGGAGGCTGAGGCAAGAAGATCACTTGAGCCCAGGAGTTTAAGGTTGCAGCGAGCTATGATGACACTACTGCACTCTAAGCTGGGCAATAGAGTAAGACCCTGTCTCAAAGAAAAAAAAAATACACTGTTAAGAGAATGAAAACATAAAATACAGGCTAGGAGAAAATATTTGCAAATCAGTTTTTTAAAGGGGCTTGTATCCAGAACTCTCAAAATGTGATAATAATAAGAAAAAAAAATAAAGAAGAAAAGAGCAAAATATTTGAAAAAACGCTTCTCCAAAGGATAGGTGAGGGGATAGGCAGAGTAATTAGAAAGCGGAAGATTGTTGACTGCCTCTTAGGATTAGCTGAGAGGAAAGGATGTCACTTGAGGCTGACAAGGAAAATAGAAGCAGTTTGAGTTTACTGAAGTCTACAGAGACAATAAGATAAAACTAGCATCTAAAATCCAAAGCTTAGGAAGAGGGTGAGGAGAAATGGTGTCTATAATAATTTCCACATTGCTCAAAGTAGGAAACCAACAGAGAGTGTCTAGAGAAAAGGACAACTAAGGCTTTATATAAATCATTAGTATGGAGGGAATTACTAGAACACACACACAAATCCTCCTGAATACAAAGTCAATACAATAAAAGGAAGTAAAACATGACATGGTCAAACTGAGATTGAACATATCATTAGTATCAATAAATAAAAATAGGTTTAGATCCTCTTTTAAAAGAAAAGGTTTATCAAACTGACAAACAAAGTGAATCCAAACTCTGTACTGTGTAAAAGAGACAAAAGTAAGCAAAAAGATTCAGAAAAAGTAAAAGGATGAGAAAATTCATACTAGGCAAATCTTGATATCAGACAAACTAGCATTCTAACCAAAAAACAATAAATGAGATAAAGAAAAACATATAAACACATTTTAATGCTAAGCAGTATAATTTATAACAAAGATATAACTTATTAATATTTATGCACCTGACAACACATCAAGTTTGCCACACAGAAATTATAGGAGATTAAAGGAGAAATATCCAAAGGCTATAGAATACAGTCAAGCTGTGCTCAGAAAAAAAAAATCGTAGTATTAAATATCTGTATCAATAAAAATAAATCAGAAAGAAACAAAACTAATGTAATACAACAGAAGAAATAAACAGAGATGTAGAGCAGACATTGAGTTAGAAAACTAAAAAACAGTAAAGCTAATAAATAATCAAAAAGCTATTGCTTTGGAAAAAATCCACAAAGTGGAGAAAACACTAGCAAAAAACAAAAGATACTATTAAATAGAAATACACAAACAGAATGAGGCAAGGGGAGAGAGCCACTGAAATACAGAATTCTTTTTTTAATATCTTAAGACAATACCCTGCTAACTTAATGCAAATAAATTTGACAGCCTAAATAAAATAAATACTTTTTAGGAAAATATAATTCACCAAATCTGAATCTTTAGAGATTCTAGAGATCAGTTACTGCAGAAGCTATGGAGAAAATTGCAAGAGTTCTCACCAAGTAACAAACACATCAGTTCCTGATGGTGTCATGGGGGATTTAGCAATCCTTTGAAGCCAGATAATTCCAATGCTAAACTGTTGCAGAGCAAGGGAAAGAATTACTACTTCTAAAGTCTTTTTATAAAGCAAACTTAACATTGAAATCAATATCTGATAAATATTGCTCTAAAAAGAAAACGATAAACCAATTTCATCTATAAATATGGATATAAAAATCTTAAATAAAATATAAGCAAATACATTTAGAGAACAATTCAGGACCAAATGAGATTTATTCCGGGAAAGAAATCACATTAATACATAACTCATGATATCCATACAGCCAAGAAGAAAACTCATGTCATCTTCAAGGCTGTTGTGCCAGTTATGAAGCTGCTGTTCCTCGGCCTCAAGCCCACTCCCTGCCCCGCTGTGACGCCGGGGCTGGTACCCCGCAGCCCACATCCCTGCTCCGGGGCTGCGCACTGCGCTCTTCGGCACAGGACACGGAGCAAGGCGGCAAGGCCTGGGGGCGGTGCTTCTTCCCGTCTTCGAGCCAGCATCATCCCACCCTCACTCACCTCGAACGTGAGAGTTTGTTTCCGTAGCAGCATTTTTTGAGTCATGTGCTATTTTTCTAACACTTGCTACTCCAGCCGCCAGTGTCCCCTCCTCAGAGGTCTGGGTCCGGTTCCATGAGCCCCTCCGCTGGGCTGGGACCCCAGCATGAGCCAAGCGGGCAGACTCCCTCTCAGAGGCCCGAGTTCCATGGGGTCTCTCCTCTCCCCTTTGCTCCCCTGGCCCTAGGGGTCCCTTCTTGTCATTTACTTAAAAATTCTTTATGTGAAAGTCTCTTCACTAAAATAACAGGCATGGTTTCTGTCTCCATCTGACAAAATCTGGTACCATTTCTGATATTTTAAAATATTCAGTTAAGGAAGAATTGACAGATAGCTCCTTGACATGATCTCACAGATAAGCAACCCCACCTCAAAGCCAGCGTCTTGCTGCAGGGAGCAGGCGTTGCCGCGGGGACACTGTGTTGGAGGCGGTTGCCAGGGCAACCAGAGAGGGAATGAAACCTCTTCACTCCCTATTCTGACGTCAGACACCTGGAGACCATATTGCTATGCGGGAAAGGACAAGGTGCATGATAGCAAATATAACATCTATCTTTTCGGTAAGAAATAACAAATATAAATGAATCTTATATTTGCAAAAAGAAATACTAGAAAAAAACTAAAAATTAATTTTAAAAATTCATTACATAAAGAGGGAAGGAGAAACGTGGTAGAGAGGATAGGAAAGGAAGCTAGATTCCTCTGAATACACCTAGTTACAGAGCTTCGACAAAATGGTTTAAATACTAAAAAAAGGTGAAATTAATTTCTGAATTAATCTGAATTCCTAAAACCATTCCCAAAACAATCTGAAATGAATAAGCCTAATTGTGTACCTGGTCGGGAACATAACCATACAAAGGAAAGAGTTACTTCTAGTGACTTTAGAGCATTAAAGAGTTGCCGGTTTTAAAACACATTTCCCCTGCCGAATCCACATCAGCAAATTGATCGCCTATGAATCCTGTCTCATCACTGCACTCAGTTCCAAATTGAAGTCTCCGGTGGGTGCATCTCATTTGTGGACCATCCAGCCATCTGGGGTCCCAGGCATAGTAGCCGCTGGGAAATACAGTTTTTGGCTTTCTCTATTCTGCACACAGGACTGTACATCAGCAGGAGATTAGAAAATGAATTGAGCAAATCAGCCTGTGGGATCTGTCACCTTGTAAGCTCAAGCTCTTTGATTAGCATCTTGAAGACTGGGTTTGGTGGCAACATAGGAATTTTTTAGGAAAACTTATCCTGGAAATCTATAACAAAATTATACCAAGTAGCTAAAATGTCTTGTGTCTTTTACCAGCATGGATGTTTAGTGTCTGTGAGGGAAGAGACTAGGTCTAAAATATTTTCTGTACCCTAGATAGCAACAGGATAATTGTGACCACCCAGACAATCCTGCCAGGGCTGTAGTACCAATCACACACTCAGGGGTCTAGTTTGGAAAGGGAGGTATGTAATTTGTTGCTTTCTAAATAATCCCAATGGGATGTAAATTTATTATTAGTATTAATAACATCCTACAAATTCCATTCATTATAAATTGCCCCAAGGAATACTCTTTCAAATTTGTCTAGACCAAAACAGGAAATAAAAGCTAAGCTTCTAAAAATAAAAACTTTCAATATCTCTAGACCCAGCTATGGGTTGGCCCCAAATCACCCACAACACTTTGAGGAGTCTGAGAACCAATGCCAACTGTGACGCCCATTCAGAAATCATTGTTGACCGATGAATTTCTTATTGGCTGAATTCCCTGACCCAACAAGTTCTCTCATTGCATCATGTGTGCAAGTAAAATGCCTTCCTGTGTGTGATAGAAGTCTTCTATCCAGTCTTGCTCCAGGCTGTGTACACTCAGACAAGTGTTTTAACCTCTCTGTGCCACAGTGTCCTCATCTGTAAAGTGAAAGTAACAAGTGTTCTTCCCATTCTGTGGTAAAGATTAAATGAGTTAAAAACAATCCAGTGCTTTGAAGAGTATCTGGCACCTACTAAGTGCCATATAATTGCTAAGTGTTATCCTTATTATTATGTTTATTCCAATTGTTACTCTCAGATGCCAGCAGATATCAAGACCACAATGATTCTAGATATATTGAGTATTCATGAGTCACAAATACTGGCAGATAATCTGAAATGTAAGATAATATTTCCCTACTGAGGAAAAAGAAGAAAGAAAAATGTTACCTATGCAGCAAAGATTATATAGCAAATAATATAACACAATGAACTCTTTACTAATGATTGTAAGTGGAAAAGAAAGAAAATCATTTTCCACAGTGCAGATGTGCAAACTAAGAAGGAAGTTCAACAGAGGCCTTTGGCTTTGGCCATGGTGATGAACTGCTGTTGCCTGAGCAGAACATCAAGATGGGCGTTTCACCCAACCTTGCTCTTGGGTCTTGGAAACGTCTCAATTAAAAACAGACTAGGCTGAGCAAATAACAAATACACTTTCATCAGCAGTGGTCAGTTCTGCCCAGCTCCCTCCCCATCCATCAGCCCTGTCTGAACAGCTACACTGCTTTTAAGTAACAGACCACCCTGGTCAGGTCCTCCCCCTCAGACAGGTCACAGGCTGCACAACCCAGACGATGAAACCAGCAACTAAGTAGCAAGGAGTCTTGACCTTCAACAAAATAACAAAATCAATGAAAATCGGGATGTGAGGGACCAGCCTCCTGTCTGACACTCTCTAGATCCTGACATCTCAAAATGTAGGAATTGCACTAAGTGAAAAGAAATGCGCGGAAGACAGAAGACACTGAGTGGGTCTCACTGGTCTCTGGGGCAGGACGTGGGCGGGGGAGGGCAGAGCGGGGGAAAAGTCTGGTCGTTTCTGCAAACTTGTATCTACCTTTGTCCGCTACGCTAGGCTATATTCATTTCCTTGTGGTTATTTCTTAAATTAAAAGATAGAATTAAAAGGCCAATACCTAAAAATAAATTTAAAGGATTTAAAAATCAAAGTCAAAAGCTCAGATGACGCAGTCACATTCAGACTTGATGGTGAGGAAATCTTTTCCAGCAAAGACCTCAGTCTCTTTAGACCTTGGCATCTCCACGTAATGACGGGGAAAGGTCTGAAAGAAGCAAATCGTTTTGGCAACTACGTGGGCTTTGTCATGAGGAATCTGAACCAATAAGATCACATTCTAACAGCAGTTTTTCGCTCCACCAATGACCACAGAGAATTTTATAGAGGACGAGAATTTCCAGCAAAAGATTTTTTTTTAGCACCTGGACACACCAACTGCTCCAGCCTGTGGTACATTGCTAGAAGTTTCTCAGCAAAATAAAATTGTCCTCTGAAACTGCTATTTAAAGGTCTTTGGGTATGAAACGTATCAGCCAATCCTCAGCAAAGGAAATAGTGCCTAGAAAATATCTGATTGGAATAAAAGAACTAGGAAGTTGGAGGGTCTGTGACAGGACTGTATCTAACCCTATTTTCGTAAAACATATTCATAGACTGTCAAAACATGAAGAGTCAATGAAATTCGACTTTTTAATATATGTTTCTGGGAGTCACCATGTTTAGGATTGGTTTGTATGTTTGCTTTGCACAGTTTTATTTGTTACTGATTTTATCCCGTGTATATTTACCCTTGTAACAGACATCTATTATTTATTGTGCCATCTATTGTTCTCCGTTTTGTGTGCAGCGGGGGTGTAACTGTGTATGTGTGGTTTCTATCTATAGAAGAAAGGAACAAAAATAAAGAAAAATTTTCTTTTTGGAGAAAAAAAATGGCTTACCATTCTTTGTTATCTATAAAAGGAAAGACTACAACATTCATCAAAAGTAGATAACTTTTTTTGAAAAGCATAATCTAGTTATAAACAAGAGATATATAACGTGAAATTACATAGAACGCGTGAGTGTAAAGGAGTGAAGTCAGAGTTTCCTCTTACTCCTTTAAGAAATCACACAAAAGCAAGAAAGTGGAGCATAAATACAACTGTAAATCCCATCCTTAAGACAGTAGGGAAAATTTGAGGTCATGAAGCACAAAATAGGGAGGTCTTCTGAAGGCATTTAAGGACAAACACAGGACAGTGCAAAAAGAAAGAATGCATACAGCTGCAAATTTTTAAAAATAAAGATCTGTTGAAGCCGGGGTGAGTGGGACAAACTGAGGTGCAAGACGCATTGTCTCTCAATTCCCACCGAGGGAGCTGGGTGCCTGGGTTGGTGGTAGGAGCTGCCCTGGACCCAGATTGGTCACCGTCCCGGAAAGCACCAGAAACAGGTTGAAGGAAGAATCTCACAGTGAAGCCACGCTGGCAGGAAGCAGACACTCTGTGAGGTAGGGGGTTAAAAGGAAGAAAAAGTAACCGGACTGTGAGCAGCTTCCATTCTTGCTGGACTAAGGAGTAAAGGAGTTGTGGCCCAGAAATAAAACCTTGCTGTCACAAAGGGAGACGAGAGAGACACCAACAACCCAGTAGAAAAGTAAGCAAGATAGCATCGACAGTTTCCAGAAACTAAGATGCAAATGCTTTCAAACACGAAATATTTCAATCCCACTCTTAAAAGAAAGTCAGTGATGCTTTTCACTTACTAGATTGGCAAAATGCAAAAGCTGTGATGGCAAACCGTGCAAGTGACAGTGCGGGGAAACAAACACCCTCCTACACTGAGGGGGAGTGCAGATCTGCAAGCTCAGGGGAGCAATCTGGCAGCAGCACTCAGAAATGAAGCCTTTGACCCAAGAATGCCACTTCTAGGAAGTGAGAAATGGTGAGCATTTTTTTAATAAAAAGTCTGAAAAGAATCTTAATGTTCACAATAGGGGACCAAATAAATTATGGTACAGTGGAGTATTATGCAACTTTTTAAAAGAATGATGCAGACCTGCATGTACTGATATGAAAGGCTCTCCAAGGGTGTGCTGTGCTACCACTCGCATATGAAAACTCATACAAACAAGTATATACTCCCTTGTACTTGTGGAGACGATCTCTTGGAGCTGGCAGCAGGGGCTACCTGTAGAGAGAGGAAAATAGTGAATCAGGAGGTTCACAAACCCATTAAAAATTCCGTGTGTGGGTGGGGTGTATAGGTGGGCACACAAACGAAAGAAATATTGAAAGTTCCTACAGGCATTTGCTGTGGTTCTCTCTGTACTATGAGATGACAGATGACTTTTCTCTTCTTTCTTGTAGTGTTTTGAATATTATTTCACAGTGAAACAAGATGCTTAAAAAAAAAAAAAAACAGGATTTTTTTTTCCTCCTAAAATTCTCAATTATGTCTAGCAAACAAAAATGCCTGGTCAGTTCACTTAGTCAAAACCTGTCCTTTTATTGTCATGGTGTCTGGCCAGCACAGTGGGATGGGGCTGGAATCCCCAGCTCTGCATCCAGATGCTGGTCAGCGGTCAGTGGTCACCGCTGGCCTGGGGTGCCCGGAGCCCGGCAGCCCTGTGCTCCCTGCACTGCCCTGGGCCCTACAGTGGGTGCAGAGGGAGGGCAGAACATTTGGGGACAGAGTTTCACTTATGGTTTCCCTCAGGTAAAGGCCTCCTCCAAATGCTACTGCTACCAGAATTAAAGACTTTGAACTATTTTGGCTGCATTCTTGGCCCTAAGAGACAGGTTTCCTGTTAATACTGTTTTGACTTAGATTGTTTGGGTCTCTCCAGCAGGAGACCAGATTTAGATCAAACGTACAGGATCCTCCTGCTGCAACAAGAAGGGCCTGGAACACCCAGGGAAGTAAAAATCCCTGTTGTTAGAGGGTGGGAAATGGGATGGAGGTGCTTTCTCTGCTGTCCCAGGAGGCCCTGGTGAAGAAAGGCCTGCCTGCCTGGAGCCACACAAAGCCACGGCAGCGTGGAGGCCTTTTGTGGAAGGCAGGTCCTCCTCTGGGGCCCTGTGCCAGGGAAAGGAGGCCTATGCTGTCATACTCAGAGCACCAGCCCTTGCACTGGGCTGTGTAGGGCCTGCCACTGGGCAGCCACTATTTTTAGTTGATGCTCAGGAAGCCTGGGAATATGGAACCAAGGAGAAGTCAGGAGGCAGGGTGCCTCCTGCCCCTCTGGGACTCAACCTGGCAGATGCCCTTATATGGGCAGGAAGAGACACTGATGAGCGGCCCGGGCATCCCAGGGCCCAAGGGCACTTCATTCTCAAAGGGAAGAAAAAGGGTGCCCCCATAGCCTTGGGCACTGAGCTGGCTGGCCTACCCAACCCCAGCATGTGCCCACCGCCGACATGGCTCTCTGGTGTAGCACGTCCCAGCTGGGGGTATCTCTGAAGCAGGCAGGAAGGGACCAACCTCGTAACCACAGTCCCCAGGGTGGTCAAGTGGGGCAGGCTCTAAGTGGGACCTACTCTTCCTTCCATACTTGAGTTCCATGTTGCGTTTATGGGGCTGGGAGAGTGGCTGCAATGCCTGAATTAGGACCTTAACGTTTACATAAGAGCCAGTGATGATTACAATGAAACCTTCCAGACAGAGCTTGGCTGTAACCACTGACATTTTGCTTCTGATAGAGCCAGGCCTTGGCAAAGGCCTTTCCTTTGAGACTTTGTTTGAATGTGGACCTGGGAACCAGCAAGTGATCTTGAGACATCCAAGTGAGTGTGGGAAGGTGGCCTGTGCAGCCCAGGCCTCTGGAGAAAGGCTGTGACTCCATTGCCCAGAGACCAGAAGTTGGCAAACAACCCTCAGAGGACTGAAGTGCAGCTCTTTTCTCTGAAACCAGAGCAACATGGCCAAAGTGTCTCCTCCCATTGCAGATGACAAACTGTGAAGAGAAGTCTTGACGTTTGGCAAAAGCTCCCCTTCATTGTAAAGTTAATAAAAGAAAACCATGTGTTTAAAACAAAACAGTCTTTTTCCTAACAATCACTGCTTCAAATGTCACAGAAGTATCTGTGCTTCAGGTAAAAGCAAAAGACAAAAATAATGTGAAAAGGTAAAAATAATTCAGATTTCAGAAGAATGGTCTCGCAACACATATGTGGGTGAAAATGCCTTTTTGCCTGGAATACCCTTTACATCCACAGTCTTCATGCAAAGCCAGGTGCACGATGGAATCACCCGCAAGCTTTGACAGCACCCTGGTGCCCGGGGCCTCACCCAGACCAGCTAAACCGAGATCTGGGGAGAAGAGCGGGGACGTGGGTGTGTGTTTATACCTCCTCAGTTGATTGATGTCCAGTTAGGATCGAGAACCCTTGGCAGGTCTGAACTGTCACTTGAGTTTGCCTTGTAATAAATGACCTTCCTATCTGTGACCTCAGGGGTGTAATACATATGTCCATTTAGGGCCCCAGGGGGCCGACCTGGCCGGCAGAGTCCCAGCTGTAAATGCGTGTCTTCTCTGGACCCCTGTGGCACGAGTGAATGACTCTCCTTCCAACCCAACTGCACCCTGTGCACGAGTACCTGGCCGGGCCTGGCAGCAGGCACAACGCCCCGAGGCAGGCAGGGCAGGCCTGAGGCTGGGCCCTGCCATCACCAGCCTTCCAGCCTGGCCCTCGTGTGTCAGTGTGACCGACTGACTGCCCTGTCCGTGGGCTGGACGGCCTGGAAGACACCCCAGTGCAGCCTGTGGCCGGGTCCGTATCAGTCAAGAGGATAGAGTTATGGGGACAAAGCTCTGGATTTGGTCCCTGGTAAGTCATTTTGTTTGTAAGAGAAAAATTGTCGATATATACATTGCCTAGAGAAAGCAGCAGGGCTGGGGGCAGAAGAGCCTTTCACAGGACCGGCTCCACCGACCCTGGAGAGGTTGCTCTAGCAGCACACTTTCCTAACATGCAAAAGGAGGATAAAATTCCTCTCTGAGTATTAGTGTAACAATAATTGCAGAAAACCAAGGAATAAATTCTAAAATAATATTGGAATGCAGGGGATGAGCATGTGATCATTTCTCAAGTAACATGTGAAATAACACTTTAAACTGATGGATAATCAAATGGTACCCCAGGTACACACATCTCAAAACTTGTGATTGAAACCTGGTCAATCAATTACAGTGGATGTCTCCTGCAGCCAGTTGGACAAACTGATGAGGATGCCTGTGATTAAGCAGCCGAGATTGGTCAATAGGGACAGGCCAATCCTCTCGCAAGACCACATGTTGAAAAAAACAATGCTGCTCAAAATACAGAAGCTGGACTTGTCACCTCTCTGTCATCCACCGTATTCACCAGACCCTGCAACAACTGACGACCACTTCTTCCAGGCTTTGGACCACTTCTTGCAAGAAAAATATTCACTTCTCAACAATCTGTGGGAAACGCCTTTCACGATTTCATCACCACTCGCTCTCCAGGTTTCTTCGTTGCTGGGATAAAGCAGCTACTGTTAAGATGGCAAAACTCTGTTAATAGTTTAAGCGCATATTTTAATTAATTTTACTGTTAGTTGTTTGAGATTTAATAAAATACATTTTGATTCCAAATCAGATATTTCATATTTTATGACCTAATACAAAGAAAAAAGATTTATTTGGCTCATGGGTCTTCAGGCTGTACGGGAAGCATCTCGCCAGCATCTGCTTCTGATGAGGGTCTCAGGTTGCATCCACTCACAGTGGAAGGCAAAGGGCAGCTGGCATGTGCTGCAGAGATCACAGAGTGAGAGAGGAAACAAGATGGGGGGGGAGTGCCAGGCTCTTTCTAACAACCAGCTCTTACAGGAACTAATAGAGCAAAAACACACTCATTGCCGTAAGGATAACATCACGCCGTTCGTGAGGGATCCACCTCCGTGACCCAAACACTCCTGTTAGGCCCCACCTCCAGCTTGACTGCAGATCACATTCCAACGTGCAGTCTGGGAGGACAAACATCCAAACCATGGCACACAGAATTACCAGGCGACCCAGCAGCTCCACATCTGGGTATATGCCCAGAAGAAATCAAAGCGGGGACTCAAAGAGATATGTGTACCCCCGTGTTCATTGTGCACTACGCACAAGAGCCAACAGGCGGAGGCAACCCTAGTGTCCGTGGACAGAGCAATGAACAAACAAAATGTGGTCTCTTCATACAATGGAATATCATGCAGCCTTAAAAAGGAAGGAAATTCTCACGCGTGCGACAGACAACATGGATGAACCTGGAGGACGCTCTGCTAAGTGAAATACGCCAGTCACAGGAGAACAAATACTATTTGACTCAGCTTATATGAGGTTCCTAGAGTAGTCACATTCGTAGAGACAGAAAGGAGGATGGTTGCCAGGGGCTGGGGGGCAGGGAAATGGAAGTTTTTTTTTTTAATGAGTATGGAGTTTCAGTTTTACGATGTGAAACGGGTTCTGGAAATGGATTGTAGTAGTGTTCACACAACAATATCAGTGTGCTTAATACCACTGAACCGCACACTTAAAATGGTTGAGATGGTAATTTTATGCTATGTATATCTTATCATCATTTTTTAAAAATTTAGGAAGGAATTAATCCCACACACAGAGGACAGCCAAGCTGCGAGAATAGAAGGGAATGGACCTGGAGTCTCTTGATCAAGCTGGCCTCAAAGCTGATTATCTCGCAGAGTTCCACGTTGCTTAAGTTTGTTTTAGGCTCTCTGATGCTTATAGCTTCAGGCATCTTCCCCGCTATACTGAACATGAAAGAAGTCAGTATCATTAGCTTCCAGAAAACCACCCCAGTGGAACTCCCAGCCCGGTGCCTTCCTCAGATGGAATAAGGCATTGCCTGATGTCCAGATGAGAGATTGTCCTGTGGATGATCTGTCCCAGCCCCTGCCTTCAGCACTTCCTCACCCCTGGCCTCCGATGAGCTTCTGCGCCTACTCAGTCCCTAGGCCACAGCACAGACTTTGTCATCAAACAATCTCCCAAATTGTATGCCGTTTCTTTTTCACAATCTGCTATCTTTATACTCCTCAATTCCTCATTCCCATACCTACCCTATAGCGTTGAAACTCTGGATTCCACCTTCCAGCCTAACCTGTACGATGCGCTGCGTCGGCCCGTGACTTGCTGCCCCGGCTGTGCTCTGCAGGCTGTGTATTTCCCAGGCAGCTCCCGTCCTTCTCCTACAGCGGGGCCTCCAGCCTCCCTCTCCACACAACGCACCTTCTCCCTCCTGTGTTCCCAAGTCCTCTCTCTCCCCTCTTTCTCTCACTCTCGCTCGTATTCCCAGCCTCTTTCCCACAATCTATAAACATACTCAAGCTGCCCCGTGTTCCTCCCGTTTAATAACACTTTTCTCTACCTGCTATTCCCTTCCGGCTGCTACCTTATCACTGTCCTTCCCTTCAAGGCCAAGCAGCTCAAACATCCGTCTGTGCTCCTTGTCCCCATCTCCTAACATCTCCAGCCTACTGAAGTCAGGCCTCCAGCCTCAACCACCGCAATGGAAGCATTCTCTTAAAAATGGCACTAACTCCCCAACTGCTATATCCAATGGATCTTATCCAACTATCCTCCTACATGAATTCTCTGTCACACGTTATATGGTTCCCTTGGTTTTTCCTGCTCCTTGGGCTGCTGGGATGGCACTGCTTCTAGGCTGTCCTCCGACCTGACATTCTTCCTCTTTCTCTGACTTCCTCTGACTATCCCTGAGAAGTTGGGGTTCTCTATAATACACATGTGGCCCTCCTCTCTTCTCATCCTAGGTACCCAAGCTAGTGACTTCATCTAATCCCATGTGTGCAGGAAAGGGTGCATTCTACAGGTCTGGGATCTTCAGATTCTGTGCATTCCAAGAAAGATCTGACCATTGCCTGGCTCCTGGGAGTAAAGCTCTAAACCTTGCTCTGGGAGTACCCTGCCAGATTAGAGTGTCTATTTCCTGGGGCCTTGGGCCAGATGGCTTATGCTGACGGTGTGATTTACGGTGTAGGGGTGGGGTGGTCTTGGGCCATGTGGTACAAAGTTGACCTCTGCAGGGGCCGGAGGCTGAGTGGCCATAGTCAGTTACCTGGGCCCCACATGCCTGTGTGACCAACCTCCAATAAATCCCCTGGACACCAAGGCTCTGGTGAGATTCCCTGGTTGCCAGTCCTCCCGTGTGTATTGTCACACATCATCACCAGAAGTACGCACCATCTGCACCGGTCCCCTCGGAGGGACCACTGGGAGCTCACGCCTGGTCCCCCCTGGACTCTGCTCTTGCAGCTTTTGCCTTTGCTGGGTTTTGTCTCTCCTGTCACTGTAATAAACTGTAACCATGAGGACCACAGCTTTTTTCAGTTCCGTGAGTCCTTCTACTGAAGTGCTGAGACTGAGGGTGGTCTCAGGGGTCCCCACCACAGCACACCATGTCATCAAGTTATACACTGGTGACTCATAAATCCATATTTTTTTTCCACATATCTCCTGAACACCAGCTCTACACAGACATTACAACCAGGATGTCTCAGTAGTACCACAGACTCAAACTGTCCCAAGTGGATCTTATGTTCTGCTCCAAACTCATTTCTTCTCATGCTTTGCCGCAAGCCCTGCCAGCCCAGTCTAAGATGTGGCAGCATCTTGCACTCCCGCCCTCCTGCGCCTCCCGCCCTCCTTTGCCGTAGGTGCTGTCGTGGGCCCCTCCAGGTCAATCCTGCTCTCTGGCCCACCGCTCCTGGGTTTGGGCCCACACATCACCTGGCCCCTGCAGTCAATGCTTTCTGGATAGGTCTCCCTACACTTGGGCCACACTCCTCCAATTATCTCAACTTCACACAACATTGAACTTTTTAATTATTACAGCCCAGAAAGCTAAGAAAAAAATTACCATTTTAATAATTTGGGTTTTTGTGTTTTGTTTTGTTTTGTTTTGACACAGGGTCTTGCTCTGTTGCCTGGGCTAGAGTGCAGTGGCATCATCACAGCTCACTGCAACTGCAAACTCCTGGGCTCAGGGATCCTCCTGCCTCAGCCTCCCTCAACTGGGACTACAGGCGCGCACCACCACGCCCAGGTAATTTTGGTATTTTTTGTAGAGACAGGGTCTCACTATGTTGCTCAGGTTCATCTCGAACTCTTGGGCTCAAGTGAACCTCCCACCTCAGCCTCCCGAAGTGCAACATGAACCTTTTCAAAAAGAAAAACCAGGATTCTACTTCAAGAGGGCAAAACTGAAATAAATATCAAGGTATAAGAGGTATAAAAACAGTTAGAACCTAATAACAATGGCAAGAAGGGGCATTAGTGAAAAGGATATTTTGACAATTTTTAGAGAGTCAAAAAGTAAATGAGAGCAAATTAACAGATCAATCAGAATGAAGAAAGACTCGCCCTATTGTCCAACCCCAAGAGAAGCTTTGCACTTTGGATCTTTCAACAAGAGCTGATGGGGATGTTTATTAGGAGAAACTGAGCTCAGAACCACTGCCATGGGGATTGGGGCTACACATCCAGCCTCTCCTCATTCAGTTTAGGGAATCTGCACCCAGATGCTGACTTTCTACCTGCGCACCCTGAAGTCACACTTGCTCATGGACAATCCCTGGCACCAGCGGAGAGCATCCGGCCCAGAGAGAATCCCGGCTGCAGAGACAGCAGTGTAAAGGCCTCCATCAGCTCCCTGCACCGGCAACTCAGTCCTTCATGCCTAAATATGTCTGATTTTATTTGTGACCATGGGAATATGTTAATTTACATCATCTGGCTAAAAAAGAATTGCTGCAAAACTGGCATAGGTACTTTCCAAGTTAAAATCCCTCAGTGGCTCCCCTCGTCCCGCAAAGTAAAAGTCCAACTCCTTTCTTGGCATCAGCTACCTCCTGCTGCAGACCATTTTCTCAGCAACCCTACTGGTGTCTGACATCCCACACGTGCTGGTCACCTGGCAATTGCGCACTTCTTGGCCTTGACCCTTGCTGTCCTCTCTGCTCAGAATGCCTTTCCCTACCCTTTTCACTGGGCAAACGCT
The DNA here is from genome assembly GCA_028533085.1 of Varecia variegata. Classification (NCBI taxonomy): domain Eukaryota; kingdom Metazoa; phylum Chordata; class Mammalia; order Primates; family Lemuridae; genus Varecia; species Varecia variegata. The sequence continues at coordinate 1,067,193 of CM052446.1, read as the reverse complement.
AACACAGCTCAAGAATTAGTCCAAGTAAAGTGTTTAACAACAACCTTCCCTCCTCCCAAACAGTATAAAAGCAGTCTCTTCTACACAAGCTTCTATCAATGTTCCTATTTTACCGCACTTATAAATTTACCTGCCTGTGTGTCCTTTGTGCTCTGTGAGAACAGAAGCCTGTATTCCCCAGGCCTAGTGTACGGGACAGCCTCAGTGCAGTCCCAGCGAATGGGTGAGTGGACGGCGGGAGACGGGCTTGCCAGCCACCGCGGGCTGACCCCGGCTCTGCCAGTGGTCCTACGGGACAACATTTCATCTGCCAGTAAAATGGAAACAATAACACTAGCTACAAAGTAGGCATTTTGTGAAGATGATAATAATATTAATAGACAAAATTTATTAAATGCGATGCTAAATACTATCTGAGACACTTTATACATGCTTTAAATTCATTTTCATAAGAACACTGCAAGATTGGTACTCTTATCTCCATTTTACAGAATCTTATGAAATTAAGGTTCAAAAATTCAATGAAATAGCCATTTTAGCATCAGGCAGAGTGTCTGGTGTCCCGTGGGCCCTAAGAAATGTTAGTTCCCTGTCCTATCCCATTTCTCTCAACTTTAAGAAACTTACAGTGAGATAATTGGGGAAAGAAGGAAGGTATAACCTGTGTTGAAGAGATTATATAACAAAGAAACTGAATTTTTAACACTGCTTTATAACTCTCTGGAAAAAGGCAAATCCCAGACCAAAGCAAGAGCCATGACCGCATAGAGCAGTGATTTCCCCCGATTGGCACCTAGGCTTGGAGTAGAGGGTTCAGGCTCCACTTCTCAGATAAACCCTTATTGCAAACTCTCGGAAGAGATTAGTCAGATTCTAATATATGCCAGTGAGATTTTTATTTTAGGTTAGTGTTGTTAGTTAGATTGTAGTAATAATAACAGTCACGGTAATAATAGTATGGTATCCGCAGCCATGGAGGGAAGAAGCAGTAGGAAGAGAAGTAATATTGAGTACTTACTAACTCCCAGACCCTGGCTAAGCACTTTACTTTAATTAACACATATTATCCCTTTGCCATAATTACCAGCAGCAGTAGCAGCCGCCAGAGCAATAGCAGTGTTAGCAGTGGTACTACCTAATGTTAATTGCCAGGCTCCAGACTAAGCCTTTCATAATTACTAGTGCATTTTATGCCCATGAAAGGATTACTATTATTAGCTACATATTACAAGTGAACTTCCCTTTCTGACCAAGAGGAAGTAACAAGGTCTTGACTTACCTTCTTGTCTGAATCAACAAAAAGAATAAACAAAATATATAAAACAATACACTGTACCATAAGCAGTGAAGGACAGTGGTCCCCAAGAGAAGGGAAACAAATGAGGCAAAGCCCTCTGATCGCCCCAGCGTATGGTGGCCACTCCAGCTACGGGGCAGGGGAGGAATAGCAGAGGAATCCAGGACTCCCAGGCTGAAGAGACAGAGCTGGGGGGATCACGGCAACTAGACTTTGCAAGACAGAGGACTAGAAAAGAAAGAGCTTCAGAGAGAAAGCTACAGAGATCTGCAGAGGGTCACCCTCGATTATTTAGTACCCGAAGGTGAAGAAACTAACCCAAGCCTGGGGAACAGATTAGAGGAAATAGGACCTGGCGCTCACACAGTGCCAGGAATAGTGTCTGTCCCCACCAGACAGACTGAAAAACCTCGTCATTCAAGGGACCTTGGATAGAGCACACAGAGCTTGTTGCCTTAGTGATGGGGAATAATTAGTCGGAGGTTAAACACTGTCCTGGCCCCACCTAACAAATCCTAAAAGCAAGACCCAAAAGGATCAGACTGTTTCCAAGTAGCTCACCTGCAACCCAAACAAAGCTCAAGAATACAAGAATATGCGGCACCCAGCAGGGTGAACTTCACAGTGTCTGGCATCTAACCGAAAATGACCAGCAGGCAAAGAAGCAGAAACCATGAGGAGAAGAAAAATCAGCCAATCAACACTGACACAGAACTGACAAAGATGTTAAAGTAAGCAAACAAGGACGCTAAAACCATTGTTATAACTGCATTATGTGTTTTTAAAAATTAGTTACGCAGAAGATATAAAATAGAAGCAAATTAAACATCTAGAGATGAAAACTACAATGTGTGAGAAGATAAAATGAAAAATACACTGGGTGGATTAGAAACAGATTAGACATTGCAGATGAAAAGGTTAGTGATCTTGAAGATATAGAAACTATCCAAAATAAAACACGAAGAAAAAGAAAATAAATAAAAAAATTGAAATGAATAGAGGTAAGTGGAATAGAAAAAATATTTGAGGAAATATTAATAATTGCTAAAAGTTTTCAAAGTTTATCAGAACTATAAACCCAGAAATCCAAGAAGCTCAACAAACTCCAAGCTCAAGAAACTTAAAAACTACAGTAAGGCATACCATAATTAAGTTGTTCAAAACCAATGACAAAGAGACAATCTTAAAAGCAACCAGAGTGAAAAGACATGTTGCATACAGAGAAAAAGACGGGAGGACAGAAGATTTCTTGCCTGAAACAATGCAAGAAAGAAGACAATAAAGCAACATCTTTAAAGTACTATAAGAAAAAAAGACATCAGAAAAGGATATTAGCATTAAGTAGAAGAGAAACCAAAAGACCTAGCTAACGTTGGGTCCCATCAACCTCAGGGAAACTGGAAATTTAATATCAGGCTTATAGTTCCAAAGAACGAATTTTAATCAACATCACAAAACTCCAGTTGGATTAAAGATATGCATGTCTTTATATCCTAGACAGAGTCCTATATTCAGCAAAAATATGTTTCAAAAATAAAGGCTTTTTTCAGAAATAAGAAGCTAAAAGAATTCATCACCAGTAGCAAGAAATGTTAAGGGAAGTTCTTTGGGCAGAAGGAAATTGACGATACAAGGAAATCTAAATCCACACAAAGGAATGAAGAGTATCAGAAGTTGTAACTACATGAGTAAATACATAAGATTTTGTTCTTATTAACAAAAATGACAACAATGTGATGTGGCATCTGTAACATATGTAGAAGTAAAATGTATGACAATAGCGCAAAAGGGGAAAATGGAAGCCCACTGTCATAAAATTCTGTCCACAAAGTGGCATAGAAACACTCTGGGGCAGTCTGGTAAGCGGGGGAGGTCTCCTGTGAAGCCTAAAGCAACCGTTAGAATAGTAACACGGAGTGACAGCAAACAGACCTACTGTCCTCAGGTCTGTGACCTTGAGCACGTGACCCCGGGGAAGGAGTGAGGGCTGGCAGGGCTGGGGTTTCCTTCTGCAGAGACTCCTTTGAAACTACAGGTCTCTCATTACAGTCCCAAGTGTTTCTCAAGGCCCTCATATTCTCACCTCTTGAAATATCCCGTTTTTGTTTTTGTTTTTTTCAAACAAACAGCAAGGATCAGAAGAGAATTCTCTAATCCTTTCCTGTGCTTTCAAAGGCAAGAAAGAATTTCACACCTTTCTAGGAGCTGGGGATTTAGGTAGATATGGAGAACACCTGCCTGGCACATCCAGGTAGAGAGGGCTTGAGGGTGGAGCCAACTGTTCCCAAAGTGGCACAGTATTTGAAACTCCCTCTCCCACCCCTGTTGTCCGTCAGTGCCCAGGTCAAGAGCGAAATCAGACTCCAGCTGCCTGGCTGAGTTCTGCCAGTCTTTCGTTTTGTGGACTGGGGTGTATCACAGACGGCTCAGAGAGCCATCCATAAAAAGGAGGAGAAAAGATTCAGGAAAAAGGCAAAAAGATGGGGAAAGTGAGTCAGCCACTGTGGGGAGAAGAATGTAGGAAAAGAGTTGAACTGTTTAAGAGATGTTGCGGTTTAACATTGGTTGTAACCTTTTTCTCCTCCGTCTTCCCCAAGAACTTCAGTAAATATCTGCATTGCCTCTTGGAGTCGGATTTGGGGCTTGGTGACAAAAGAACAGGTAGGACTGGCCTAAAGGGAGGCAGGGGTGTCAGGTCACACTTATGTGGGTAGAAGTGTTCTACATTCATTCATTATTTCATTGGCTTATTCATTCCTTCAATAAATACTTAAGAAGCATCTTCTGTGTGCCAGGCACTGTCCTAGGTGCTTAGACTTTGCCAGTGAACAGCACAGGGTCCCTACATTGTTGCCAGAGAATGCAATAAGTTACAAACAGGATAAATAAGTATATCATAGTATGTTAAAACGTGATGAGTACAATGAGGAGAAAGAGCATGGGGAGACATTGTGATTTTAAGCTGGGTCAGGGCACGCCCCTTGGTAAAGTGACTTAAAGGAGGTGAGGGAGTGGAGGACAATCAAGGCAGGGAGAGTTGATGTGAAAGCCCAGAGGCAATGGGCAGGGGGTTTCTTTTGGGGATGATGAAAATGTTCTGGAATTAGATAGTGGGATGTTTGTGTGCCTTGTGAACATACTGAAAACCGCTGAAATGTACGCTTTAAAAGGGTGACTTCTTTGGTGTGTTAATTACATCTTGATTTTTTTAAGTGTCCCAAGGCAGAAGTGTGCCCCTCACGTTGGAGAAAGAGCAGGCAGACTGGTATGGCTGGGACGGAGTTGAGCAAAGAAGAGATGAGGTCCGAGAGGGGATGGGACATCAGGCCACAGAGGGCCTTGCTGGCTTTGGGGAGATCTGTGGTTTTCACTCCAATCACAAGGGTAACCACTGCAGGTTTTGATGTGTGTAGTGACATCATATGGCCTGCATTTCAAGGACCAGCCTGGCTTCCGTGTTGACAAGAGCTACAAATGGACAAGAGGACCATTGGGAGGTGGCTGCAGTGGCCCAGGGAGAGGTGACCTAGACACGGGCAAGCCCAGGGAGGGCAGCGAGACGGTGAGAGGAGGCGGACCCTGGGCGTGGTTTGGAGATTGGCTCACAGGACTTGCTGGCTGAGTGGCTAAGGGACACGAGAGAAGGGAGTGGGTGGCTCCAAGGTCTGCGGCCTGAGCGCGAGAAAGATGGAGACGTTCTACCTGAGATGGAAAAGACGACGGCAGAGCAAGCTGCAGCAGGGGGAGATTCAAAGCACAGTTCTGCAAGCATTGAGTCTGCAAGTCCTCCTCGTCGAGATGTGCAGAGGGAGAATGACCTGCGGGTCTGGAGTTGGGAGGAGAGCTCTGGGCTGAAGGTGCAAAGTCGAGCTCCGTCAGAGGCTGATGAGAGGGGCAAGGCAGTGAACGCAGACCAACAGGAGAAGTGGGGCCCAGGCTTGGGTCCGCTACACGTTAGGACGGCAAAGGGAGAGACACAGACTGAGCAGTGGCCAGGAAGGAGGAGGCAATCCGTGAGGACGTGGCCCTCTTGAGAGCCACGAGGAGAACGTGTGGGGGGGTGGGCCGTGTCAGTGAAGAATTGATCCTTGTTGCTGGTGAACTTGATGGGAGAAGCCACTGTGGTCTGGTAGGGACAAGAACATGATTTGTGGGGGCTGAAGAAAGAACAGGAAAAATCTTTGGCCTGGGAGTAGGCAAACTTTTCTAGAACACAAAAAGCATCGACCACAAAAGAAAAACAATTGATTAATTGGACTTCATCAAAATGAAAGCCTTCTGCTCTTCAAACCTACCATTAAGAAAATGAAAAGAGGCAAACTGCAGACTGAGAGAAAATATGCTCAACTCATATATCTGACAAAGAACTCAAATCCTAAAAGGAACTCTTCCAACTCAATAAAAAGACAAACAATCCAATTTAGACATGGGAAAGATATTTGAATAAATATTTCACAACAGAAGACATACAAATGGCAAGTAAGTTTATGAAACCCTGCTCAGTATTTTTAGTCATCAGGGATATGCAAATTAAAACCACAGTGAGATACTACAGAGCAGGTGAAGTGGCTAAAATCTAAAAGACTGACAATATCAAGCTTTGGTGGGGACGTGCAGCAACTGGAGCCCTCGTGCATTCCTAGTAGGGATGTAAAATAGCACAACCACTTCAGAAAACAATGTGGCAGTTTCTTAAAAAGTTCAATTTAAACCTACCACATGACCCAGAAATTCCACCTCCACCTATTGACTCAAGAGCAATAAAAGCATATGTCCGTGCATACCCTTATTCCACACTCAGCACCTCACGCCTTCCCAATAAAAGCCCTAATCTTAATGTAGCAGATCTACTAATGCCGAAAACTGAGCTTTCTCTGTAGCTCCGCCAATCCTCAGCTTTTCTGCATTTTGACGGAAAGAAATGAGTCCCCAGATGCTGCCAAGGAGACCCTCTGGCTTTCACACTGTGCCTTACATTGGTAATTAACCATCCTCAGACTCCATCGCTTTTCTCCAATGTGTCAATGGCCTCCATGACTGGTCTTAGGATTCCAGTCCTTGTGATGACTCTCCCTGGCCCCCAGAGCCTGAGACAGCACCTGAGATACTGCACCTGCTGGTACTTCCTCCCATCAGCCCCCACCTCCGTCCACAGCTGTTGGAAATCTGACACTCGTGCGACAGCTTCATGCCCACCTACCACCCATGGGGGTCTCAACGCCAGCAGGCCAGCAGGCAATGCATCTTCAGAGTCCAACTTTGGGTCATCTTTCATAAGACCACTTCTGGCACCAAACAGCATAGATTGGGCTCCCCAAAAGAATCTCTAGAGGTCTGAGATTTGTATGCAGAAGGTTTATTAGGAATCACTCCTGAGAATCACATCAGTAAGGGGTGAGGGAAGCAAAACTGGGCAGAGGGAGAAGTTGAACTGCAAGGTGTTTGCAGCAGAACACTCAGGTGACCCTAGGGGAATCTTCGGCTGTGGGATGGCTCTAGGGTTCTTCCCTCTGGGTCCAGAGGTCTGGGCCTTTGTACTCTCCTCCTCTTCAACCAAGTATTGGATGGGGGGTTCCCACAGGAAGTGTGACCTTGGGCAAGACAGAAGGCAACTCCCAGAGAAGAATTTGGCTGCGGACCGTGAGCTGCCAACATGAGAGCCTCAGTCGGGAAGGGGGAGCCCGGTAGCCCACGGCAGCACCCACCAAACTCGCTGTCTCCCAGCAGCACTGTGAGCAGAGGCAGGCAGGCTCGCTCCCATTTTACAAGTGGAAGTGGATAAGCGATTACCAGTATTTCCTCCTCCTGGACCAGGGCTCTTTCCATTGAGGGTAAGGGAGACGGGAAGCCTTTATATCGCTCTAGATTTACCAAAAACAAATGAAGACCATATGTCAGGAGGCCCCAGTCCTAACGCAGTAGAAATATGGGTTCTGACCTGTCTCCCTGTCTCCATTCTGGCCTGAACAGGCCACAAAAGAGCCCACAACCTGCTAACATTTATTGAGTGTATGTGTCAGAGCCTGTTCTCAGCACCGTGTGTGTGTGTATATATAAATACATACATGTATACACACATATGTGCACACAAATATATTCCTTTAGCCCCAGACCAGCCCTCTGAGGAAGGCTCTACAATTATGCCATCACAGATGAGAAGGCAGAATGCAGACAGAGGAAATTAACTCGTTCAATATTTCTAGAGGTCAGGGGAGCAATGCAGTTCATTTACCCTTCCCATATGTCTTTTGTGAGATTGTAGTCTTTGAGCACCCCATAAACGTGACCATTTTTCCACGTGTGTGACATAAGATTCTCACCATGGGCCTCATCCACGGTGCGGAAGATGGGGGCAATGTTTTGGCACTAGCGGCTCTCACGGATCCTAGCACCAGCATCGTGACCACTGATCATCACGGGTGCCTCAGATAAACCCCTGGGACTACAGAGTGTGGGTGGGCACCAGGGCAGCACCCCACAGCAGGCCTGGGTGGACTCTGCGTGTGACACAGCCAGCGAGGTGCAACAGGCTCTCGAGGGAGGAGGCTGGGAAGGGGCTGGCTGTCCACACGCTTTCCTGAGGCCGGGCCCTCACCCTTGGGTGCAGCATCCACAGCCCAGTTTCCCCTTCCACTGGCACACAATGACTCCCAGACACATGTGCCCAGCCCACATCATGCCCCAGCTAGACCCAATACCGGTGAACTTCTCAGTTGCACAAGGATGCAACAAAGGAACATGTGAATATCTCCAAAACTGACCTTACTGTGTTTCTCTTCTCCAAAGCCGCCTCTTTGTGTCCCCAGTTCTGGTTATTGGGACCACTAGGTACCCAGACACCCTAGTAAAAACACAGGATCACCCTCGAAGTCACCTTGTGACCTTGCCCCCTTCTGTCACCTGACAGTCGGTTAACCCTCCAGCAGGAACAGAGCACACCAGAGCGGTTGAAAGGATGTCCTTCTGCCTTTCCTCAAGGCAATCTGACCCCATCTCTGCCCGTCATGAATTTCCTCTATGAATTATAAATCCTGGAAAATAATGACTTCTCTAGTCTCATGTGCCAATGAGAGACAATGTCAAAACGACAAGACCCCAGATCCATAAGTTAAATAAAAATGTATAAACGTACCCATTAATAATGGAAAGAAAATGGCATCTAATAAATTACTGATTAGCATTAGCAGTTGTTCCCAACACTGGTGATGAGAAGAGTCCACCGAGGGAACTATTTTAAAAACGTATCACCTGTAAGCCCAGCATTTTGGGAGGCCAAGGCAAGAGGATCGCTGGAGGCCAGGCATTCAAGATCAGCCTGAGCAACATAGTGAGACCCTGTCTCTACAAAAAGAAAATGTTTTTTAATTAGCCAGGTGTGATGGTTTGAGCCTGCAATCCCAGCTACTCAGGAGGCTGAGGCAGGAGGATGGTTTGAGCCCAGCCTGGGCAACAGACTGAGACCCTGTGTCTAAAAACCAATCCACGAACAAAAAAAAAATCTGTCTCCTGGGGAGTGCCCCAGGGAAGGCAGGCAGATAAAATACAGAATTCCCAATTAAATTTGAATTTCACATAAACAACAAATAATTGTTTATCTAAGTATGTCCCATGCAATATTTGAGACACGCTTATATTAAATAAAATATTTAGTGCTCATCTGCAATTTAAACTAGCTAAGCATCCTCTATGTTCATTTGCCACATCTGTCAACCCTAACAGGCCTACGGAATTAAATCTCTCTTGAGCCCCTGGGATGGGCTTAATGCTCTGAAACTTCACCCAAGTCCGTGTAATTCTGGCCATCAGCCAGGCCTGGAGGCCCTGGGGAGGGGATGGCCGTTGGATTCCAGATCTGCACCGCAGCCTTGGACCTGCGGGACTCAGCACCTCACACGCGTGGGACCAAGTGGTGCCGTCGCGGAAGCTTCTCTGGGGCAGAGATGCCAGGCAAAGCTCCCTCACGCTTTGCTCTGTGGGTTTGGGAAGCACCGTGGTGTGTCAGAATAAAAAATAAGCAAAACCGGAGTCCAGAGAACTATGTTTGCCTGCTGCCCTCTGCTTACAGCCGCACGGCCTTGGCCGCTCCATTGAGCTCCAGGACCCGCTTGATTTTTCTCGTTAAAGAAACACTCGCTGCCCGCCCTTGACGTGCCAGGTCCTCTGCCAGCGCCTGGGGACGGAGCCGTGAACAAGACAGGCTGGCGCTGCACTCACAGAGGGCACAGACGCACAGCAGACAGGCGACAAACCCGCGAAGGCTGTGAACAGATACACAGGGCCCTGCCTCAGAGGGTATGTGGGCGGGGGCGTCCAGGCCGCCTGGTCCCAGAAGCTGTCTCGGAATGGTGACAGTGGCACTGAGACCTGCAGGATGGAGAGGAGCCAGCCAAGCAAGGAGCCTAGGCGTCTCTCATTCTCTGTATTCCCGCCGGTGACATCCGGCCCCCCCAGCGTGAGCCAACCCTCAGGGCTGCAAACCACCTGTCTGTGCGCCCTTCACGACAAACCAACCGTCGGCAACCCACCCCGCCACCCCTCTATGTGGGCCCCTGCGACACTGCGGGACTCCTCGCTGGTTTCTAGCAGTCTGCTGAGGACTCCTTCGGGTTTTCCATGTAATCATGCCACTTGCGGAGAGAGACAATTTTATTTCTTCCTTTCGGATCCATGTGTCTTTTACATTCTTTTCTTGTATTACTACGGGCCAGAACTTCCAGCACGACGTTGAATAAAAGTGATGAGAACAGACACCCTTGCCTTTCCTCCTGGCTTGGGAGAAAGGCACGGTTAAGTGTAATATTAACTGCAGGTTTGGTTTTGTTTTGTTTTGTAGAATGCTCTTTTTCAAATTGAGGAAGTTTCTTCTCTCTTTCTATCTTTCTGAGAGTTTATCATAAATGCATAGTAGATTTTGGCAAATATTTTTTTCTGCCTCAATTGATGTGGTCATGTGATTTTTCAGTATTAGCCTGTTACTATGGTGAATTACATTGATGGGCTTTGGAATAGCAAGCCAGCATTGCACCATGGAATAAATCCCACTTGGTTTGTGTATAATTCTGTTTATAAATTGCTGAATTCTATTCACTAGTATTTTGTACCATGTCTGGTTTTGGTATTAGACCAGTCTGGTTTTGGTATTACTAGCTTCATTCATCATGATGAATTAGAAAGTGTTTCCTTCCCTTATATGTTCTGGAAGAGATTATGTAGAACTGGTGTTAATTCATCCTTAAAAATTTGGTAGAACTATCCAGTGAAACTATCTGGGCTTGGAGATTTCTTTTCTAGGAGAGGTTTAATTACAAATTCAATTTTCTTTAAGTTTTAAAGCTAATATTGAGTTGTGGAAGTTTGTGTTTTATGAGGAATTAGTCCATTTCATCAAAGTTGTCAAATTTATGTATGTAGAGGTGTTCATAGTATCTCAGTATCAGACTGATGTCTGCAGGTCTGTAGTGATATACTAGGTTTCACTCCTGGCATTAGTAATTTGTGTATTCATTTCTTTTCTTTGTCTTGCTAGAGGTTTGCTTTCTGTTTCATTAATTTTTCTCTGCTGTTTTCTGTTTTCAATTTCATTGATCCATATTCATATACTTTTTTCCTTCCTTCTGCTTACTTTTTAAAGTTTTCACAGTTCTTGAAGTGAGAGCTTAAATTATTGATCTGCAACTTCTCTTTCTCTAACACATGCACTGAGTGACATGAGTGTCCCCTCTGCTCTGCTAGGTGTGCCCCCATAGATTTTGATATTTTCATTTTCCCTCAGTTCAATGTGTTTTTTAAATTCCATTGAGATTTCCTGTTTGTCCCACGGGATTTTTGACAAGAGTATTATCAAGTTTCCAACTGTTTGGAAATGTTCCAGTAATTTTCTGTATTGATTTCTAGTTTGATTCCACTATGTCAGAAAATATTCTCTATATGATTCAATTCTTTGGCATTTGTGGAGATTTGTTTTATGGCTCAGGATATGCTCTATCTTGGTATCTATTTTATGGGCTTGGAAATAATGTGTATTCTGCTGTTGCTGGGTAATATTCTACAAATGTCAACCATATACTGTGGGTTGATGGAGTTGTTGACTTTTATATCCTTGCTGATTTGCTGTCCAGTTGTTCTAGCAATTGTTGAGCAAGGGGCACTGAAGTATCCAACTGCAATTGTGAGTTTGTCTATTTTTCCTTTCAGTTCTACCCATTTTTGTTTCACATATGTTGCAGCTCTTTTAAGATGGCTATGTGGCTATGACTTCTTGGTGTTTTGATCCTTCATTATTAATAATGTCCCTCTCTGTCTCTGGTGTCAATGGAAAAGAAGCCAAACTCTGTAAAATAATTTTAAAGAGATTTATTCTGGGCCAAATTTGAGGACCATGACCTGGAGTCATGCTGAAGAAGCCTTGAGTAAGTGGACTCGCTGTGGCTGGGTTACAGTTTGGTTTTATGCATTTCAGGGAGACAGGAGTTACAGGTGAAGTCATAAATCAATACATGGGAGGCATACATCGGTTTGGCCTGAAAAGGTGGGACATCTCAAAGTGGGGGCTGACAGGTTATAGGTGGGTGTAAAGATTCTTTGACCTGTAATTAGTTAAAGACATGAAGCTTTGTCTAAACACTTGGAATGTTTTTAAGATAAGGAGGTCTGTTAATCAGAGACAAGTCACCAGACATATATTTGTTGTGTAAATTGAGGACCTGCAGGTTTGTCTTGCATACCCTTAGGCCTGTTAATGGGTTACAAAGGATGTCTCCAAAAAGGGAGGGGGGCATGATGAGGCATGTCTGACTTCCCTCCTCTTGGCAGGCAATTTAGTTTTAGGGTATCCCCTTGGCCAAGAGGGGGTCCATTTAGTCAGCCAGTAGGGGGGAGCCTTAAGGTTTTATTTTAGTTCACACTGGTAATTTTCTTTGTTCTGAAATCTACTTTATCTCTTGTTACTATCACCATTCCTGCTTCTTTGGATGAGTGTTTGTATAGCATATCCTTCTCTCTTCTTTTGTTTTCAAACTGCCTATATCATTATGGTTGAAGTAAGTTTACTATAGACAACATATCATTGAATCTTGCTTTTTAATCCAGTCTGCCAATATCTGCTTTTTATTTGCTACATTAAGACTATTTATATTTAATGGCATATCTGGTATGTCAGGGCTTAAGGCTGACACTTTATTTTTTGTTTTCTCTTTTTTATTTTTCTATTTTCTTTTTCTGGCTTTGCTGTGGATTACTTGAACTGTTTTAGAATTTTATTCTGTTTTATATTGTTTTTGAATGTATAGCTCTTTGTATAGCTTTTGTGTGGGGAACTGCTCTAGTATTACATTATATATGCAAACGTCACAGCCTACTGGTGTCATTATTTTATCAGTTCAAGTGAAGTAAAAGCACCTGTCTCTTCATAAGTCAATCTACCCTCCTCCATCTACAGTTGTCTTAAGTGTCTTATAGTCACCTCACATAGGAAGATGGACGTCACCCAACATTTGGTTTAGGTGTCAAGACTGATGATATCACACATACCCAAGAGAAAATGAAAAGGTTCATGACTCACATAGCGCAGTGTTCTGAGGCGAGCACCATGGCTCCCAAGCAGTGCCAAAAATGGCTCGAGAGAGAAAGGAAAGGAAACTGGCTTGGATTTTTATGGTGGTCAGGGAGTAGGGCCAGAGTGGGGGTTCCCATACATGGTTTGAACCTCCACTAATTCAAAGGAGGGAGAACCCAGGCTTCTTGTCAGCTTGCCCAGATGTGGGGCTGAAAGGAAAGAGGAGGAGTGAGATTTAAAAGCTGTCAGCCATTCAACATAAAAAAAAAAAAAAAAAAAAAATGGAGTCAGGGTCTGTTACATCATTATTTCTTCTGCACACATGTAAAGTTTATCTCTCACCTTCTTTTATATTAAATAGATATTTTCTAGTCTACAATTTTAATTCTTTTCTTGTTTTCTTAAGATAGTTTTTGAGTTGTTTTCTTAGTTGTTACCATGGGGATTACAATTAACATTCTAACTTATAATAATTTAGTTCAGGCCAATAGCAACTTAATTTCAATTGTATAGAAAGACTTTGCTTCTATACAGCTTCATTCTCTCAATTTCCTTCTTTGTACTATTATCATCATAAAAATTACATCTTTATTTTTGCATGCCCATTGACACAGTTTTATAATTATTGCTTTATGCTATTGTCTTTTAAATCAGAAAGGAGAAATAAAGAAATAAAATAAATACACTTTTACTGTCTTCCATATTTACTTATGAAGTGCTCTTTGTTTCTTCATGTGGATTTGAACTACTGGTCTAGTGTCCTTTCATTTCAGCTAGAAGGACTTTGTTTAGCATTTCATGTAGAGCAGATCTACCAGTGACAAACTCCATCAGCTTTTGTTTATCTAGGAATGTCTTAATTTCACCTCCATTTTTGAAAGGTAGTTCTGCTGAATATAAAATTCTTGGTGGGCAGGCTTTTTCTTTTAGAATTTTTAATATGTCATCCCACTGCCTTCTGTCCCTCATTTCTGATTAAAAAAAATCAGCTGTTAATCTGATTGATGATTCCTGGTACATGATGAGTCACTTCTCTCTTGCTGCATTCAAGAGTCCCTCTTTGTCATTGCTTTTGACAGTTCGGTTGTGAGATATCTAAGTGTGGGTCTTTTTGATTTTATCATACTTGGAGTTCATTGAGCTTCCTGGATGCAGAGATGAATGTTTTTCATCAAATCTGGGAAGTCTTCAGCCCTTATTTCATCACACAGTTTTCCTGTCCCTTTCCCTCCTCTCCTGGGACTCCCATGGTGAATGCTGGGCATGCTTGACAGTGCTCCACAGGTCTCTTAGGACCTGCTTTTCTTCATTCTTTTTTTTCTATTCCTTAGACTGCATATTCTCAACTGCCCTACCTTCAAGTTCATAGATTCTTTTGCCAGCTCAAATCTGCTGTTAAGACTCTTTAGTGAACTTTCCATTTTATTTTCAAGTCTAGAATTTCTGTTGATTCTTTTCTATAATTCTCTTTTATGATAGTCTCTATTTGGAGAGACATTATTCTCATACTTTCCTTTAATTCTTTAGATATCATTTCCTTAGTTCTTCAAACATATTTAAAAGAGGTGATTTAAGTCCTTTTTTATAGTCATTACTTTTATTTTATTTTTTTATTTCAGAATATTATGGGGATACAAACATTTTGGTTACATAAATTGCTTCTGTACCATTTGAGTCAAAGTTATAAGTATTTCCATCACCCAGATAGTGTGCACTGTACCCATTAAGTGTGAATTCACCCATCCCCTACTCCTGCTCCCACCTGCTTGATTTATGATGAATGTTATTTCCATATATGCACATTAAGTGTTGATCAATTAGTTCCAATTTAATGGTGAGTAAATGTGGTGTTTGTTTTTCCATTCTTGTAATACTTCACTTAGAAGAATGGTCTCCAGTTCCATCCAGGTTAATCCAAGAGGTGTTAGTTCACCATTTTTTTAATAGCTGAGTAATATTCTCCATGGTATACATATACCACATTTTATTAATCCACTCATATATTGATGGGCACTTAGGTTGTTTCCACATCCTGGCAATTGTGAATTGTGTTGATATGAATATTTGAGTGCAGGTGTCTTTTTTATGGAATGTTTTTGTTTTTCCCTTTGGGTAGATACCCAGTAGTGGGATTGCTGGATCAAATGGTAGTTCTACTTTTAATTCTTTGAAGTATTTCCATACTACTTTCCACAGAGGTTGTACTAGTTTGCAGTCACACCAACAGTTATGAGTGTTCCTATCTCTCCACATCCACACCAGCATTTGTTATTTTGGGACTTTTTGATAAAAGCCATTCTCACTGGAGTTAAATGATATCTCATTGTGGCTTTAATTTGTACTTCCCTGATGGTTAGAAATGTTGAGCATTTTTTAATATGTTTCTTGGCCATTAGTATATCTTCTTTTGAAAAGTGTCCTTTGCCCACTTTTTAATCGGGTTGTTTGATTTTTTTTCTTGCTGATTTGCTTGAGTTCTTTATAGATTCTAGTTATCAGCCCTTTATTGGATGTATAGCATGCAAACATTTTTCTCCCATTCTGTAGGTTGTCTATTCACTCTAACGATTATTTCCTTGGCTGTGCAGAAGCTTTTTAATTTGATCAGGTCCCATTTATTTATTTTTGTTGCTGTGATTGCTTTTGGGGTCTTATTCATAAATTGTTTCCCTAGGCCAATATCTGTAAGAGATTTTCCAACATTTTCTTCTAGAATTCTCATAGTTTCACACCTTAGGTTTAAGTCTGTTATCCATCATGAGTTATTTTTGTGAGTGCTGCAGATCCTGTTTCAGTCTTCTACATGTGGCTATCCAATTTTCCCAGCACAATTTATTGAATAGGAATTTTTTCCCCAGTGTATGTTTTTGTCTGCTTTGTCAAATATTAGATGGCAATATGAGGATGGTTTTATATCTGGGTTCTCTGTTCTGATCCATTGGTCTATGTCTCTATTCTTGTGCTGGTATCTTGCTGTTTTGCTTACTATGGCCTGTGAGTCAAATATATACACTTCCTCAAGGTCAGTTTCTATTCAATGCTTTTTCCCCTATATATAGACCACATTTTATTTTTCCTTGCATGTTGAAATTGGACCTTTCAAATAATATAATGTGACTACTCTGAAAATCAGATTCTCCCCAATACCCAGGATTCGTTTTGTTGTTATTTGTTTGTTGCTGCTGCTGCTGTTTCTTTTAACGAATTTCCCAAACTAACACTGTGGAGTCTGTATTCTTTGTCATATGTGCCCACAGAGGTCTGTGCTCAATTAGCTTAGTGGGCAGCTAATGATTGCACATAGATTTCTTTAACTGTCTGAAACCAGTAAGTGTCCCAGTCTTCTCCAAGAAGCCCTGTGTGCATTTTGAGAAATGACTCCAACACTCAGCCAGGTAGTTGAAAAATCTGCCTGAGCCTTTCCTTGTGCTCTTCAGAGCCTCAAGGTCAGCCAGAAGGGAGAGCTTAGAGCTTCTTCAGGTCTTTCCTGAACACATGCACAGCCCCGGATTTCAGCACAACTCTATATATGCAGGTGGCCTTCTAGATTACCAGAAATGTGTAGGAGTTTTTCAAAGCCTCCTAGGGACATCTCATTCTCCAGCTTTTCCTTTTTGGTTTTTTTGGTCATCTTGTTGCTTTCCCTACCATTATCACCATCAGGCAACTGTGATGCTAAACCATCAACACTGATGGTTTTTGACAAATATCCCCTCAGGAATAGGGAGCTTGCACTGGACAAGCTCTGAGCCAGATCAAAGAAAGGGAACTCTGCAAGTGGGGAACCACTAGCAGGTCAAATAATGACGATTCTCTGGGAATGGGTCTTTGGAGGAGTTCCACCCAATTCTGACTCCTCCAGTGGCTGCTGGGCTGCTGGCTTTGGCCTCTTGGCCCCCAAGGCTACCGCAGAGCTGGGAAAGAAAGATGAAAATACGGCAAGTTAAAATGCTCCAAAGGTTGCTGTCATTACCAAGATTCAGATATTTTTTCTTGAATAAATGCCCCCCAGATTGTGGCAAGTTTTGTTAGTTTTAAGAGTTCTGAAAAAGTTAATTTTGACAATAGTTGGCAGTGTTCTTATTGATTTTATGGAGAAAATGGTTTCTGAGGTCCTTACTCTACCATTCCCACTGACATCCTCTTTATACATATTTAGAACTACATCAAAGTTATAATTTTTGTTTCAATTGTCACACAAACTAGGAAACTTGAGAGGACAAGAAAAGCCTATAGCATTTAACCATCCTTTTGCTCATCATTTTCTCCCTTCTTTCCTGTTGTTCTCAGATTTCTCCTTTTATTTTTTCCTGTTTAGAGAACTTTCTTTAGCCAGTCTTTCAGGGAAAGTCTGCTGGCAAAAAAACTCTTTGTTTTCCTTCATCTCAAATGTTTTGATTTCCTCTTCATTCCTGAAGGATATTTTCACTGGATATTAGATTCTGGGTTGACAGTTTCTTTTTTTCAGCACTTGACAAATGTTGTGGCACTTCTTTCTGGTCTCCAAGGTTTTGATTTTGATAAACTCGCTGTCATTTGAATTGTTTTTCACCTACGGGTAAGGAGGTATTTCTCTTTTGTTGCTTTCAAGATTTTTTCTGCCTTTAATTTTCAGAAATTTGACTGGGGTATGTCTTGGTGTGCTTCAGACTTCTTTGGTTTCATCCTATTTGGGGTTCATTCAACTTTTGCATGTTGTAGATTTGTGGGTTTTGCCAAATTTTGGAAGTTTTCAACCACTATTTCTTTTCTTTTTTTTCTCAACCATTATTTCTTAGAGTACTTTTTCAGCCCTATCTTCCTCATCTCCACAGATAATTATTCCATTTTTAAAATCCTACTGTATTATGTTATACAACTCTATGAATATACTGCCAGCTAAATGTAGTTAATAAATGTATTTAGAATTTTTATCTATAATTTTATGTTATAATGGTCTATTTTTTTACATTTTTGGAATTACGGTTGTAGTCACTTTATAAAACAAATTGTGGAACTTTCCAATGTTTTCCTATGACCTGAAAGAGTTCAAAACAGAAGTGGCATGACACAATCTTAAAAAGCATAAGTAGAAGGCTCCTCTCAAAATCCACATGGATGTATTTAATGGAAGCTATCTCATTACTCTGCCCACTTTCTCTGTGACTTCTGATCTGTTTAGTATTCTGCTCCTTCTTTGGTTAATTTTGGTGGTTTCCTTAGTGCATCCAGGCTGCTATAACAAAATATCATTAACTGGGCAGCTTAAAACAACCAAAATTTATTTCTTCTGGTGGCTGGAAAGTCCAAGATCAAGAGGCCAACAGATTCAGTGTCTAGTGAGGGCCTGCTCTCTGATTCATAGATGACACCTTTTTTTTTTTTTTTCTTTGAGTCAGAGTCCCACTCTGTCACCCTGGCCAGAGTGCCATGGCATCAGCCTAGCTCACAGCAACCTCAAACTCTTGGGCTCAAGCAATCCTACTGCCTCAGGCCCCCAAGTAGCTGGGATTACAGGCATGCACCACCATGCCCGGCTAATTTTTTCTATATATTTTTAGTTGTCCAGCTAATTTCTTTCTATTTTTAGTAGAGACAGGGTCTCGCTCTTGCTCAGGCTGGTCTCAAACTCCTGAGCTCAAACGATCCTCCCGCCTCGGCCTCCCAGAGTGCTAGGATTACAGACGTGAGCCACCGCGCCTGGCCGATGACACCTTTTTGCTGTGTCCTCACATGGTGAAAGGGTTAAGGAGTCTCTCTCACGCCTCTTCAATAAGGACACTGAGCCCATTCACAAAGGCTCTACCCCCGTGACCTAATCACCTCTCAAAACCCCACCTTCAGATGCCATCACCTTAGGGGTTAGGATTTCAACATATAAATTTTGGGGGAACACACATATTCAGACTGTAGCAGCGGTTTACATTTTTTC
This sequence comes from Varecia variegata, assembly GCA_028533085.1. Classification (NCBI taxonomy): domain Eukaryota; kingdom Metazoa; phylum Chordata; class Mammalia; order Primates; family Lemuridae; genus Varecia; species Varecia variegata. The sequence goes on along the minus strand of CM052446.1, from coordinate 1,048,431 downwards.
TAGAAAATAATGTAACTTGTGATGTAGAATTTATTTCTTATATCTTTCATATTCAATGTAATTGAGTTACACATGATATTACTTATAATTTTTAATATCTCTTTTATATCTATAGTTAGTTTTACTTTCTCTTCTTTTCCTTAATCAAGCATGTTAGTTATTTGTATATTTAATTGGTCTTTTGACAGAATCAGCTTTTGTATATTTAATTTTTCTTTTATAAAATTTATCTTTGGTTTTATTTATCATCGCTACCATTTTAATGTCATTAATTTTGACTTTGATCTTATCAATTGCCTCATTCTACATGGTTCACTTTTTTGTTTTTTCCCTTTGGTTTATGACTTGTAACATAACCACTTACAGCTCCTCACAGGCTAAGTCCACGTGCAATTCACTTTTGTGTGCTTCACACCGCCCAGCATGCTGCCCAGCAAAGCAGGTGTGCAGGAGGATGAGGGGACAAAATGACTGACATTGGATCTCATGGTCTTGAGAATATGCTCATCTGTAGCTACGTGGCTGGGATATTAAAAAATTTTTGAGATTTGTATATGTGTTCCTTTGCCTTCAGAGAGGCTAATTTCCCAGGCATTTGGGGTTGGAGGAGAAAAAGCCTGAAAGCCAAACAAGGTGAGGTCATGTTGAAGGTGTCACCAGAGGAGTGGAGGCTGCAATTCATTTCTGTTCCACTGGGTCCAACCCAGCTCTTGCTCTAGGCCCTTCTCAGCCTCTTGCTTTGCATTCCTGTGATGAATGTGAGAAAATCCAGGAAGAAGACTATTTTACTCAAAATCCCAGTGCTTCAAACAAGGATATTCCCCACATTTGTCTGGTGGGAAGAGCTTGTCACTTAAGCATGCTCCAGCTCAGACATTGTAAATGATGCTGGAGACACCATGAGCTATATTTTGGGGTGTGAAATTAATCAGGGGAGCAATGAAAACATCTCAGTCTTTCTGGAGCACCTTGTAAAATATACAAGTTTGAATGATCAGCTAATTGCCTCTAAAATTCTAAACATTAGGCAGTGATTTTATTTGTTCTCCCAATATCCCAAAACCATTGCACTCACTGCATTGGTGGCTACTTGTGATGTAGAATCATCTGTTAGACACCAGAGTTTTCTGGAGAATGCTTCCCTGGTCAGAGTAATCATTTCAGTAGTAAACACTATAGGCCTCTTTGTAAATTTGGGGGGTTGAACAAAGAGCAAGGAGAAAGATATTTTTCCTCTTCTGAGAATGGGGACATGTGAGCACCTTCCAGGCACAAGCAGCTCTCAGGACTCACACTGTCCTCCACTGCCCTCAGGCTCACAAGGAGTCTCAGATTTGACCCAATTATTCACCTACCTGGAGTCTGGAACTCACTCCGTTCTCATGAGGCGGGTATCCAATCTCTTCTCCCAGTGATGGAGCAGTGGCCACTGGGGTGCAGCCCTGCTGGTCAACCCCACGCAGGGGCCTTTCTGCTTCCTGCACACCTGTCTCTCCAGTGCTTGGCACACAATGGTGCTCAATATATATCTGTTGCATGAACAAATGTTAGAACATTCTTTTTGTTGAGCTGATCTCAGACTCCCTCTAAATTCCACCCTCTGAGTTTATGTCTGTCCTCTGAATCACACAAAAATAACACATGGTTCATCCAGAGGAACCTTAGATCTGTGGTCTTCAAATTGGGATACACTTACCCTGGGGATACACAAAGACTTTTAAAAGGATATGTGGACATAGACAGTTTTGAGAGAAAGAACTCCCACATCCATGTGTATGCTTCTCCAAACTGATCCACCTGAGACCGGGCCTCAGTAAGGTGGCATGGGTTCTCTTCCCCATGCAAGTGTCACCTCCTGTGACACTCCCCTCCCGTCGTGGGGGCCCTTCTCTCACTTCACCAAAGGAAGGTGTCTCACTCATCCCACATTTTTCTCTGGTGCACTTCCCAGTGTATAAATATTTGAAATATCTGAGTTAAGGAACTGAACATTGAGAAAGACAATGGTTTAAGTCAGTGGGTAATACATGCCTTTGCATGCCACATGGTTTCCAATTCTTTGCTTTCAACAAAATTGAAGGAAAACCTAGTCAATTTGTCAGCTGATAGATCACTGAAAGTAACGTTTGATGATAGATCAGTCTTTGATTCTTGGCAAATAGGAAAGTTCGAAGAACTGAGGGACATCTCGATAACAAAACTCCATTCTTACCTGCTTATATAAGAGACTGAAAGATCTCAAGGCTTAAATTTATAGAAACTGAAAATAAGTAATGTTTATCTTTGTATGCATGAACTAATTTATACAAATATCCCATACATCTCCTTAAGCAATAAATTTACCATAAAAATTTTACTTTTCATATACTTTAATTATCCAAATCTATAATTTATTTATGCTATTTTCATCAGGTGCTTACTAATAATAATGATAATTCAGCTAACAATAAATATTCTTAATACCTAGTATACCCTTGTAGTCATATGAAGTGTTTTTTAAAAATCTATTTTCATTTATATACAGATTTTTGCCACAGAGAAGTGTGATAAAGTAATTAATAACAGGCTTTCAGCCATAAAAGATACATTAGGATAAAATCAATGGGAGAGGTGGGAAATGGAAATATAATTCCAGGAGAAAAAGGAACGGTGTTGAGTTCCCATCTATTAAACAGCTAGGTTCAAATATATTTTTAAACAGATGACGGTGAGTATCAAATTACAAAGTATTTAAATTCTATTAAAGGCATTTTAAAAGAGTTGTAATATTTTTATTTTAAATTGCCAATACTTACATATGAAAATTACATTGCTTGCAATTATAAAAATATAAAATAATATAATTTGAGTGTCAGCTTTAAAATGTGCATCATTTTCAAAACTCCTGGGGAATATGCAAAACAAAAACAGCTCTACGCTCGAAAGCCATGGCTCAGAGGATGTCTCAGGCCCCTTCGCCCATCTCTCCGGCTGCTTCTCTGGGTCATGTCCTTACTACCTTTGACCTGGACTACAGCATGACCCCTCCGGGGTCTCCCCTTGGCCACACAGATGTGGCCTTGCTGCCTGGGGAAAATCCTACAGAAAAATCTGGTCATGAGGCCCCTTCTTCACAATCTCTGTTGCAGTCGGTCATCCCACTTGTGGCTTATTGCTGGCAGGACTCTGACCCGGGTCAACTTGAAATCAAGTAGTTAACTGAGACGAAGCTGCTGGAGAGTGTCGATCTGGGCTGTGTGCTCTCTTGCTCAGTGAAGGTCTCCTCACTTAGATGGCACAGGACAGAGGGAGCAAACAGCAGCCCCTGGGCCTTGGCAGGGTTGCAATGTGTTGGCTTGAAGTCCAATGTGCTGTTCAGTACCTCAAAGGAACACGCTGGATCAGGGCTCCCACACAGCAATTCAACTTGAGTGGAGTCGTCAATGTCCCCGTGGAGGGGCCCCACCCTGCCTGCCAAGCTGTGTGTGCGCCATTGCCTGTCACCTGCACGCAAGGTATCTGAGACCATGCATGATACAGAGTTTTTCCCTGGGGATGTATTAACTACATGATATTATCGCTGTATCATAGCTATGTTAAAACATATTCAGGGGACAATAGGATAATACTGACAAGCAAATTTAAAACAAAAACACTCACATCCCATTTCCCCAGAGAATTCCTTGTGGGTCATAATTAACTGTGGTTTCTTGGTCCCTCTGCCCTGCTCAGCCCCCAGCTCAGATTCCCTGTGCCATCTCTAGAGGCCCGCCTGTTTTGTTGGCATGGGGCCCGGAATGCGTGGACAAAGACAAAATCTCTGAAGCACTGAAGTGACTGTGCCATGAATAGGTCATCCTCAGAAAAATCCGGAACTACAGAAGGCAGGAGAGCTCTTTGAGGGATCTTTCGGCTGGACCGCCATGCACAAAGGCCTGGGGAGTGCCGTTCTGCAGAGAACTCGGGCGGAGATGGCCGCTTAGGCCCTCGGGATCTGACTTGTGCCTGTCCTGTGTGATGGGGGTCCAGGGAGCATGGTGATGAGATACGGGAGCCAGGCAGACAGGGCTTATTAGAAGCTGATGACCCAGAGGCCCCCTTGAATTTTACAGGTCAGCTCTGGGTGGGATTTATTTTTCTAGGGTCAATTACACTGTGCATAAAATAATGAAGCCAACACACCTCTGACTGAGCTCTCTTGTGCTTTGGAAACCTCAGCCACAAGCCGCTCCTGCTCCCAAGCGCCTTGGGGCTGAACCTACAAGCGCACAGCTGGTCTCGCACCCCATGTTCACAGCAGCCCTATGCACAAAAGCAACAACCTGCAAGCAACCCATGAGTCCCTCACAGGGGAAGGGATAGAAAAATGGGTGTATAGACACACAATGGGATATTGCTCAGCCTTGAAAAGGAAGGAAATTCTGACACGTGCTACAACATGGATGAACCCAGACAACATTATGCTAAGTGAAATAAGCCAGTGACAAAAGGACAAAGATTGTGTGATTCCACTTACGACGCTCCTAGAACAGTCAGATTTACAGAGAAAGAACGTAGAATAGTGGTGCTTCAGTTTTACAAAATGAAAAGAGTCCTGTGGGTAGATGGCGGTGATGTTTGCACAAGATTATGGATGTATTTAATACCACTGAACTGTACGCTGAAAAATGGTTGAGGTGGTATATTTTATATGTATTTTACCACAGTATAACAATTGGGGGAAAAACAAAGGATTTTCAAATTGAGGAAAATAAAGTTCTGTTTCATTCAGTAACAAAGAAAACTAAGTCAAACAGATACATATTGAGCACCACTGTGTGCAAGCACTGGAGAAGGAGGTGTGGGCAGAGCAGAAAAG
>CM052446.1:1017919-1043094 GCA_028533085.1 Varecia variegata | reverse complement strand
CAAAAACACAACTGTTACCCACTGAAGCTGCAATTCAAACTTACCGCGAGGCATGCACCCTGTCCACTATGCCGGGCAGCAGCAGGTTGATCACAGGAGAATGGAAAGGTCACACCTTTGGTTTCTGGAAAGAGAACAGGTGAGAGGCTGACTGCCTGCCACCTGCGGGAAAGCAGTTCCCATGGAGCTCAGGAAGTGGAAGTGGATTGCAGAGACTGAGGGGAGCTGGAAGGGGAGCAATGCAGGCCGGCTTCTCTTGCCAGGAGCTCGGCTGTGAGGATGAGACAGGCCTTGCCCGGGCTTCGGAGCAAAGACATTTTTTTCTATCTCTCTTTTTTTTTTTTTTTTTTGCTGTTGTTGGTGTTTGAAGCTTGTGTATGCTCATAACCTGCAGAGAAGGAGTCAAGAAGGAAACATTGAGGACCCAGGAAAGAAGGACGTGAAATACAGGAAATAACACAGTATCGAAGAGAAAGGAGGTGACTGTCAAGACCCAAGAGGGAGGACTTATCCCTGGATAAGAGGGTGGTGCGTTTGCTTCAGAGACCTAAGAACAGCCGGGAAGGGCATTTGTGGGCTCTGGGCAGGAAGCTGAAGGAATCCTCTTCCAGCATAAGGAAGGACATGTGTGTGGGCAGGCACTGAGATGGAGGGGCAGCCTGGGGGAGCAGGGGAGCGGGCAGAATGGCCACTCCCCGAGGAAGAAGAGGAGGCCAGGCAGAGGAGCCCTGTGTGCAGTGGAGCACAAGACCACACACCAGTCATTGAGCCAGTAGCGGAACTCTCCTGTCTTCTTGGCCAGCCTTCGGCTGCAGGTGGCCAGGAGGGGAGAGCAGAAGGTGCTTCAGATTCACAGCTGGGCACTGGCAGAAAGTCAAGGGGGAGAGGGATCGGCCAGGCTGGAGGACTTACGAGAAGAGCGCTGTGTTGCAATGTGTGTTGTAATGGGAATTGGCAAGATCTTTATACTATGAGGCATCTAATGGTGTAGTTTGAGTAACATTGAGATTGCTGTCCTTGAAGCTGTGTTTAAAGGTTTCCTAATCTTGGTCCCCCACCTCTCTTTCAACTCACAGTAGATAAATGCTAAATAGACAAACTTCCCAGTTAGCCTCAGTAACAGAGGAAAAACAGGCTATAGTGTCATCTAAGATGTATGGAGAAAAAATGTGAAATGTCCACATACCCAGGCAGCTCTCCGTGCCAGCACGTAGCCCCAGGCCCCTGGGAACTCAAGAATGCTGAAGCCATTCTCTTCCAGAATTGGCGAGCTCGTCCTTTGGGACTCAGCTTCCTTGGAGTCCTTCTTCCCCATTCTTCTGTTTGCCGCAGTCTTTGTTCCTGTATCTATAAAACAGAGACCATGGCCTTGAGGGCCTGGAGCTCTCCAAAATTCTAGCAGTTCGCGACCCTTCCTTCTCCTGAGTGGATGCTCTATAGACTCTGCTTCTGCATCCTTCTAAGATGTGGCCCCCTGCCCGACACAAAGCAAGAAACTCAATGTGGCAGCTATTTAGAGAGGGAGACCTATGTGCAAATTATATTTATTTTAGGAAAAGAATGTGAGCAAACCACTAGAGGAAAGGGTGTACTGGGCCCCAGAGTGCTGGGTGACTCAGGCCTTCCTAGCTTCCAGATGGACGGCAAGCCAGGGGCTGCCAACAGGGACAGGCGCCTGGGACAGACAGAAAGCATGAAAGAAAAAGAACAGCACTGTTTGGCATCTTACCAGAGTCTTGCACCTGTTCACTCTAGTATATTAATTAATAATCATTTGGTCCAATATTATCTTTAAAAATGTGCTGAAAATATGCCACTTTAAAAAAATCATCCAACGATGGCTGTGGAAAACAGTATAGCAGTTCCCCAAAATATTAAACACAGAATTAGCATTTGATCCAGCAACTCCAATTCTAGGTATATATACAAAAGAACTGAAAGTAGGATCCCAAACGGATATTTGTACATCCTCGTTCATAGCAGTGTATAGCAAAAGCAAGTCTCCATGAATGGATGAATGGATAAGCAAATTGTAGTGTAGACATACACCGAAACACTATTCAGCCTCAAAAAGGAAGGAAATTCTGACAGGTGCTACGAAGTGGATGAACCTTGAGGACATTCTGCTTACTGAAATAAGCCAGCCACAAAAGGACAAATAGTTTAATTCCACTTATATGAGGTCCCTAGAGTCGTCCCATCCGTGGAGACAGGAAGTAGAATGGTGGCTGCCAGGGGCTGGGGGGAAAGCTCAATGGGGAGTTGTTTAATGGGTATAGTTTCAGTTTCACAAGATGAAAAGAGTTCTGTGGGTGGATGGTGACGATGATTGCACAGCAATGTTCAATGTATTTAGTGGCACTAAACACTTAAAAATGGTTAAGATGATAAATTTAATGCTATGTGTATTTTACCACAATAAAAAAAAAGTTTGGTTGATTTTTTTCTTTTTTTTTTTTTTCTTTTTTCTTTTCTTTTTTTTTTTTTTTTTTTTTTTTTTTTTGATCACGCAGATGCTTCCTTCTCCTTTCCCTACTCCAAGTCTCACTTCTGTCCCAGGGGGTGAGAGTGAGTAGAGAGCGCACCCCCTGCCTGGGAGCTGATGACAACAGGCAGCGATCCGATCCCCGTCCCTGCAGAGCATCGGGACACAGAGGTGCCTTACGATCGGGCAGCAACGGGGACTCCTGACTCCTGGTGCGTGGTCCTCTCCTGGCACAGACGGCCACCACGCGCCGCGCAGCCTAGCGCTCCCCACCCGGCCTGGACAGGCGGCCTTGGACTTGGGACCGGCGCGGCTCTCCTGCGCTGAGGCCTGCCTCGCTTCTGCCCGCATCAAAGATGCAAATTCCCGAAATTCTGCGGCCAGCTCCGGAAAGGAGCGTGCCGGGCAGCGGGCTCGCGGACAGAGCGGGAGCAGCGGGCGAGGACAGCGGCGCTCCCACCCCGGGCCTCGCACCGCAAATGCTCCCGGCGTCGGGCAGTTATTTTTTTTTTTTTCCTTCCCTTTCTTCAAAAGCCCAGGGCGTGTGAAGAGCTCTGGGCACCGCGTTTCCAGTGTCCCTCTGGACCAACAAGTGAGTGAAGTCATTGCCCCGCAAACTGAGTCGTGCGCAACGCGAAAGCGTGCAACGAAGAGGAGAAGGGCGCTCCCCACAGCAGGCCCCAGCGAGGACAGGGGACGGCAAAGCCTGCTTCCCCCTTCCCTGAAGAGACTGAACGAGCCCACAGTGACGAGGCTAGGCCGGCCGCGGCGCAGGCCTCTGCGAGGGTCTGAGGAAGGCGCCCCAGGCCCCTCTGCCCGCAGCGCGGTGGCAGGCGCGGAGCGCACAGTGGCTCCAGACCCCGCCCTTCCCTCCTCCTGGGACTCGCGGCTCCCACCGCGGCCGCCGGGTCTGGGCTGGGGACAGCAAGACAGACGACCGGACTCCATCCCGCTGACAGCGGTCACCGAGGACGCCTGGGTCACCCCGGGTCATGCTCACCCAAGGGCTTTCGTCCTTTTTCTGATCCGGCCTCGCACACCCAGGCCCACACCCCCTCCTCCCCTCCCCCGTGGTGCCCTTTGTACCCTGATTCCATTAGTTCTTCCCTCCCCCGGAGCTGCAGTCCAAGGGTGTGACCTCTGTCCCCGCCCCTCCTTCCCTGTCTCTGCGGAAGCCATGGCCCTCTCCTAGAAGCTCTCCCCTGAACACGTCCTCAAGGACCCGGCCCTTCTGTCAGCTCTAAGCCGCCCATTGACCTGGGAAAGACTGGTGGCGTTGCGAATTAGTGACTGCCAGTACCTTCAGGTGGAAAGAAAGAAAGAGAGAGAGAGAGAGAGAGAAAGAAAGAGAAAAGAAAAGAAAGAAGGAGGGGGGCGGAGAGAAAAGAAAGAAAGAAAGAAAGAAAGAAAGAAAGAAAGAAAGAAAGAAAGAAAGAAAGAAAAAGAAAAGGAAAGAAGACAAGACCTAAAAATAAAGCAAACTCCTGATATCGCCCCACCAAAAAAACAAACAGTTCCCCCAGGATCTTCTTTTCCACCATAAATGGCAACTCCTTTCCTTCCATCTGTTCCTTAGCCTCAAATTGCATTTGTCTCTGACTACCCTCTTCTACACTCCAAACCCACCATCAGCAAATCCTGCTGGACCTGCCTTTAATGTAAATCCAGGGAGTAGCCACTTCTCACTACCTCTGTCACTCGTCACTCTTGGCCCAGGCTGCCTGCCATCCCTCCCAGAGTCACTGGTGAGCATCCTTCCTCCTCCTGGGGCTTCCCCCTGCCCCTCCACCTAGTGACAGCAGGACAGCCAGGACAGTCTTGTTGAGGCACAAGTGAAATCATGGGGCTCCTTTGTTCACAATCCCTCACAATTTTCCCTCCCAAAGTCCTTAAAATGGCCCAAATGCTCTCCACAGCCTTAAGTCCCCCACCATCTGCCCCTCTCCCAGTGGCCCCCTCTTCTGGGGACTTACACTGGCTCCCCCCAGATTGGGCCCCCAAAGTGCCCAGCCCACCCGGCACAACCCCTCTGCTGGAGTAGTTCCCCTCCTCCCAGAGTGCCCCCGAACCCACGGCTGTCCCTGACCAGGTTATTTAAGATCAGCAACTCCCCTTCCTCTTCCTCGCTCTGTTTCCAAAGCCGTGCCCACTTTCTCATCTGATGTACCTTGGTTTGTTTTCTCTCTCTCTCATTCCTCACTGAACTCGCTCCAAGCAAGCAGGGCTTTTCCATTTCACACAGCTGGGTGCCGTGCTAAGCCTCCCGCGACCCTTGCTCAGTAAATGCAGGAGGGACCGTCCACTTTGCTTTCTCACCCTCTCCTATCACTCCCGTCATGTTTTTGTTCCTCTGCTCTGGGATCAGGTGTACTCCTTCTCTGCCTCAGATTTTAGAGTCCATTTTGTGGCTCACCACCTCTAATGAGTTTAGATTAATTTGGGCCATTGTGAACCATTTATAGTCCAAGAACACCTCCTTGCTGCTCCTCTTCAGTAACTGCCTACACTTGTGCTTCATCAAAGCACTGGCCCCTCAATGCTCTCCGAGACTGCAGACTAGAATTATGTAAATACGCTCTGTCTTCTGCATTAATTATTTGGGTCAGGGTCCTTTGTTTGGGTGCTTGGCTAGACCCCTCCTGTGTACTGCGGGCTCACCCACCCGCCCAGCTTTCTCTGTGCCCCAGCCACATGTGAGCTTGATTGACGTGGAGCTGATAAATTCCATCAGCTCCCCGCTCCCCATGCATCCATGGGACATTTTTTGAGTTGGAGGTGTGTGAACCTTACACCTTAAACCTTTCCCTTCAGGGTGTTCAGGTAAGATGCGGAATAGGAGATTGAGGTCTTCTGAGAAGGGAAGCAGGTCCTCAGAGGAACACCCTGCTCCGTTGACAGGTGGCCAGCTGAGGGCCGGGAGAAAGCTGGGCTCTGCTGCTCTGTGCATGTGCTCTAAATGAGTCCAGACAACTTTGCCTTTATTCTCCCAAACTGCTTCCTGACCCACCCATTCCTCCAGCCTCTGGATTTTAGATGTCTTATTCAATTAGATCTGTAATAATAATAAGAGCTAAAATTGTCCAAACATTTGCTATGTGCCAAGTATTGTTGTTAGGACTCTACAGAAATGAACTGATTTAGTTAACCCATATCTACCCAATTGAGCAGTTACTATTGTTTTCCCAAATGAAAGATGAGGGAACGGAACCACAGAGGAGTGGAGCCCTGCCCATGGCCAGGCAGCTGGGGCATGGAGCCCCTGAGTCCACAGCCCACTCACGGATGGGCCAGTGGGAAGGACAGAGACAGATTTGGGATCTGCGCTGCTGCACTGGGCCACCAAGGAATGTGCCTGTGTGAGTGAGCACCTGTGTAGACTCAGGAGTCATCCGGGAAGCTGGCCCGGTGCCCCATGTGAAGAGCCCAACCAGCCACAATTTCCCCACTGTACCTATCAAGACCTTGCATTACAGTAAGTTGTTCACATGCCAAGGCTAGAAATGCTACGGGCTCTTCAAAGCCAGAGACAATCTCTTATTTGGCCTTACAACCACAGAGTCTAGCTTATATACATAGTAGGTGCTTGATAAATATTTGGTGGAACAAAGACAGAAAAATTAGAAGTTTCTTTGTGATTGTGTGTCTATGTATTTATGTATGTATATGTATAATGTACATACACATACATACATATATGTATAATATATATACATATGTGTGTGTTGATTTTTCAGGAATAGTCTTCTACAATCAAACTTTAGCTAGGGACATATGAATTTGCCTAGTGAAGGATTCCTCAAACAAATAAGAAACCAGGAGTTGTTTTTCCAGTCTTGGAAAAAAATATATAATTTGCACCAATTAGAATTGAGAAGAATATCTTTTCTCAACAATATCTCATATTATTAGAGGGTTATTCTGAAAAATCAAGCTGCTAGATATACTGTTCCTGTTGTTCAAATCCAGTTCTTCAAAACCTTAAGCATTCTAAGTATTCCATTTATGGCATCAGAAAATAATAGATTTTAAAAATAAATCTTTCATAAGGTTGAAAATCAATTTAAAAAATCAACTTAAAAATAGACACTGCACTGAGGTCAGATGCAGTCACTCTTTTCTGTAATTCCAGCACTTTGGGAGGCCCAGGTAGGAGAATCACTTGAGGCCAGGAGTTTGAGACCAGCCTGGGCAACACAGTAAGACCCTGTCTCTACAAAAAAAATTTTTTTTAATTTAGCCAAGTGTGTGGTTGCATGTGCCTATAGTCCCAGCCATGTGAGAGGCTGAGGCAAAAGGATTGCTTGAGCCCAGAAATTCAAGGTTACAGTGAGCTATGATCATGCCACTGCACTCCAGCCTGGATGACAGAACAAGACTCTCTCTCAAAAAAAAAAAAAAAATCAAAAAATTTAAAAAATAAAAACTGAGACACTGATTTTGGGAAGACTCTAGCAAGGATGTTACAGAAAGTCCACAAAACACAGCACCAACTAAATTCAGGTTCAAGGCTGCATACCAATCAATAAAAACTGGTTCGGTATGAAACACCCATCTCCAGCTTTACAAATCCGCATAGAGAATCCTTAGAAAGCAACAGAGTGTCCTCCTGCCCCAGTCTGTAAAGGATATAACTGATTAGCATCACTTTAGTATTAAATACAGTTTTCCTGTAAAACCCAATGCACTGTTTTATGAGCACACTTAGAAAACCACTACGATAAGACAAATACGTAAAACTTTTTAAAAATCTCAAATTGCGGATTAGATCAAAGATAAATGATAGAGTTTTTTTCCTCCAGAACCTTCATAACAAATTGGCCAAAATACAGGGGACTTGAGAGATTGCAGAAAGGGTCCTGGAATTTTGAAGTCAAGAAGTATTGGTGCAAAAGTAATTGCAGTTTTAGCGTTGAAATTTGCCATTTGCTATTGGAATACATTCTTAAATAAATGTGGTTATGTTATACATCGTTTTAATACACATTTCTCACTTTATGTTTTTTTGCTAATGACTTATTAGCAAAATTACTTGCTTCTTATTTTATATTTATTTTAGACAATGGAAATGATGTTAGACAAAAAGCAAATTCGAGCGATTTTCTTATTCGAATTCAAAATGGGTCATAAAGCAGGAGAGACAACTCGCAACATCAACAATGCAGTTGGCCCAGGGACTGCTAATGAACGTACAGTGCAGTGGTGGTTCAAGAAGTTTTGCAAAGGAGACTAGAGCCTTAAAGATGAGGAGTGCGGTGGCCGGCCATCAGAAATTGACAATGACGAATTGAGAGCAATCGTGGAAGCTGATCCTCTTACGACTACATGAGAAGTTGCCGAAGAACTCAATGTTGACCAGTGTATGGCTGTTCTGCATTTGAAGCAAATTGGAAAGGTGAAAAACTTCAGTAAGTGGGTGCCACATGAGCTGACCGAAAATCAAAAAAATCGTCATTTTGAAGTATCATCTTCTCTTATACGCAACAGCAACGAACCATTACCTGAACAGATTGTGACATGCTGGCAGCTATCAGCTGTGGTTGGACCGAGAAGAAGCTCCAAAGCACTTCCCAAAGCCAAACTTGCACCAAAAAAAGGTCACGGTCACTGTTTGGTGGTCTGCTGCCGGTGTGACCCACTACAGCTTTCTGAATCCCAGCGAAACCATTAGCATCTGAGAAGTATGCTCAGCAAATCAATGAGATGCACTAAAAACTGCAACGCCTGCAGCTGGCATTGATCAACAGAAAGGGCCCAATTCTTCTCCATGACAGCACCCGACCCCACGTCGCACAACCAACGTTCCAAAAGTTGAACAAATTGGGCTACAAAGTTTTGCCTCCTCCGCCATTTTCACCTGACCTCTTGCCAACCAACTACCACTTCTTCAAGCATCTCCACAACTTTTTGCATGGAAAACACTTCCACAACCAGCAGGATGCAGAAAATGCTTTCCAAGATTTCGTGGAATCCCAAAGCACAGATTTTTATGCTACAGGAATAAACAAACTTATTTCTCATTGGCAAATATGTGTTGAGTGTAATGGTTCCTATTTTGATTGATAAAGATGTGTTTGAGTCTGTTTATAATGATTTAAAATTCACAGTACAAAACCGCGATTACTTTTGCACCAATCTAATACCTAGAAAAAGCAGTTCTTTGTTCCTTCATCCTTGTGGTTAGAACTTTCTTAAATGTGTTCTATATGCATTGCAAAAACCTATTCAGAGGTTCTTGTTTTTCTATCCAGGTGTGTTTCAGTTCTGCGCCTGTCTCACACCTGTCCAGAATGTTTTGCCTATTATTGAGTCATTTGCCTGAAATCTGAATGTTCTCCCATCCTGGGGTATGCTTAGTAGGAAGAATCGCTCAGGAAGCACACAAATCCTTGGTGGGAGGGATGAGTAGAGAGGGATACAGGGTGGTGAACAGGAGATAACCCAGGGGAAGAGTCAAGAGATTTGTGTCCAGAGAGAAGAAGCAACTTTGAGTTAGGGCAAAGGCATGAGAGAACAAAACTCAAATGAGGAAGTGGAACTGCAAGTGATCAGGAAAGGCTGCTTTCAAACGATGGGTAGGTGGAGGAGGGTGTGGTAAGGGTGGAAGAGCTGGACAGAGGCAGGACCACCGGGCGGAACTCTCACTGAACTCTAGAGGGAGCCGCCGTTGAGCATTGAACCCATTCCCCTCACTTCTCCATCCCCTGGGCTCTGAGCTAAGTGATCAATCTCCACGGAGCTGAGCAGGATGTGTAGTCTAAGGGTAAATTTCAAAAGTAATCAAGACCCAAGGCTGGCAGGCAGGTCCTCTCCTTCCTTTCTGGCACAAGGCTGGGGATATGTGGCTGGAGGCAGCTCCTATGGGGGTCTCAACCCTCTCACCTTCCCATGAACTGTTCATCCTCACAGATTTCTTCTCCCATTTCTTGGTCTCTGTCTCTGAAATTTCAGCTTAAACAAGTTCCAGTCTCTCCCATCTTAAAAGCAAAATACATGCAAAAAAATGCCTCAACTGCAATATTTCTTCTAGTAACCACCCCCATCTCTCCCATTCAAAACCAAACTTCTCAAGAAAATTGTCTATATTCATTTTTGTTAACTCACATCTTACTGACTCTCAGCTCAGTCAGAACAGGTTTCTTCCTCCAGCAGTTCCCCAGGATGGTGATTCCTCTTACCATCAGTGGTCCCCATGTAACTCACTTCAGTGGATGCTTTTTGGAGTCCTTCCTCTTGGCTCCCCTGACTCTACATTCTCTTGTTTGTTCTCCTATATCTCTGGCTAATCCTCTGTTTTCTTTGCCAATCCATCTTCTTCTAACTGCCTGTGTATGTACAAACAACTCAAGTCCTTGGACGTGTCATCTTCTCTTCCCAAGGGGTTCTCATCTGTAACCACAACATTCTTTACCATTGATACCTGCCTAGATGTTCACTAATGTCAGTTTCTCTTTGAACGTACGTATGATAGAACAACTACATTTTCTAGCTTTTCTTACAGTTATGGCAGGGTCACACAACTGGGTTCCAGCCCATGGAACATGGGTGGGTATGGCATACACCCTAAAACAGCTGCTACACAATCCCCCTTGTTCTGGAGCTTAGATACCCAAGCCACCATTTGGAGGGTGGACATCCGGGAGAACATCTGTCTCACAACAGACTTTGTGACAGCAAGAAAACGACGTTTATTATTCACCCACTGAAATTTTGGGGTTTTGTCACAGAAGGAAGCACAAATTACCCTAACACACATCTATCTGCCTATAGCCGACTCCCAAGGCTACATCTCCACCTAGACCTCATCTCTGAGCTTTGAATCTGGACCTATGTGTCTCCTCAATATCTCCCATCCTGTGTCCTGAAGGCTCCTCTTCCAAAATATGCAAACCTGAAGTCATGGTGCTCCAGAGGTTGCTCCTCTTCCTGGATCCCCATCTCAGTGAATGGCACCTCATCCGTGCAGCCAGAAATGCTAAACCATCTTCAATATCCCTTTCCCTCACAACCCTCAACATGCACAATCAGACACCTAGTCGATCCCTGAACCTAGCTGATTTTTATCTCCTAAGTTGTGCTTTACACCACTACTTCCCTGGCACCAGCCACCATAATCTCTTGCCTGGGCTGCTGTGAATCCTCTCCTGCACCCCTCTAACTTGCACACCTCCACACTGCAGTCAGTCTCAACTTTAGAGGACAGAACGAGTCACATCAAATTGTCATCCTCAGTGCAGCTACAAAACCCCACATGATCAAGTCCCTATCAGTTTTCCAACTGCACTTCCTGCCCCTCTGCCCTCATAGTAAGTTCTCCAGCCACCTGGCCCCTCTTCCCGCCCTAAGCCCACTAGGCTCCTCCCTTCCTCACGGCCCATGCTGCCTGGCCCCATGACTCTGCTCCACAGATGAGGTAGAGCATTTGCTTCTACCTGGCACTGGTCTAAAGGCTCCACATGCATCACTAATCCTCAAAACAATCCTTTGAGGTATGTGCTTTTATCTACATCTTATAGATGGG
This sequence comes from Varecia variegata, assembly GCA_028533085.1. NCBI lineage: Eukaryota > Metazoa > Chordata > Mammalia > Primates > Lemuridae > Varecia > Varecia variegata. Next base: position 1,032,091 of record CM052446.1, on the reverse strand, counting down.
AAATTTGAAGTTCTGAGAGTTTTGGAAAATTTTTCAAGGTTTACTTATCCAGTAAGTAATAAAAGCAGAATTCAAACCTCAGCCTGCTTGGCTGCAACGTCCTTGCTCTCACTCACTGAACCATGAGGCAGGTGCCCATGCTGGTTGGGAGGATGGCGGTGGAGCATCAGGAAGGATGGGTTTCACTGAACAGGAGTCAAGGTCACAGAACACCCACTCCAGGGAAAGTTCGGGTGGGAGAGACTGCAGAGATGAAGGACCAAGTCCTTGCCAACAGTAAAGCTGGAGCCCTGCCCACAGCATCTCCTCCTTGTCCCCCCTCACTCCTTAACCCAATGCTCTCTGGCATCCACCCCTCCCAGAACTTCCTGCCAAGGCCACCCAGCTGGAACATGGCTAAATCTATCAGATGCACATTAGTCCTCAGAGATTGATCTATTCTAGCTGCTTATCTCCAGGTCTCAGCCTCAATGTCATAATTGTCATCATCTCCAGAAAATTCCCTGATACTAAAACTGGGTGAGCAGCCCTTGTCTGTGCCCCCAGAGCTTTCTCCTCGCCTCCGTCACAACTGTGCTACTCTGCTGTCTACCTCCATGGGTTACAAGCAATTCCAGAGCAGGACTCGTGTTTCTTCACATGTTCTTTGCACTCCAGTACCCGATGCAAAGAGGGTATTCAATAACTAGGTGGTGATTAGTGACTAAATAAACGTGAATAGTTGGCAGAGTAAGTAGATGAATGGCGTCTGGTCATCCGCATCCTTCTCTTCCTAGTAGGATGACTGACTGACCCACTTCCACCTCCTCAACCCACCGCCCTCATTCACACACCCCTCAACCACATTCTGACACTGACATCCGCTGTCCCTTCCAGGGTGCACAGGTTTGGGGCCCACTCACGTTCCTCCTTCCTGTCTGCTCTCCCCAGCCTCTCTGTTGGTGGACACAAGGCTGTGCACATAACGCCCACTTAGAATAACCCAATGACTGGTCACTCCAGGAAGGAGCTGGTGACGTGGTTCAGGGAAGAGCACCAAACCAGAAATCACACATCAGGCTCCAAGTCCCTGCGCCCTTCCCCACTCGGGCCTCCCCGCCCCGCTGGCTGACACAGAGGTGAAATAGATGGTCTTTTAACCCTTTGCCAGCTTCTGCAGGTCACCGGCAAGTCCATGAGCAACATACTTAATAGCATTTGATAGTTATTGGATAATATTCTTATCATCAAGATAACTACTAGGTAATTCCACTACCTCATCACCATCGCACAATATTTATAAAGTGCCTTGCCAAGCATGGGAGGGGGGGATCATAATTTTAAAATATAAAAGTGATGCTTATTGAGCACTGCTGGATCCAAAGTTTTAGATTATCAAGGGACACGGTCCTTGCTCCCGTGAAGGCTGGGTACTCATTGGGAGTGTTCCAGTTATCCACAGTAGTGGAACAAACAAATCCAAACTTGGTAAAAACAACTACCACTTCACTATGTCTCATGATTTTGTGTCTCAGGAAATTTGACAAGGTTGGGCTGGGTGACTCTCTGCTCCCCATGGCACCGCAGTGGTCACTTGGTGGTGTTCGGCTGGCAAGTGGGCTCTTCCGGAGGGACCAAGCTGGCCTCACGCACACGTCTAGTGACTGAAGACACGGGGCAGGCCCAGTCGAGACTGTCAGTCAGATGGAGCTCCTACATGTGCCTCTCCAGCATGGCGGCCACAGTGACAGGACATCTTATATGCTGGGTCAGGACACCAAGAGCAGATGCTCTGGAAAACAAGGCAGAAACTGCATGACCTTTTACACTCTAGAGTCACACAGCATCACTTCTGCTATATATTAATATTATTGCTCAATGCAGCCCACCCAGATTCAAGGGGAAGGGACACAGATACCACCTCCCAATGGGAGGAGTGTCAGAAAATCTGCAGCCACATTTTAAAGCCTCCACAGGGAGAAATAATACTCAACGAGAAACCTCTTAAAAAGGAACTTCTTTAAAAAAAACACTTGACCTATATGTGAGTGTTTATAGCAGCTTCATTCATAATCACCAACAACTGAAAATAATCCAAGTGTCCCTCAATGGTTGAATGATAAACAAGCCATGGTGCATCCATACAATGGACTACAACTGAGCAGAGAAAAGACAAGTTACTGACACACACAATACATTGGATGAATCTCAAAGGTATTATTCTGAATAAAAGAAGCCAGTCTCAAAGGTTACACACCCTGTAATTCCACTTATACAACATTCTCAGAAAGACAAAGTACAGGGATGGAGGTAGTTCAGTGGGCACCAGGGGCTTGCAGGGATGATGCGACTGTAGGAGAACAGCCCCAAGGTGTCCAAGCAGAGGTGGGATGGTTCTGGGTCCTGAGTGTGGTGGAACTGTACACTGCCCCAAAAAGTCACACTCACTGTGTGTTAATTTAAAAAATAAAATAACCTTGAATCAAGTAGCAGTTGACTTTTTCTGGATTGACTACACGAGCACAGAAGCACTCTGAATAACAGCCTTCCCACAAGGCATCAAGGAAGGGCCTCAGTCTGCTCCTGCTGCTATAGCAAAATGTCTGAGACTTGGTGATTTACAAAAAATGGAAATTTATTTCCTCACAGTTCTGGAGCCCGGGAAGTCCAAGATCAAGGCCCTGGCATCAGGTGAGGGCCTTCTTGCTGAGTCATCCCATGGTGGAAGGCAAGAGGGCAAGAGATGGCAAGAGAGAGAGAAAGAAAAAGACAGAGAGAGAGAGAGAAGGCCAAACGTGCCCTTTATGAGGAACCCACTCCAGAGATACTCAGGGTCTAATTACCTCTTAAAGGTCCCACCTCTTAGTTCCCTTGCGAAAGCAATTCAATTTCAACATGGTTTTGGAGGGGACAAACGTTCACCATGAGCAGAAAGTCAGGAAGGAACCCTCTTCCTCTCCTCACCCTCTCACCAACAGCTCAGGAGATTCATCCCCACACTGCCCTGGGGAATGGAGCCACGTTGAGTCCTGCCATGTTCCCACCAGCACGAGGAGACAGAGGAACAGGGAGATTCTAGAGCCTGCAAGAATCAAGTCAGCATGCTCTGAGTGCAGTGACCTCCTGGTTACCGGAGCACCGAAGGCCATGCCAGTGCTTGACAGCAGGCACAGGGACACCAGCCAGAACTTCTCAGACTGCCTCCCCAAGTTTCACTTTTCATCAATTAAAACATTTGTCAAAAAGGATTTAATCCTAGTGTTGTAAAGTGTTATGTCAAACACATTTGGCTCAATATTTTTAAAAGTTCTGTGAAATGGCTACTCCCACCGGTAATTCAATTATGTTACTATGGCTTTAAACAAAACAGCAACTGAAAAGATCATATTTTGATGTACCAGGAAAAATCATTTTGAACTAGAGTCATGAATACTTTTGCAAAACAAATTAAGTCCAACTGTAAAAGGGATCCTGAAAGTGAAGAATCAGAAAACTCAAAAGTCAAAGGAAGGACAAAGACAAAACAATGGAACGCAGAGGTCGTGATATCGACACCCAACTGTGGAAGAGAGTGGCTTTCCTTGGGAAACCCTCAGCTCAGTCTGCCTCCACCTCTTCTGGCCACATTTTGTGCCTTTGAATTAAGAGTAGTGTGAAAAATAGTGTTTACTGTAAATGCAAATTGTAGACAGTAATTTCCATGAGTCAAAATATATGTGTAAGTAAGGTAAGTTCGTTAATGTGAAAGAGCGTTTGCTAAATGTTAAGAAAATATGGTGGCCTTGGTGCAGTGCAGGGAGGGGAGCAGGAACCCAAGTGTAAGGCTGAGAGGCCCATCCGTGAGGCCGGGGCCTGTGCGGGGGACACGGTGGGCAGGCAACATGGAGGAGAGGGTGTTAGGTTCGTCTGGATGTTCCCTGGCCCCCGGTTCCCAGTGTCAAGAGTGAGTACTGGTACCAAGTCGAGCCCATGATGGTGTGATCACAGACACACAGCAATTTTATACAGTTTACCACATAAAACAAAGAATGAAAGTAAAGAAGGAAGCTATACAAGGCGAAAGCAAGCTCCACAGAGAGTGGAACAGGTCAGTCTCCACGAGCGGAGAAAGTCTGAGCACAGCCGCCTTTTATAAGCCCTAGTTTGTCCCACCTTTCTCCCCTCAGGATTGGTTGTCGTTTCCTGCCTTTTGAGGTGATTGACATGTTGGGGTTATATAACAGTTCCTTACACATGCGTCTTCCCCAGAATTCTTCACGAAGCTCCACCCATGTTATGCTAATTACATGGTAATGAGCTCTGGGTCCGTTAAAAGTTACCAGGAAATTTTTACTATGTATGTTCCCACCAGGAAAGAGTTCCTAGCTGAAATTTGGTTCCTTGCTACAATTCACTTTCCCCTCTCCCGGCTTAGCCATTTCTTTGCCACCTGTTCACCCTCCACCAGACCTAACAAGGGGACGTGGAGGTGAGGGGACACGGTGGGAGGGGAGCAGGCGGTGTGCAGAACGTGGTGGGCTGGCAGACGACGTTACGGCTTGAAGAAAAGGGGCCATGTTGGGCGGCCTCACGGACAAGCTCCTCCCTTGTCTAGATGCAGATTACTGGCACCTGGACCCCACTCTGTCCTTCTACTGCACCCAGAGAAGATGAAAACTTCAGGCCACCCTTAGGTTTCCCTGCGGGCCACCCCTGCTTTTTTCCGTCCTTGTAAGCTTCTCCAAAGCATTTGCGTTACCATTTGCCTTTGCGGGGGACTTGCAGGTTCTGCCCTCTCTCGGTCTTCATTTTTATTCATTTATTTGCTTGTTTGTTGCTGGCAAATGAAGAATAAGCAATCTTTTAAAGAAGCTAAGTTGTATCTTTTGTTCTTGGTCGCCAAGTCATCTTAGGAGAGAACTGTCTGTTAGGAAAAGGGCAATTAAGAATCTTCAATAGGTTTTTTAAGTGTTTACTCAACGCACACAATGTACAATTCTAGACGGTGGAAAAGACAGGCAAAGACGCAAAGCGGATCATATTACAATAATCAGAGACCCAAGCAAAAAGCACATGCAGCCCTCATGATCCTGTGAGGCTCACGTAACATCATACGCAACACATAATATAACTCCTGCAGGAATGTAAGGACAAACAAAATAAATGAGCATCCTTGGATGTTTCAATGTAACTATTTTAATATACATTTTTGACAGAGTATGTATGTAAAAATGAGAATATAAAGGATCTAAATAATAAATACTTGGTCCTTCCTTCAGACCCTTTTGGAACAGTGCTTCAGAGGTACACGAAGCAATTAATCATTATTTCAATTACCAAGAAAAAAATGAAATGTTAATTCCAAATCTTCACCATAAAACTCACCTCTCTGTTTAGTCTGGAGGGATCCACTCAGAGAGACAGTGAACTGTGCAGTCCCTGAGATCAGACCAAGTGCACCTGCGTCTGGCTCTGGTCACTAGCGGAGTGGCCCTAGGCACCTCTCCCTGCCTTGGTTCTAATCCTCTTGAAAACAGGGAAATGGAAACTTGGCCTCAAAGTTCCGTACTAGGGATTATGAGATATACAAATAAATTGCTCGGGACAGTGCCCAACAAATAGCAAATGCACTGTCAATACTAGCTGTTATTGTTACTACTAATAGTAGTAGTAGTAGTATTACTACTATTATTATTATTACTACTACATGGTCCTGGGACTTAAAAACAATATTAAAAAAGAAAAAGTGGTTGGTCTGAGAGATATATAACTTCATGGCCACGAGGGACTGGTTATCACATAAAGGCAGCAAAGCACAGGGAAGTCCCTAACTTTGCATTGCTCAGGGTCTTCACGGCACACGTAAGAGAAAGCCCAGCTCAGCATGGCCTGAAAACAGTTAAAACACGCAACTAGAAGTCCAAGAGTTGAGGCAGCTTCAGAATTGGTTTACCCAGAGGCCCTCCAACAGCACAGAATTATACCTTTCTTTCTTTCTGCCAGTGTTGGCTCCACCTCCTTGTGGTCTGCAGAAATCAGATTCCATGCTTCCCAGTCCCTGCCCCGCGAGAGGCCCCACTGTAGGAAGACACAGGGCCCATCGGCCGAAGCCAACCAGCATCCATGGCAAGAACTGGGATGGGTCCTCAGCTTCATCCCAAATAGTAGGAGACAGAAAACAGGAAAAATCCAAGAGAAAATGTGGGCTGGAAGAAATGCTGACTAGTTAACCACAGGGGCTGCTGTCTCCCTCAGTGGGTTTTTCAGAACATAAACACCAGATAATAGTTAATGGTGTCCACTACACACACCCTTTGAGACAAATTTGCCGCGTGTGAGTGGGGCCAGTTCTGCATGAAGGGCAGACAGTGAGCTATTCTGTTGGAAACCACTTACTAATTTAATGAAATGTGCAGAGACAGCAACTGGCTTCTCCCGTGTTCCCTTTCAGCCCAGGGTTTCTGTGCCGGGTTCCATGAGACTCCACATCGATGGTTCCGCCGCTGTCAAGAAGGGGATATGGCCCAGAAGGCCATGGACCCACTGAGACTGAGATGGGGTCGGGAGGCCCAGGCCTGTCCCAGGCCCTGGCTGGCTCCAACCATCCCACTTCCTCAAATTAGTAGTTCTAGTTTCATAAATTACACAGCTTACTAAATTCATCCAAAATTCTGACAAAGCTTTTTTTCCCTGAGTCTGGTTTATTTCCAAAGGTGAAAAAGTCTAAATTATAAAATATTGCAGTGTCTCAATGAAAGTAAACAAGGGAGAATTAGGTGAAAAATCATGGAAGTTTATAAAAAACCCTTCACAGAATACAGAATTCCCAAGAGCATTTTGTCTGGTTTAAATTAATAACTCATGCTATGCTTAAAACACCATTTGTATGAATCCTCCAATCCCTCCACATAATAAGAAAGGTCAAAGAGTGACCAGGTGTGTCGCATGGTCTGGGCCCTGCTCACATTCTCCCGTGTGGAATGAGGGAGCTCTCCTGACGCTGCCTGGAGGCGCCCCGCTAGCAGCACAGGACCCACACCGCTTGGACTCTCAGGAACCTTTAACTCCACAACTAGCCTGGGGTGAAAATACCTATGGCCCTGTCTTCTGCATCTTTATTTTTAAAATTTAAAAAAACCCCAACAATGTAAGTATCCCCATGACATAAATAAACAAGAGGCCAAAGATAGAGTGAGATGATATTTCTTAACTGACTTAGGCAGAATCACTCAAAGAATCGGGACTCAGAGAAAATATTAATTTAACCTTGTAAGTGTTTACCCCCTTGGGAACATGAGGGGCCATCTGTTTAGTGGCATCTGTGTACCTTTTCAAGCACAGCACTCAGCCAGGCCCTCAGAGAAGGATTTTACAACTGCTCAAATGTGTTTTCTACCCCTGTGCAAAGATCACAAGGACACACTGCCCTCGAGAGCATTACTCACCCCCAGTGTGGGATCAGGGTTCTGTTCCCCAATAAAAAAAAGATGAGGACTTTTCCATCTTTTGCTGTGCTCTGGAGTAAACGACAGAAATTATCTGTTCCTTAAAAGATGGTGACTACTTTAGTAGGTGAGTATGGGAGGACTTGTGAGCTGTATTTTAGCTACAGGAGAAAATAGACAAGTACCCACCAGGTGCCTCCTGCACTACAAGGGAGTCCACGCATGGGCCCTTGCTGTTGCTGCCTACATGGACTACATGCAAGCGGCTGTAACCCTGGCTGGCCTCTCAGAGGCTCACAGTTGTGTAGTAACATTGGTTTTCCCTCCCTGCTCAACACTACCTCTCCTGCATTGAAGTGTGAGAAGAGGTAAGAGTAGAACCCCAGAGCACCAAGGACAAGGCAATGTCTCCATAATGCCCTGGGCTTCCTGTCACAGAAATCTGAGCTCACACTGAGGCCAAGAGTGGGACAAAGGACATGTGAAGGGAGGGAACAGCCTTAGGTATATTGGTGCCAGATTGTGAATCTCTCTGGAGTCTCTCCTGCAGGAAATGGGAAACCACTGAAGGTGCAGCAAAGGGAGGCAGATTAACGTCAGGTTGGCAAGAGGGACAGCATCATGGAATTTAATTGAAAAAGACTGAAAAGTTTGCTATTTTTCCAGGAATACGTGCCAGACGTGACACTTTAGCAAGATGGGAGACTGCTGCGGACTGCCAGAAAGGGTCTCTGCTGAGACGTCTAAATCCTTCCTCTGGATGTTGTGTTGTACTATGAAACCATTGCTAAAAATTCCTTTTCCATTTCTAAAATTCCCCGACCCTGTCATGCTGTGATGTCATGGTTGTTTTTTGTTCATTTTTCCATGTGTTTCTAAAGAGGAATAAGTGATAGGTGATAGAATATTTACTGATTATATGCAAGCCATAGAATATATACACAATATGTGTATGTTAAAAATAACCATTCAGTGCGCAAAAATGTTTCTGTTCCAATCATCCTAGCTATGTACTGTCATATGGAAAATAATATTATTTCCATTCTATGCACCGAATTAAATGAAATTGGCCAAAATATGGTACATATCATGGTTGCCATGCTAAACTAAGTTGGTTTTAATGAAATAAAACAGCTAAAAGTAGAATGGTGGTACATGTTCCCTGGTACCCAGTACTTGAAACCATTCACATCAAGTTGCCAAAGTGATTTTCCAGCCTTGTAGGCCACAGCCTTTATCATGATTTTATCACAACCACATTTATGATGGGTGGCATTTATGGAGTGTGCGGAGCTCTGCTGGGTGCCTGTCATATGTGACTTTCTCACACAACCCTGAAGAGTGGGTGCTCATTGCACTGGTAGGAAAACTCCAGTTTAGAGCTTTGTCTCTGACTTGAAGAAGTTGACTCATGGATCCCAGCCAGGAGCCCTGTTAAAACAACACCCAACCTTTTTGAGATAATTTGTTAGTGGAGGAAGTACTGGTCTTCAGTACTTGGGCAGGCTGACCTCTCAAGAACTCATTTCTTTATGCATTCAACAAACATGTGTTGAGTGCCTGCTACATGCCCGATGTTGCCCTAAGCACTCGGGGTACAGCAATGAGTGAAGTGTGCGTGGCCTCGAGGAGCCCACACTCTAGCAAGGGAGGGCAGTCAATAAGCAGCAAGTAATAATTAAGCCCATCAAGTGGTACGCTGAGGAGATTAGCACTGCAGCATAAGCAGCAGCACAGGACAGTTGTGGGGAGACAGGTTGCAATATTAAGGAAGGTCAAGATAGGCCTCAGGGAGAAAGGATATCTGAGCAAAGGCTTGAGGGGAATATCTGAGAGGAGCGCTCCAGAGGCACCAGGCAGTTCGAATGTTCTCAACACGGTGCATGCTTGTGCCCCAGAGGAACAGCAAGGAGGCAACTGAGGACAGACTGGAATGAGGGAGGGGCACAGACACACGAGATCAGAGACTGCGGAAGGACTTATGGACAGTTGAAGGGATTTCAGCCTTTGCTCTCAGTGTGTTGGGAGGCATTGCAGGATTTTGAGGAGAAGGGTCACGAGCTCTCTGATATTCTAATGATCACTCTGATTGCTCTGTTGAGAGCAGACTAAACAGGGTAAGGAAGGAAACTGGAGGAGCTGTTGAGAAGCTCTTGCAATAACCATTAAGAATGAGGTGGCAGTGTCTTGGACCTGGTGACAGCGGAGCAGGTAGGTGGTTGGATTCTGGACATCTTTAGAAGGTAGGGACAGCCAGATTTCCTGATAGATGGTGGGTATTTGATCAGATATCATCAGCATATCCTTTTTTAACAGAACAGGGTCCAGGAAATCAACCTGGACATGATAGTGGTCCAGGAAGTCAATTAGCTGTGGAAATGACTTTTGTTGAGTTGGTCTGTTGAGGATGCTTCCATGAGAACCCAGGTCAACAAGTTTCAGTTTTCAGAGTATAGCAAGCTCTTGTCTAAGTACAACATTGCCCTATCATCCAGAGGTCATGAAGGATTTCCCTTACACATTGTTAGAAATCAGCTGGGATTTTAGAAGGGCTAAGACATTAGCAGATGAAAAATTGGAAGTTACAGTTGGTACATGGACCCGGCACCCTCTGACAAGCGGGATGCTAAAGCAAGTGCATAGCTTTGAACATAGGGCCACAGTGACTGCAGCCGGCCCTGGAGCTCAGGGGAGATCACTTCCCCCAAGGAACTGCCCCCTCTGGATAGGGTGCTGTGGCCTGGAACAAGAGAGCCCATCACCACCTTCCCCAGCCTTCTCAGGGACCCACAGTGCACGAGTAGCCACTGGGTCTCCCATCCAGTCTGGCCTGCTCACGCTCTGCTCACGCACACACACTCAAAGACAGCAGGATGCCCTGGAGCTGATGAAGTCCCAACAGACTGATCCAGGACTTGGCAACATTTTCCTGTAAAGGGCCAGCAGTAAATATTTTAGGCTTTGTCGCCATACAGTGTCTGTCACAACTTCTCAACTCTGCTGTTGTAGGGTGGAAGCAGCCAGAGACAATAAGAAAACAAATGAGCCTGGGCATCTTCCAATATCACTTTATTTATGAACACTGGAATTTGAATTTTATGTAAGTTTCACATGTCACAAAATATTATTTTCTTTTGTTTTTTTTTCAACCACTTAAATATGTAGAAACCATTCTTACCCGCTGGCCAAACAAAAACAGTCGGCGTCTGGAATCTGGCCCTCTGTCTGCAGTTTGAGAACCCTGAGACCAAAGTGGGGGCTCACATCTGGCCCTTGGGGGACCGTGGTGGAGAGGACCCCTGCACCCTGCTCCCTCAGCTGCAGCCGGGCCGGCTGGGGCATCCGGGTCGTGCTACAGGAGGCCGTCCTGCTGCAGCGGCCTCAGTGTAGCCCTGACCGCCCAGAGTCAGAGCTGCAAGGCGCGGGCGGGGCTGGCTCCCAGAGGCGCAGCGCCACTCACAAAGCCTCTGCCCACGGCACAGCACCGCCACCTGCTGGAAACGGCTGCAGCGACGCACAGGTGTGCAGCGGCACCGATGTGAACGACGCCCCTTGGAGTTCTGAGCTGCATCATTGGCTCGATTTTAGCAGTGGTCCTGCGCTCAGGAAATACCGAGGAGGAAGCAACCTAAATTCCCAGGAGTCCCAGAAATCGTCATGCACATGACGAAAAGATCTCTATTCCTTCACTTCTAGAATTGGGGGAGAGGAAGCAGAAGGGCAAAGGGAGGAGGGGAGGGGGAAGACGTCTCTTCCCTGCTCTTACCTAGTCTCCACAGGCCTGGCCCGGCCTCTGCCTGCATGGCAGGTGTCCTGCAAACCGAAGCCATTCTCAGGTAAGTGAGAGTCCCACAGACATGCCTGGACACGACTGGAGAGGGCAAGAGGGGAAGAGCCTAGCGGCACCTCCTGACTCACACGTCCCACGACAACAGGCAGCTCAGCTGTCTGTCCGTGCGGCGCTGGGTTCCGCTGACTCTGAAATGACCCCACACGCACAGCCACCAGTAGCTGAGTGACGCTAAGCTGTTCACCAACTCTGACCTCGGGCCAAGCCGGCCCTCCTCCTGCCTTGGTTTCTCTGTCCCACGAGGATGGCACTGCAAGACGTTGCTGCCTGCCAGAGGTGGTGAGACAGTGGACTTGCACAGCGTCGTAATCGGGACAGGCAATCTTGGGGCCAGCAGGTTGGAGAGGGAAGAGGCGGCGAAAGGAAAGGGCAGGTTAAGACCTCGGGGCACACCCGAGACAGTGCAGGGAAGGGCCCCAGGCTGCAGGGCCTGGCAACAGATCCCAGGTGTCAAAAGAAAAAGGGAAAGGGTCAGAGACTGAACCCAAGGGACATGTGCAAAGACTGTGAGGCCCACCGTCTCTGATTCAAAACTAAAACCTTTGCCGCTTGCTGTAGGGAGCAGGGAAGAAAGAAACAGGATGAACTGTTTGTTTTGTCCCCAGGCTCCTACACGTTTAGGACAAGAGCCCTACAGCTAAACAGCTGTACCAGGACCTGGGAAGGCTCAGGAAGCCCACGGTGCATGGCAGCTGGACCTCGGGAGACCTGGGACTCAGAGACCCACGTCTGGCCTGAGGACAGGGAGGGGCCCAACATGCAGACCTCAGAGGCAGCTCTGGTAACACAAAACTGTTCCAGGGAAGAGTGAGCAGCCCCAGTGTTATGACAGCTGCAGAGGGCAGCTCGGTATGAAGATGCCTGTGTGGGGACAATGGTCCTTTGTGGGAGTGAGGCAGGTCTGTGTGGGGAGGGCAGTGCAAGGGGGCCAGATGGCCCCTTCAGCTCCCTCCAGGACCCCTGAGAAGGAGACAGCACACGGAAAGGCTGAGTGTCATGGCTCAAGCAACCACTCAGCCACCGTGAACTGACCAAGCCCTTGATCAGCTTTGAAAACTGGTGTCTATCTCCTCCTCCACACACCATGATTAAACTTCTGCGCTGAAGCAGTTGTGCAGGAACATGGGGTTTCTCTGGGCCCACTGTGTTGTAGAGACTGCCTTCCTAGCACACACAGGGCAACAAATAGCCTAACACGGTGGCAGACTAAGGCCAGGCCAGTGTTGGATTTCCCTCTGGCCCAAATCAAGAAGGCAGCAGTTGCACTGGGAGCTGGCTCAGGGCTGCCTCTCCCCTCCTCGCTGCTCCCATCACCCTTGGCTACCAATGCAAGGCTGGCTGTCCTCAGGGCCAGGCACTGCCCCTGGCTGCTCACCAAGGCATGGGCACAAAATCCTCCCCTGTCCCCGCAGCCCACCACACCCCTGAGCCCAGATTGTAATTCTTAGTGGGATTTTCCTGAAGACCCGGGAATAAGCCAAGGGAAGTAAACAGAAAAGAGCTTCGAGGCAGGCCTTCATCTGCCCTAGAGTCCCCTCAATGACACCTGCCAGCTCACTCAAGACAGTTGCCACATGGCCGGGTGTGACCCACCCACCAGCACTAGTCAGGCTGCCACTCTTGTGGAATAGTTTTAATTTGTTCAGAACTCAAACATTTGGGGGTGTCTTTATGGATCTTTCCAGATATCCCAACCCCTCTCAAGTCCATGCTCTGCCCAAGGACCCACCATGTCCCAGGATGGTGACAATAAAGGCCCATTCCCCTCAAGAGAAGCCCCATAGACTCAAGGCATGGTCTGGCCTTGAGGCTGTGCCCTGCCCATGCCCAGGCAGCACACAGCATTGAGCTCGGCCTGTCCCTCCACCTCTCAAGAGCTCCTTCTGGCCCAAGGGCCTTCCCTTCCCCAGTCAGACCCAGACTCACTGATGCCTGGGGACAGGGGTCACTGCAGAACCAGAAAAGACAGAAGGTACATCCCTGGCCTCTCCTCTCAGAAAGAGCCATCCAGGTGTGAGACCAAGATGCCAAAGGCAATGAAGTAGGAAGACGCAGGGTTGGTTTGTTCACTGTCCACCGCCACTGCCATCCTTACCCACAGCATGCGCAGATGCACGACATGAGAAGCTAAGTGCGTGTCTTCTTTATACTTATAACCATGCGTGTGTCTCTGTGTGTGTGCATGTGTCTATGTATTAATATGCCTCTGTGTGTCTATCTCTGTGCGTGTCTATGTCTGTCTCTGTGTGTCTGTGTGCATGTGTGTCTTTGTGTCACTGTGTCTGTCTCTGTGTGTCTCTGTGTGTGTCCCTGCATGTGTCTGTCTCTGTATGTGTCCCTGCATGTATCTCCATGTGTCTGTGTGTGTGTCCTTGCATGTGTCTGTGTGTGTCTGTCTCTGAGTGTCTGCACCCTCCAGGCTGGGCAGGGGCAGGAAGAGTGGGGAGAGGAAGGCTGAGGCAAGCCCAGCTCTGAGGCCCTGGCCTCACCTTGGCTCCTTGAGCTGAGCATGTGGACTTGAAGGGCAGACACAGAGTAGACTCCTTCTTGTAGTTTGAAGGTCTGGCCTAGGACTGAGGCAGGAGGACAGCCTGGGGGACAGCAGCAAGGCTCTCAGAGAGGCTGTGCCACCCAGCCTCAGGAAACCCGCAGCAGCCCCACCCCTCCCCAACCTGAGAGGCATGGAGGGCATCCCTGAGCTCCATGGGCCAAGGGGACTTGGACATTAGACAACCCAGGTGGATCTCCATAGTCAGGAAACTGGAATATGGGAAACTGCATAAGCGGAGCCATGAGGACATCTTCAAGGGATCTGGGTGAGTGGGGATGCTGCTGCTACCTCAGCACATCTCTGTCCCAGGAGCCCAGGGCCCTCAGATGCCATCCCAGAGCCCTGCCAGCCCTCTATGGAAGGCCCCA
>CM052446.1:981740-1017419 GCA_028533085.1 Varecia variegata | reverse complement strand
CTCTGTACCGGCCATTTCCATCCTGTTAAAACACTTGCCAGGCAGCCTTTTAACTAACATGATTCTCAGTGCTTGGAAATCACAGTGTGCCTGGCGCTGACTTCGGCCTGCAGATACCAGATGCCCAGAGCTCACCAGGTGTCTCCATGTGGCATCACAGGGTCTGTCGTCCCTGCAGTCACCCATGGCTGTCCTGTTCTCCACACATCACCAGAGGAGCCTTCCACAGCAGGTGGAGGGGGTCCAAGGTGACCTGCCTCTGAGCCCTGGGAAGTCACTGGGACCAGCCTATGTAGGAAACCCAAAACCTCTAATCGGGCAGGAGTAGCTCTGAGAAACTTCTAGTGGAGAGGCAGCAACTAAAACCATGCAACAAGAGCAAGAGTAGTGTGACGTTGTTATAATCAGCACACACAAAAACCACTAGGAAGCAGGAGACACGTGGTGAGGAGCGTGGACCCTGGGGTTGGACCACCTCCTAGCTTGGGAGCAACAAGCCAGCCCTTTACTGCGGCTCCTGTGAGCTCCTCTTCTGCGGGTAATGACGGTTACCTGCTGCTATGGTCTGAATATCTCTCCCGTCAAAACTCACTAATGCTAACAAATGTGATGGACCCAGGGAAATAGACGCAGCGCGCACGCACACACGCACACACAGGTGTGCAACGGTAGAGAAGACAGGGTCCTTTTAAACCAGCACGTAAGATCACAGACTACATAATAAAAGAATAGGAAAGGGTGGGAACGTGGACCAAGGGAAGACAGATATCATTAAAGTCCTACACGTCCATAAAGGGCACATAAAGCTTTGTGTGTTCAGTGCCATTTTTAGATACATTTTAAATGAGGCCGATGCTGCTTGAGGACAGCAACCACAGACGCACAAGCAGGCTGATTTCCCACTCCAGCTTGGTAAGAGAGAAGCAACAAGAAGGCAGCTCCCTCATCCCAAGGCAGCAGAGAAACCAGAAGGCGGCCGGCGGGCCAGGCTTGCATGGGCACCGCGCACCCTCGGGCGGGGCACTGGCTCCCTCCACCCCCGCGCTGGCCGCACCGCGTCCTCCCGGTCTTCTCTTACCCGCAGTCGTCCCTGTCCACTCGGGCCTGGCTCCTGTCTGCGTGAACTTTTACCTGGAGTTCCACGGTAGGCCCAAGTGTTGATTTGCCTAAAACGTGCAATTCTTTGTGCATAGTAGGCACCTGACAAATACTAAGCCATAGTGAATACACAAAAGCTCCCAAGAATGGCCTTGGGAACAGTCCAAGTCTGTTGCTCTTGGAAACAGACATGTGTATGTAGATACCATGTGTGTTATATGTAACCTGACCCTTTTTGGTAGGCACCGCTCTTCTCTCCATGGTTTAGAGAAGTTACGTCGCGCGTCCAGTATCTCACGGCCAGTGTGTCTGGGATTCTACCCAGGTCTGAGGCAAGGCTTGCTCCTTCCAATTCTCCAGGTTTTCCTCATGGGATATGCATTGAACAGTAACAGGTGCACTTGGAAAAAAAAAGAAAAAAGAAAAAACCCAGAAAGTCTTTACCAAATAGGAACAGAGGCACTGACATCAATGTTAACATTAAAAAAGCATGGTTTTGTCAACAGAAATTGGCAGGATACATGTGAACAGCATTTAACAGAAATTACGATCAACATTAAGGATAATATTTTTGAAACTTTATGAATTTTGTTACTTTTTGACATAAAACATAACATTTAGAGTTAAGAAAAATTTGACCAAATACACTAGTTAGGTAATTTGATTCACCATTATTAGTATATATTAGTCAAGTCAGCAAAGGTAGGTATAGATTACAAAGCAATAAAATAGAATTAATTGATAGATTCTGAGCTTTGGAGATTTTCCAGTGTCTGAAATTCTTACAAAATATTATAATGTATTATGAGATAAGGAGAACCAATATATTATTAAAAAGACCTTACAGCCCTTTACACAATATAGCAAAACTAGTAGCAATTAATGTTTCAACAGAAATTAACAAAATTGTGCCCTTCAAAATCTGCTCAGTTCTTTCTCAAATAATAATTAGCTAAAGTGGAAAGTTAAAGAAGATAGCAACATACTGTTTATTAAAGGACAACACTACATATAAAACTCTGTAATACTTTTCAAAGCAATACATGAGAGAAAATTCAGTGTTTTTAATCATCAATAAAGAAAAAAACAAAATAACAAAAAATTCAATTTGCATTTCTTGGGAAGGTGGAATTCCAAGAAATATCATACAAAGAAAATAATATTAATAAAAGAAGAAATAAATTAGAAAATATCAAAACGGAAAATTATAAACCTCAAAAAAGACAACCCACTAAAAATCTGATAAAGAAAAAGGATAAATATGTACAAACCATGTCATAATTAAAAAGGAGAATATCCAAGGTATGTATTTTTGGTAATATTATGAGCAAATATGATTAATTGTAAGAAGTATTTTTGGGAAATTTGATAGATATTTTGGTGTCCTTGGTCTCAGTTTTGACCACTAGAGGGTGCAATAGTTTTAAAAAATTTCTTTTTCCCTCCTTTTCCTTTTCTTTGGAGAAGTCCCGGATGAGGCAGGGCTGTTCATTTTAGCGACAGGCCTGGAAGAGCAAGACTGTGGAGGCTGAAATGCTGGTGTTCCGACCGGCTCGAGGAGATGCTGGCTTGCCTACCCTCCACTGGAGGGAACATCAAAATGATTACTGCAGGGTCCTGGTGAAAAAGAAAAAGACACGGACTTTATAGTATGAATTGATAATACAGTATGGTTTTTCAGGAAAATTAAAAGTGGATTTCTGACCAGAAGAAGATGCTAGCCCAGACTGTTGTCAGCATTCAGCTTGGGAGGTCTGCAGAGGGAGCTGCTTCTCTTCTGTGACTTGAAAGTGCCTCTGAAACCCAGAGGGGAGATGGCAGAGCAGAGCCCAGGGGCCAGATGTATCATCCATGCCCCGAAGGGCAAACAGTCTTCCCAGAATAGCAATGCTAAGTTAGAAAAGAGGTTAGTGCAAGTGCCTTTCCAGCCTAAGGATTTTTATCATTAAATAGCTTCCAAGAAGCATCTTTGGCTTTGCCATGGCGTAAAGTGTTACAAATATAAAAATCTCACAGCTGGCGTAGACCCATCACCCTGGGCTTTTGGCAGACCAGCCTTGCCTGCGTCACGGAGCTGCGAAGGTTAATTCTGGCAGCAATATTTCACTTTGTGAAAAACATAAAGCTTTCTGTGTAGGTAAGAATTTCATGTTATCCAGTAGACGTCCCATTGTCAGTATATATTTTATGATCCTTGGGCCTTTCTATGCTGCATTAGCAATAATTATACATGTCTCCCCTTCTGTGAACCCCCCTCATTACTGAGCAATGTGAAACATGTAACAGGTATTTAAAGAATACTTAGCAAATGAATAAATTTTTGTTTAATAATTCCAATGTCTTCCATTTTTATTCTATCCCTAGAATGGCCGAGGCATACAGGTTGGGAAAGAAGTAATGAACTGTCATTATTCATGGACGTGGTTGAGTATATAAAAAATCCTATGGAATATAAAAATACAACCACTAGAATAATAATTGAATTTGGTAAAGTCAAAGGTTACAAAGTCAATAAACAATTAATTGTATACATTCATAATGACAACAATTGGGAAATGAAATAAAAATGCTTTTTTATTTCAATGCTTTTTGCAAAGCATTGAAAACATCACATACCTAGGATGAAATTTAACAAGATATATAAAAGGTATCTATACTAACAGCTACAAAATACTGCTGAGAGAAATTAAAGCAGACATAAGTAAGTGGAGAGTTATACCGTATTTATGGATCATAAGATTCAATATGGTTAAGATAGCAATTCTCGTGAAATGGATCTATAGACTCAGTGGACTTCCAATCTAAGTCCCAGCTAAGAGTTCTTGTAGACACAGACAAGCTTATTCTAAGATGTATAGGGCCAGGCATAGTGGCACACAACTATAGTCCCAGCTACTCAGGAGGCCGAGGCAGGAGGATCGCCTCGAGCCCAGGTATTCAAGTCTGCAGTGAGCTATGATTGCACCTGTGAATAGCCACTACGGTGAAGCCTAGGCAACACAGTAAGACCTCATTTCTAAAAAATAAAATAAATCAAATAAATTGTATAGGGAAAGGAAAGGATCTAAAATTGCTAAAACAGTCTTTAAAAAGAGGAACAAAATTAGAGGATGCACCTATTCCAATTTCAAGAGTTATTATTATTATACTAAGTGAAATAAGCTGATCACAAAAGGACAAATACTGTAGGATTCCACTTACATGGGGTACCTAGAGTAGTCAAAATCATAGAGACAGAAAGTAGAATGGTGGCTGCCATGTGCTGGGATGGGGGGGATGGGAAGTTATTGTTTAAGGGTACTGAGTTTCAGTTTGGCAAAATGAAGAACTTCTGGGGATGGATGGTGGTGATGTTTGCACAAAAATATGAATATATTGGCCAGGTGCAGTGGCTCACGCCTGTAATCCTAGCACTCTGGGAGGCCGAGGCGGGTGGATCCTTTGAGCTCAGGAGTTTGAGACCAGCCTGAGCAAGAGCGAGACCCCGTCTCTACTAAAAGTAGAAAGAAATTATATGGGCAGCTAAAAATATATATAGAAAAAATTAGCCAGGCATGGTGGTGCATGCCTGTAGTCCCAGCTACTCGGGAGGCTGAGGCAGTAGGATCGCGTAAGCCCAGGAGTTTGAGGTTGCTGTGAGCCAGGCTGACACCACGGCACTCACTCGTGCCCGAGCAACAAAGCGAGACTCTGTCTCAAAAAAAAAAAAAAAAAAAAAGAATATATTTAATGCCACCTAACTGCTAACTACTACAAATGGTTAAAATGGTAAATTTTGTTATGTTTGTTATCTTACCACAATATTATAAAAGAAGAGTAGATTAGAAAAAAAATTCTGCTTATCAAAAGCCACCAGTAAGAAAATGAAAATGCAAGCCGCAGAACTGGGAGAAGATATTTACAATATCTATAGCTGACAAAGGACATATATCTAGAATGTATATAGAACTACAAATAAATAATAAAAAGACAAGCAACTCAATTGAAAAGTGGCCAAATGACATGAAAAAGTAAAAAGGTACTCCATGTCATTTATTTTTAAGGGAAATAAAATCACAATGGCCTACCCACTAAAAGGACATGATCCCAGTGTTGCAGGTGGGGCCTAATGAGAGGTCATGGGGGAGGACCCCTCATGAATAGATTAATGGCGGGAGGAGTGAGTTTTCAGCCTGTTCATTCTGCAAGAGCTGATCATTAAGAAGAGCCGGGGCCTCCTCTCTCACGTCCTTTCTCGCATGTGATCTCTGCCACGCTCCCCTCACCTTCTGCCATGAGTGGGGCAGCGTGGGGCCCTCACCAGAAGCCGAGGGGATGCTGGTGCCGTGCTTCTTATATGGCCTACAGAACTACGCATCAAATGCACCTCTTTTCTTTATAAATTATCCGGCCTTGGGTAGCAACAAACACAAGCTAAGATACCCACTTTTGCCATTTTATAAGTTCAGAGACCCATGCGGAGCCCATCTGTGGGCCCCAGGGGAGAACCCCGGCCCCCTGGGCCACAGCTCAAGACTTGGGCGTAGGAGGAAGTGGCATCCAGCAAATGATCTGAGGAAGGGACGGCTTCTCACATCCGCGGTCAGCTGCAGTCACGTCTTTGCCCTCTGGCCACGTGGGAGGCCCTCGTACAAAATGGGAGACGGCGATGCGGGACCGTGTGCTCCCCCTTGACACTTCCTCAGAAGTTTCTTGGTGAGAGGGCAACACTCACTCACATAGCAAATGGCACCTCATCTTTGTGGGCCATGCAGCATCATAAATACATCCGAAAGGGACCCTAATGCAGCCCCACTAAGTGACACTAAACAGGATAATCAACTCTGGGCATTAGAGCCTCATCAGGAAACGGTGGCCAGGCCCTTCGTGTTGGAAACACGTCCCAGGTACAGGTCATCCATCCCACTGCAAACTTCCCCTCCCACCATCTGGGTGGTAAGTGACTCCACCAAGAGGCTGAAGAAGGGCACAGCCAGCCACATGGCAGGAATGGCAGGAACAAAACCGTCCGATGCATGCAGAGACAGCTGCCGTGAGGATGGTTTTGATCGAATAGTTGTAGGAGTTTTGAGGAGACAAAAGCAATAATACTTACACTAGGCTCATGAAGGCCAAATTCTTAGCACCCTGAATTTACAAATCAGGTAATAGTGAAATCAAACACAAGGCAAATCTGCTCAAAGGGACAGAGGCGGCTTCAGAGAATAGGAACAGCTTGTCCAAGGAGAGGCCAGGATGCCTTCCAGCTCTGAGAAATAGCTAGCCGGTCAAGGGACACTTGGAAGACTGTAGCCCAGGGTTCAACAGCCTTTCCAGAGAATTGTGCTAAAGCACAGACTCCTTTATCCTGGTAGGTTCAGCCCCCCAGGCCTGGCCACTGAGCAGGTGGGGACTGAGAGAGAACTTTCTCCCAAGCACTGCCCCGTAACAGACAGAGCGGGATGCGGCTGGAGGAGATGGAAGGCCAGGCCGCGCAGACAGTGTACAGAGTTGGGGGACATAGTTGTTAACAGGGCACTTAAGAGGCATCTCTGACGGGGGCTGGGGTAAACACAGACCTGGGGCATGACAGAAAGTGTTCTGGTAAACGCTTCCAGAAAGGCAGACCCTCACTATACCATGCTAGACCCAAATGCAGTCACGTGTCATGTAACGCTGTTTGAGGCAATGATGGACTGCACATACAACGGTGGTCCCACAAGATTATAGCGTCCTATTTTTACTGTACATTTTCTGTTTAGATACACAAATGTCCGCCTCTGTTACAACTGCCTGCGGTATTCAGCACAGTCACATCCGCATGGCGTGTGGCCTAGCTGGCTGTACTACCGGGTGTGTGCATGTGTGCTCTGAGATGTAACCACGAGTTTCTCAGGCGTCCCTGTCGTGAGGTCACCTGGCTGCACCCTGTCCAGAACTACGGCAGCAGGTGAAGGCGTGAGCTTGCTCTGAGCTTCGCGGTCTCACGGAAGCTTCGGCGCAGCCGCTGCCTTCAAGGGAATTGAGAGTCAATAACCCACTTCAGAGACCTGGACCCCACAGCTTCCATTCCACGCTTAGGATATAATTATCTGGGGTTTTTTTCCTAAGGAAAAAACTCTGGAAGTATTAATAATATGTACATTTTTAGGACTTTAGATACATATTGCCAGTGTCTAATCAGAATGATCATCTCGATGTACACAGGGACATAGATGTCCATTTCCCTCGTCCCCTTTGCAATCTTGGCCCTTCAGTAGTTAGGGGGGAAATTTTCTTTGTTTCAATTGGCATTTTCAAAAAATGAATACTGCATCTGAGTATCTTTCTTCATTTTTTTTTTTGTGTGTGTGTGTGCAAGTTGCTGTCCTTTGCCATATTTCTGTCGAAATGTCTTTTTCTCAATGATCTGTATGGTGTCTTTAAATAAGTTAGCTGCTAATATTTTCCCAGCTGGTCCTCTGTTAACTTCATTTAGTGGTGTTTTGGCCACACAGAAGTGCTGGATTTTACTTTTCTTTTTCTTTATTGTTTCTGCTTTTGTTACCATGGTTAGAAAAGCCTTTCCTGTGCCAAGATTATAAAAATATTAATCCATATGTTCTTCTGGGCCTTTTATGGGTCTGTATTTTACATTTTACATCTACTCCATACAGAAGTTCTCTTGGCACAGGAGTTAGTGAACATTTAACCCCCAACTCCAAATGTCTGGCCTTTTGTCCTGACACCATTTACTGAATTATCTGTCCTTCCCCCAAAGTTTTGAAATGCCTGCAAAGAGGGAGAATAGTTCTTTAGCAATTTTTCAAATCTACACAGCTGACAAAGATTTCCCTTTTGCCCTCACCCCACACCCTCCCTCCCCGTTGACTATTTGCCTTAAGGTGAGTGAGGACTGGGCCCATTTAGGACCTGGGCAAAGACAGGTAAGCATCTGTCCAGGGAGAGTTGGGTCTCACCTGCCTCTCAACAACCCCAATCGTAACCACTTTCTCCCCCACTTTTCACCACTTAATTTGTCCGCTTTCGTGAGACACCTTAAGGGAATTTATGTAGATTGATCTGAGAAATGTGACTACAGTCTCCCTTCACACCGCCTTTTCTCACCAAAGTTTCAGCATCCACTTCCATGGCAGGATCAGAAGCTTCTCCCAATGTCCACAGCTGGTCTTAATCTCAGCAGAACCCACAAATCCTGGAGTGGACTTCAAGGGACAGGGTTCTGTTTATCAGCAGGTGAAATGACCCCTGGTCCTGGAGGTGGGGGGGCACAGCCTCATCCATTCAGAGCTTGGCCTTTGCTGTGTGCTGCCTGGGCTTTGAAAAATAAGTGTCTGGCTGCTGTTCAAGTAGAGTGAGAGAGAGCAGGGCATAGTCACCTGAGAAGTAGAGTGTGTTGGGCACCCTGGGGAGCTCTGCAGCAGTACTGAGGAGCTGTGGGAGGAGGGAGCTTCAGGGCAGTTTGCAGAGCACACTCTCAACTTGGCTGTGCAATTGATCGCTGCTGAGCCCAGTTTGAGGAAGATGGCGTGTTTGCCTTCTGCACTAGATTGTGAGTGAGCATGTCTTGTTCACATTTATGTCCCCAACATTCAGCACAGCACTCAACACTTAAAATGGGCTCAACACATGTATACTGAATGAAATTAACAGACAATGTATTATTAGTAATAGCAATAACACTTAGGAATCAACTTATTACTTACATGACACTTGTATATTTTATGAAATTAAATCTTTTGTTCTGTTTTGTTTTGTAACAGATGTGTGGCTTTGTGCAGAGAATGAGGACACAGCAAGAGGAAACATTCCTTACGAAGTCCTCTACTCATTAGGAAGAACAAGCCTACTAAGCGGGAGCTCTGGAAGCAGGGATCTGGGGAGACCTACGCCAGGCAGGACAGCTCCAGGATGAGGCCCAGGTCCTATAAAAGTGTGTTTGAAGGAGGCTTAAGGCATTTGAGAGAGCCTTTATCTGGTGAGTGTCCAAAAGCAACCACGTCTTCTCCCATGATCACACAACAGGGCCAAGGACTTGACTGCCTGTGTTCTTGTGGCTCTTCACAGAAGCCCCATGAAAGAGCCCCATGCCGAGTGATTTTTTTGACTTACAATTTATCAATGCTTCAGCCACATCTTCAGCAAAAAAGAATAATTTAATTTGTTATCCTAGGAAATACTGTGTTCTCTCAGTAATCCATAAGCCCATGCATAATATTTTCTGCATTCACTCACGTACCTCCCTTTGCTCTGAAGTTGTAAGATAGGACCCTAGCCCTGCCCAGATGCCTCCACCTGGTTCTTGTCACTGTCACCTGATCCCATCTCTGGCTTCTCAGCAGGCAGGAAGCCTGCCCAGAGTCCGCAGCTAGTCAATGGTGGAGGCTACAAGAAAATGCAAGACAATTACGAAACCTGATCTCTCATCCATTATTTCTGCTGAGACTTCTTATTAAATGGATCAGAAGGGTGTTCCTTTTCTGTTCCCACAGTCTCTGTCTGAAATATTTGTCCCCTGCTTCAGAGCCTTAATTACAGAACACTTAGTCTTTACCCGTGCAGTGAGGGGCTCAACACATGACCTCCAAGAACCCAAGATTTTACCAACTGATTTCTCCCCAAGACTTCTTTTCCTTCCGCGACGGCCCGCAATAAATAATCCTGGATTCCTGATTTCCAGGCTTAGCAGCCTGCTACACCATGCTGTCTGTCATTCCAGGTCTTGCTAATCCGAGCGTGCATGTCTCAGCCCCGGCTCTGCGTCCGCGGACAAGTCAGCGCTTTGCAGCTTGGGGCTCCCAGTCCACCCCGGCGGCCTGAGGTCTCCGCGCAGACGGGCCCCGTGGCGCCCGAGCGCTGTGCGCGCCGCCGGACTACATTTCCCACAGTGCTCCGGGGAGCTGGCGACGCCAAGCTCCAGGGCCCGGCGGGCGGGCTCGCGCGGGGTGCTCCTGGGAGTTGTAGTCCTGTCCGCTGGAGCCAGTGCTGCTGGGGGCTCGGCGACGGCCTTTGTCTGTCTGCGGGCGCGCGCCGCTGCGGTGAGTGAGGCCGCTGGCCGGGTCAGTGCGCCCGAGCGAGGCGAGACTGCATCGTCGGGCCGCCGCCCCCGGGCCCTCCCCGTGCTGCCTTGTGCTTGCGGCCCCCGGCAGTAAGCAAGGCTGGCCGGCCTGGGCCCCAAGGGAGGCGGGCCGCGAGAGGAGGGGTCGGCGGCCCTCAGAGAAGGGTCCTCTGGGCCGGAGAGCGGGGTGCTGAGGTCCAGGAAGCAGGGCCCGCAGGCCTAAGGCGGAAGGGGAGGATCTGCGCGAGAGCTGGGGCCCCTCGGAGCGCCGCACCCGCAGGGCAGGGCGAGGCGAAGGCCCCGCACCCTGGAGACTGGGGGGAGGCCAGGGCAGGTGCCCCCGCGGCCCCAGGGATGGTTTCAGGAGAGGGACGGGAAGCCAGCGCAGGCCCTCCAGGGAGGGTGAGAAGAGGCAGACCCTCTGGGTGGAGAATGGGAGAGACTGGAGCAGGGTGTGTGGGGAAAATCTCCCTGCCCAGAAGCTGAAATCCTGAAACTGTCCCCCAAGAGGGTCCCAAGATGGCAACGTTTACCCTGTCCTATTCCTCCTCTTCTGAGGACTCTGGAGTTTAGACCTTACGTCTGTAGGTCGTGTCAGAGACCCTTCACATTTGGTTCTTTTACGCTCCCGGGAGCTACCCAGTAACACAGTGGTATTAACCTAAGTAAGTGAGGAAACCGAGTCAGGGCTGTTCGGTTGCTTGCCTAAGATCATATAGTGGGGGAGCCACTGCAAGAATCCAGGTCTCTCCAGGCCTACTTCTGAGCTTTTTACAAAGGATATAATAGCCTTTCTAAAAGGAAAATGATTATTTTCTGTCATAAAGACACTTTCTCCAAAATCTTCAGGAAATTGATTCTTCGGAGCTGTGATCTAGGGAGGAAAAAAAATGGTATTCCCTTTATTAATCAAGGAAGTGCCGGAGACACAGCTCAGTTGTTATTTGTTGAAGACCTCATAGCAGAGGAAGAGGCAAAGCTGTAAATTCTACCCAGTTGTTCTGACCAAACTTTATTTTCTGGCATGCCCAGCGACAGTACAACCCCGGGTAGCAGGTGCCATGTACTCCCCACTGACTCTTAGTGGATGTGCAGTTATTGAGCAGGAATACCTTGAACTTCCAAGTGAAGTGCTGACACTCTGGTAGGGAACTCCTTTGTAGCTTGTGTTCCAAGTTGGAAGTGAGTCCTCCAAATAAAAGTTCAAAATGGCTTTCCTGGTCATCATAACATGTAGCAGAATGTGCAGTTGTCAGGAAGAACCAGGTGTTTGGGTTAACAAAACAAAGAAATAGAGCATCATACTACTATCTCATTAAATCAGGAGGTCAGCATTTTGATAGGACATACCAGAGGGAAACGAAGATTATGCACTGAATCACTACATTAAAAAAAAAGTATAAGAATTCAGTAATTAGGGTTTGAAGAAGGAATATTCAAAAATAGCAGAAAAAGATAATGTGG
Organism: Varecia variegata; assembly: GCA_028533085.1. Classification (NCBI taxonomy): domain Eukaryota; kingdom Metazoa; phylum Chordata; class Mammalia; order Primates; family Lemuridae; genus Varecia; species Varecia variegata. The sequence goes on along the minus strand of CM052446.1, from coordinate 1,005,820 downwards.
ACATACAAGAGGATTCCTAGCACCTGGAAGAGTAATTCAGTCTGGTCAAACTGTGTTCCCTTCTGTTCCGTTTTATAAGAATCCTCACCAGTTCTTTAGTGATGAGGAACTAGAGAACTTTTTAGTGTGAGAGCATAGGCTTTGATCCAGGAAGTCTTGGATTTGAACCTTTACTCCACCTTGACTACTTCCTGGTTATGAGACTTTGGGCAAGTTATTTAACCTAGTTGCAGTGCCTTGGGTTTGGTTTTGGAGTCCAGAGTAGGTTTACCTTTTCCAAGAATTGACAAGTGTTTACACTTCCTCAGAACTGGTACTCTCATATCTTCAAGAGTAAGAGAGGGGTGGTTCTGGGTCTGGAGCCTCCTAAGAATTGTTAAAAGGTAACATAGGAAATCCTTTGTTATATCCTTATAACCTATGGGGATACTGGAGAGGAAAGCTGGAACTATTTCCAAGATGGAACCAATCATGAGAGCTACAGTGCTGGTGTTTTAGATTCTGAATTCCTCTGGGGCTGGGAGGATAAAATAGTAGGTTGGGGGGGGGAAGGAAGTGGAAGATCTCAACCACATGTCAAGACGGAAGTACAAACAGGAGTGACCATTACCTTGGGATTGGCAGGAAAAGGATATGTGTTTATGTGTTCTCTGCTTTCTCACCTCCTATTTCCTCCTGGACTCATTTGTGTGTGGCCCTGGCACCTTTGGGCCCATGTTGCAGTGACATTGCAGGTGACTGACATTACATCAGGCAATCCAGACTTCCTATATTCACTTGTACCCCAAACTGGAGCTTCAGTTAATGTAATCCTTCCCCCTTACCAATTCTCCTGCCTTTTCCTGTTTGTTTTTGTTTGTTTTGCCCCTCAGGTGTTCAGGAACAGCTCATGGAAGAATCATATGAAGAGGGGGTAACTGAGGTCATACAGCAGGAGTGGACATGTTTGGATTCCCAACAGCTACCCTGCTGGACTGTCATGGAAGATATGCGCAGAATGTAGCATTCTTCAGTGAGTGAGTCAGTTGATGGCTGGGATGCCCTCAGTTCGCGGATACTCAGTGTTCCTGTCCTCGGCACTGGTTGACAGTCTGAGGAAGCAGGGGAGACCTTCTTATGATGGAGCTTACTGTGTCTGGAGGTTACCGGAAAAGCCTACAAGCTGGAGTTAGACATAATAGTAAAAACAGAGCAAGAGAACAATCTTGATACGGAGTTAGTCTTGAGATAGTTTCTGAGAGAATGAATGAGCCACTTAAAATTAGCATTGTCACTGAATATCGATAAGGCAATGGAACAGGGAGAAAATTCCCCTAGGATAACACCAAGAAAACTGTCATGAATGGACCCATATTTAAAGTGTAGTAGGAGGCTCGGAGACAGTATTGGAAAATAGTCAATATCTGCATAGGAAGTGTTTGATGATAACTTCCAAACCAAAATTGATTTCAGTTCAACCATGGCTTAGTAGCCTGAAAGTAGCATTGATTTTAAAAGGAGAAATTCCTTGAATCAGATTCTATAATTGTCCTGGTTAGATCTGTGATATCAGACACGTTAACTTCCTTAAGCTCCAGCCTCTTCATCTGTAAAATGGGACAGTAAGCTGTATCTTGTAGGGTTGCATGGAATTAGCCATGATAGATATAAAGTACCAAGGATTCTGCTACATATTTTCTGAGGTCGTGGAGCTCACTCCATTGTCAAGAGCAAACTGGACAGAGGTGGATTTCTTAGGAAGCAAATGCAACTTAAACTTTAGGATCCCTCACTTGCATTGGTCTCTTTAAGGCCCTGTGCCTAATTTTATACATTTTCTTAAAGGGTTGCCTCTAAAGTTTTAAAGCTTTGAGCCCTACACAACCTGGATCCACACCTGTTTTGGAGTCAGTTAAAACTTGAGTGTGGGGTGTGTGTGATCCTATATAGTTTTCTTAATTTTCTGAGGCTGCTTTTACCTGTAAAAGAGATAATCACGTCTACTTCACAAGATTATTTGTGAGGCTAAATTAAATTAAATTTAGAGGCCAGCGGTGGTGGCTCACACCTGGAATTCCAGCACTTTGGAGGTCAGTCAAGGTGGGAGGATTGCTTGAAGCCACTAGTTCAACACCAGCCTGGGCACCCTAGGGAGACCCCAACTCTACAAAAAATTAGAAAAATTAACAAGGCGTGGTGTGCACCTATAGTCCGAGCTACTGAAAAGGCTGAGGCGGGAGGATTGTTTGAGCCCAGGAGTTCAAGGCTACAGTGAGCTTCAGCTTGGGTGCCATTGAAGAGCAAGACTCTGTCTTTTAAAAAAGAAAACAAAAATTAGAGGCAATATACTGCAGTGGAACATCCCTGAGTTTGAATCCCAACTCTAACCTACCTAGCTGTGTGATCTTTGACAATCTCCCTATGCTCTCATTATCTGTAGCAATCTCAGGGGATTATTTTTAGGATTAAATTATCTATGCATGGTACATAGTATAATGCCTGGCACATACTAAGCACTCAAAGTATTATGTTTCTTTTTTCCCTATTCTTCTCACTCAACGTATTGGTGCATCTTACATGACTTCCCTCTCATTTTGCCAGATGTGATGACTGAAGCTCACCACAAATATGATCATTCTGAGGCCACAGGATCCTCAAGCTGGGATATCCAGAATTCTTTCAGAAGAGAGAAGCTAGAACAAAAATCCCCAGATGCTAAGACACTACAGGAAGATCCACCTGGAGTGAGACAAAAGGTTTATGAGTGCCAGGAGTGTGGAAAATCCTTCCGGCAGAAAGGTAGTCTAACATTACATGAGAGAATCCACACTGGCCAAAAACCTTTTGAGTGTACCCACTGTGGGAAAAGCTTCAGGGCCAAAGGTAATCTTGTTACGCATCAGCGAATACACACAGGAGAGAAGCCCTATCAGTGCAAGGAGTGTGGGAAAAGCTTCAGTCAGCGAGGTAGTCTAGCCGTCCATGAGAGACTCCACACTGGACAGAAACCCTATGAGTGTGCTATTTGTCAGAGAAGCTTCAGGAATCAAAGTAACCTTGCTGTTCACAGAAGAGTTCACAGTGGTGAGAAGCCCTATAGATGTGATCAGTGTGGAAAAGCCTTCAGTCAGAAAGGAAGTTTAATTGTTCACATCAGAGTCCACACAGGCCTGAAGCCCTATGCCTGTACCCAATGCAGGAAGAGTTTCCACACTAGGGGGAATTGTATTCTGCATGGCAAAATCCACACAGGAGAGACGCCCTATCTGTGTGGCCAATGTGGGAAAAGCTTTACTCAGAGAGGGAGTCTGGCTGTGCACCAGCGAAGCTGCTCACAAAGGCTCACCCTTTGACTGTTCTCTTCAAAGGAAGTTCTCTTTATGAATCAAACGTACAAAATCCTCTGAGATCAAGCAACCTATCTGACTCTGTGGAATGAATGGAGAATCTTTCAGAAAGACCATCACTGAGTAAGCAAACTGACTTTTCTCCTTTCCCCCAAATGAATAAGAAAAATAAATGTCTTTTGTTTATTATCATTATCATGTATGTTCTGTAATTTCTGTCAGTTTATTTTGACCTAGTTTCCCAAGGTACCCTCATTATTCTAGTGCCACACTAGAGATTGTTCTGTGTGTAGCAGATACAGTTTTCAAATTTGTAATTGACACCATCAGTCTTTAAAAAAAAAAATGTCAACCCTTTATCAATCCCAAATTTCTTTTCTTCCCTACATATTCAAATTAATCTTGTTTTACATTCAAGAGCACTAGGCAGAATCCATGGGGCAAATCTATTTACTTTAATGATCTTCTTACTGAACATTTTGTTACCTGCATGATACCCCAATAACCTATACTAACAAATTGCTAATGTCCATTTCAAAGGGCCTAGGCTTTTCTTACAAAAGATTCCATTCCAAGCCTACAAAGATTTGGTGTTTGTGCATTTAGGTATATTTCAGTCCTGCACTCCTAACTGGGCTAGAAATAATTCACCTAGAACCAAAGGGCAGATGACTACTATCTGTGCCATTTTTTAAGAAACCTAAACCTATTATCATGCCCTCTATAAAAGGGACACCTACTTTCTGAGAGACACAATGACCTTCACTTACTCTTTGGCAACAGTAGCAATATCTTGGGGTTGGAGTCACCTGGAAAGGACATATAAGTGTCCTTATTACTGACTTGTAGTTTGTAGTCAATAATGAAGTTCTACTCTCCAACACTATCCTTTTCTTCTTACACACACAGAAAGAAATTTGGAAATACAACCCACTCTAATTTTCTTTTAACCTCTAAGGGATGAAATTCAAAGACAGTTGGAGAGGAGAAATTGTCTTTGAGGGGAAATTTCCATTTTTTTAATCTTAGACACCTCTATAATCTTTCTTGATAAGCATCTATATAATTGAAATGATAAATGATGTAGATATGTGGTCTTCTTGAGAAGGCACCATTCCATTCTTTCTAGTAGATCCTGTAAACTATCGGTTCCTTAATCTTAAACAGTTTATGATAGCCAATCGTTATCATCTAGAGAATTAAATAATATCAAAGATCTTTGAGCATAAAAAACAATTTAGAAACACTATGGATATGAATAATAAGAAAATATTACTCCCAGAAAACTCTGATAACATTTAAAGATATACACAAGAATGTTTATTTCATCCTCATTTATAATAGCCACTCACTGGAAATAATTCAAATGTCCAGCAACAGATGAGGAATAAAGAAATTGTGGTATATTCATACAATGAAATACAACTCAGCAATAAAAAAGAACAAACAACTGATACACGTAACAATATAGATGAATCTGAGAGCCTTATGTTGAGTGAAAAAAGCCACACGCGCGCGCGCGCGCACACACACACACACACACACAGCATATAATTCCATTTATATGACTTCACAGAACAGGAAAAACTATGTGTGAGGATTGACTTGAATGGGACACAAGAGGACTTTATAGAGTGAAAAAATGTTATATACCTTACATCAGGTGGTAGATGCATGGGTTTGAACAACTGTCAAAATTCATTGAACTCAACACTTAAGATCTATGCATTTTATTACATGTAAAGTATACTTCAGTAACCATAAGGCAGTATAAAAATATTTCCCACAAGTTCTTGGACACTCATCCCATGAAGAGATGGGGTCTATGTCACTTCCTCTTGAATCTGGACAGGCAATGACTGCTTCAAACAATAGAACACAACAGACATGATGCTACATGACTTCCAAGGATAGTTCTGAAAAGCCCTTCAAAGGTCTGAGAAGCTTCTTCCTAGTTCTGTTGGGAATCTTGGAAACCAGCCAACCTGTAAAAAGTCCAACTATCCTGAAACCACTCTAATGGACAAGCTGCATATAAGTACTTCAGCTGTGCTCCCAGCAAACAGCCAGCATCAGCTCCCAGCATGTGAGTGAGTCACTGCAGGTATCCAGTCCAACAGAACCTTCAGATGACTGCAGACCCAGCTGACATCTGACCAAAACTGCATGAGAGACCTGAAAGTGAGACTTTCTTACCTAATTCCTAACAAAGTCATGAGAAAAATGAAACTTTATGGTTGTATACCACTATGTTTTCAGGTAATTTGTAGCAGCAATAATACAACAAATTATATATGTTTTATATATTATATATTAAAATATAATTTTTAAGGATAAGCTATTGTAAAAAAAAAAAAAAAAAAAAAGGAAAAATCCAGGGAAGCAACTTGATTTTACCTCACTGGTTAAATCAAAACAGGAAATTGTCATTTATGATTCACCAGAAAGCTTAAGGTTTAAAAATAAACATTCCCTTTGACAAAATAGAGGCATGGTATAGATTATATGTGTGTGTGTGTGTGTGTGTGTGTGTGTGTGTGTATAAAACCTCAGGATCTCAGATGTGTGTGTATATACATATATATTATATATACACACACATACATATATAATCTAAGACTTATGGTTCTGTAGAAAGGGATGAGTAAATAAAGAGTAAATAGGTCAGAAAATATATCACTGGCCACTGATGATGATCAACTTAACCTTCATCCCCTCTCCCCTCCCTGGAAGTCCCAGCCCTCTAATCCTGCCTTGGTCTTTATAGTGACCAGTCCCATCCTGAAGCTATCTAGGAGCCTCCAGCCATCAGTCATCTCATTAGCATACAAAAACACTCATCACTCAGGAGATTCCAAAGATTATAGGACTATATGTCAGGAAACAGGATGAAGACCAAATATATACTTCACAATATCACAGGTCAAAAATGCATAAAACAAAAATTGAGAGAACAAAGGAAATATAGACACCATCAAAATCATAGTTGGAGATGTTGACATCCCTCTCTCAATAACTGGTAAAACAAGTAGGAAAAAACCAGTAAGAATATGGAAAATTTGAATAACACTACCAATCAAGTTTACGTCATTGATATTTATGAGACACTACACTCATCAAAAACAGAATAGATATTCTTCTCCAGTGTAAAAGCAACCTTCACCAAGATAGATGATACGGTGGGCCACAAAATAAGCCTCAATAAATTTAAAAGACTTAAATCATACAGAGTATATTCTCTCTGGCCACTACAGTATGAAATTAGAAATCAATAATAATAATAAAATATCTGGAAAATCCCTCCAATTGTTTGAACTCAGTTCAAAGAATAAATCACAAAGAAATTAGAAAATATTTTGAACTGAATGGTAATGAAAATACATGTCAAAATTTTGGTAATGCAGCTAGTGCAGCTCTTTAGGGGAATTTTGTAGTTTTGAAATGCCTAGATTTAAAAAAAAAACATAAAATCACTGATCTGTTACCCATTTAAAGCACTAGGAAAAGAATTAATCAAAGCAAAGTAAAAAGAAAACAAATCAAAATAGAAGAAATCAATGAAACTGAATACCAACAAAGTAGAAGTTAGCCATTTGGAAAGATTAATAAAACTGATAAACCCTAGCAAGACTAATCAAGAAAAAAGGAGAAAAACACAAATTATAAATACAAGGAATATAAGAAAAGATATCACTACAAATTATGTAGATATTAAATAATGAAAGTATACTATGAATAATGTTATGTCAATAAATTCAACAACATAAATGGACAAATTCTTTAAAGAATACAATTTGCCAAACTAACAGAAGAAGAAATAGAAAATCTAGGTAGCCCTATATTCCTTAAAGAAATTCAATTTGTAATTAAATCCCTTCACAAAAGAAAAATCCATGCTAACATGGCTTTACTAAAAAGTCTATTAAACATTTTAGTAAAAAATAATACAATTCCTACATATTTTTTCAGAAAATAAAAAAGAAGAAAATATGTCCTGAATCACTTCATGAAATTAGTATTTACTTTGGCCCCCAAACCAAAGACATCACACAAAAAAAGAAAACTATAGACCAACATCCCTCATGAATACAGACACAAAAATACTTACTATTTTAGCAACTTGAATCAAATAATATATTTAAAAATACATCATGATAAAATGTGGTTTGTAAAATTAATATGCCTTACAAAAATCTAAATTTTCCCCCCAGTATAGCACCATATTGTACTTCCAAGTAAAGACAAAATCTGTTTTGTCTACCTGGAATTTCCACCATTAAGGAAATGTGTGTTTATGTGTGTGTGTGTAGACAGCTGATCATCATTATCCATGGATTCCATATTTGCAAATATGCCTACTTGCTAAAATGTATTTGTAACCCCAAAATCAATACTCATTGTGCTTTTGTAGTCACTCACAGACATGCACAGGACAGTGAAAAATTTGAGTTATGCAACACTCACATTCTCAACTGAAGTCACACAAAGTGTCATTCTGCCACCTTGTTTCATTTCTCATACTATAAACAAGTATCCTTTTCATGATATATTTAATGCTGTGTTTTTCACAGTTTTCTGCCTTTTTTTGCTGATTTTGCTGTTTAAAATGACCTCAAGTGTAGTGTTGAAGTGCTGTCTACTGTTCCTAAGCATAAGAGGCTGTGATATGCCTTGAAGAGAAAACTCATGTGTTATATAACCTTTGTTCAGGCACGAGTTATACAGTTGTCAATGTTAATGAATCAGCAATATATCTCAAATAAGGTATCTTTAAACAGAAATGTACATAAAACAAGGTTATATGTTGATCAGCTGATGAAAACATTGTGACTAGAAGCTTGTAGGAATCTAATGTTGTATTTCTCCTAGGAACAATGGTTCAGTAGTTGCTAAATCAATGTTCCCAGAGACTATAGAACATAACTACTGTGAATAATGAGAATCAACTACATGTGTGTGTATATACAAATATATACACCTATGTATTTATACAGTATAGATTATGTATATTTATTTATATAAGTATGTATAATACATGAAATATATTTAGAACAAATCATTAAATATCAAAATGTTAGATTAAGATGTTAGGCTAAAGTTCCTAATGTACCCAATACTTTTCTTAAGTTAAGACTGAGTGAACAAATTCCACTGATGTATAGAATTTTGCCCTAGTGAAATGAATATCTGTCTTCCCCCTGACTTTCATTATAAGTATCAATGGGCCGGTAAGGTGGACTGATCCCCGTACAATAAAAATCAAACACACCAGAAAGCCAGAAATATTTGACATTACTTTATTTGTAGAAAAATAAGTTTTAAAAGAGAGCCAATATTTACGGAATGTTTACTTTTTCTAGACACTGAGCTAAGCTTTATATCCTTGAGCTCTCACAGCCAACTTCTTGGATAAGTACTAACTACAATTATCAGGAAACTGAAGTCTAGAGAGCTTAAATAATCTGTGTGGGTCACACAGGTGATGAATAAGGAAGAATCAACTGGTAATTTTAGAACTGAAAAATAAAATAAATTTAAAACTTACTATATGGGCTCAATAGCAGCATGAATATGGCACAAAAAAGAATCAATACATTTGAAGATAGAAAAATAGAAATTACCCAATCTGAATGACAGAGAGAAAATAGACTGAAAAGAAATGAACAGAGTCTCAGGGACCTGTAGGATAATAACAAAAGAGCTAACACTGGTATCATTGATGTTTCAGAGAAGGGGAGAAAAGAGAGTAAGTCTGAAAAGCTATTTGAAGAATTAGTACTGAAAATTGCCCAAATTTGGTGAAAGGCACAAACCTCCAGAGTCAAGAAGCTGAGCAAACCTCAAACATGATAAACCCAAAGAAATGCACGGCAAGACACATCATAAACAAACTTCAGAAAATAAAACACAAAGAAAAAGAAACTTCACATCAGCCAGAGAGAAACAAAACATCATCGACAGAGAATCAATGATTTAATAACAATGGATTTCTCACCAGAAATCAAGGAGGCCAGAAGGAATTGGCTCACATTTTTCAAGTGCTAAAAGAAAAGAACTCTCAAACTAGAATTCTATAACAGGGAAAATACCTTTCAAGAATGAAGGGGGACTTTAGGGAGAAATCAATCATTTCATTCAGAAAAAAGAAAACTAGGAGAATTTGTCAGCAGCTGACCTACCCTAAGAGAATGGCTAAAAGAAGTTCTTCAAATAGAAAATATGATAAAGGAAGGAAACCTGAAGCATGAGGAAGGAAGAAATAAAATCAGAAAGAGCACAAACCTGGGTAGATATAATAGATTATCCTTTTCCTCTTATGTTTTCTATACTATGTTAGGCAAAGGAAGCAAAAATTATAGTGTTGTCTGATGTGGTTCTCAATGTGTGTAGAGGAAATATTTAGAGTGATTATACTCCAAAGGGGAAGGGAAAAGGGACCCTGCTGGAAGTATGCATATGGTTTATTTCTTTAATGGGATTGAGCCACACTTAATGATCTACATCTTTACTTTTTCCCCTAAAGACTATCCTGGATTTCTTTCTACATTACTTCATCTACATCTACCTGAATTGTTACTAAACAGGCCATAATGTATTTGTAAGTTTTGCTACTGACTGATATTAGTTTCTAAATGTTTACTATCACAAACAATGCTGCAGGGAACATCTTTATAGGTATCTTTGCATGTAAATGTGAACAGTTCTGTAAAATATATTCTTAGACTTGCTAAATAAAGGATATATACATTTAATTTTTTAAAATTAAAATGTTTTCCATTAAAAAATCATTTCCAGAGCTCATTAGACTTGAAAGTGATGGAGTAAACCTTAGCAGACTTTCTTTTAAACAAACTAACGAACCCCATGATCAGATTTTCCCCGGGAAATAAAAGGTGGTGACAAGAAAGACCCAGAAAAGCACAATGTGCCCTGGATCTCCCCAACCATGGGCTGGAGATTTAGCCTAACCCAGTCAGTGGGCACAGACCCTCCAAGTCCTTAGACAGGGTGGTGGTGCATGGATAGAAACAGAGAATTCAGAAAGGAAAGGAAACAAAACAAAAGTGTGCAAAAATTCAGGAGCAGCAGCAGCAAACTGTTAAACACTGGCAATATTATTAATACTTCCATCAACCCCACATGGGCTCTAGGACTGAACCCAAACTTGGATGATGATTTTGTTAAAGTCCATAAACATCAGCAGACAACTCAACTCCAATATTCAATAATTTACATTGGTTGTGTTATGTGTGTTTGTGTATATAAAATATTACATATGTATTATATATCATTCTGTATATTTTTAAAAAGGTAGAATGTTACAAGCAAGGATTATATAGTGTTTATCTTCTGGAGAGACACCCATGATGGATTTTCATTTTCTTCCTGTTTCCATTTTTCCACAATAAACATACATTAATTTTACCTTTAGTATACTTTACCTGACTTTCCTATGAAAGCTAAACATGTTCCTTCCCACATCCAAAGAATAATACAAGAAAAAGTCAGTAAGTTCCCTCCTCCAGCCTCCCAGTGTTATCACAGTCACCTCACCACACATACTGTTGGATACGTACACTTATGTCCCTCTGTGCTCATGCAAATATGTCAGACTGCAGAACGTGGATGTATTTTCTTCTTTCATTCTTTCTGAACAAAAAAGGGATTGCTCTATACACACTTCTTGGCTGTTCAGTGTTTCTTTTTAAGTTAATAAACATCTATCTTTACACTTTATTTAATAACATATCTATTACTACAAACTTAGTGATTTGAACAACACACATTTATGATCTCACAGTTTCCATGGTTCTGAAGCTCAGGAGTGGCCTTGCTGGGAACTCTGCTCAGGGTCTCCCCAGGCTGCACTCAAGGTGTCAACCAAGCCATGTTCACATGGGAGTCTTAACAAGAGAAGAGTCCCTCCTTAGCACATTCAGGTGGTGGCAGAAGGCATTTCCTTGTGGTTGTATAACTGAGAGTTCGAGGTTCTTACTGGCTATTGGATGACATTTGCCCTGAGGTCCTAGGGCCACCTGTTCTCTGCCACCACACAGCAGTTTGCTTCTTTAAGTCCAGCAGAAGAGAATTTATCTTTCCCGTCTGCTAAGAAAAGTCTTATGCAACATAACACAATCACAGGAGTGACATTCCATCACCTCAGCCATGTGAGAAGCAAGTCTCAGCTTCTACCCACACTCAGAGGAAGGGGACAGCACAGGGCATGACTCGTTGGGAGTAACCTTAGTGTACTAGTTTTCTAGGGCTGCTGTAAAAAAGTACCACAAACCGGTGGCTTAAAACAACACAAAAATATTACCTTATAGTTCTAAAGGCTGGAAGTCCAAAATCAAGGTGTCAGCTAGGCCATACTCACTGTGAAACCTGAAGGGGAGAATCCTTCCTTGCCTACTCCAGTATAACCTCATCTTAACTATTATAATTACATCTTCAAAGACCCTATTTCCAAATAGGCCATGGTCTGAGGCACTGGCAGTTAGGACTTCATCTTATCTTTTTGGAGGACACAATTGAACCCATAACACTTAGGGTGGGTCTGCCACAGTATTAAAAACATCCTTCTGCAGAAATACATATAAATCTAAACTGGTGGTTCCCAAAGTATGGTTCAAGGACATCAGTGTCACCTGAGAACTTAGAATTCAAATTATAAGGCCCTATCCCAGACCTACTGAATCAGAAACTGCGGAGAAGCAGCGGGATGGGAGGGAGAGACAGCAATCTGTATCTTGAAGAGCCAATAGACCGTTCTTCTCACTGGCTGTACGATCTGACAGGCCCAAAGCTCCCTTCAGGACAATGAAAAGAGCGGGAAGAAAATTCCCAGCAGCAGTGGCTTAGGTTACCCTACCCCCGACACAGGGCATCAGGAGAGTGAGTATCCGTCCTCCTCTTCCACGATGAGTTCCTGATTGCTGGGGTTTCTATTCAAGAATAAATGCCACAGTAGACTAGAATAGTCAACACGGATGAATAAATACATGATTTCTCACCTAATTTTGACTTCAAGTCAGAGACAGGAGCACAAGTCAACCTTACCAAAGAGGGCTCCCACATACATATTCAAATGAACACCTTCATCTTCCCTTTTGTCATGGACACAAGCCTCTGTCATGCTCCCTTCCGTCGTTCAGCAAGCTCTAGTTCACCAGGTCACTTCACTTGCACTGGGGCCATTATGATGTCATTGCCATGGCATCAGAGACTCAGTGGCAGAGTGGAATGTGCACGGCCCGGCTGTTACCAAGACGTTCATTTCTGCAGTGCTGGATCTCACTTTACTCTTGGGGAGCCTCATTCTTTTCATTAAAGGCAAGTCACTCCGCAATTTTGCTTGCTTCCTAATTTATATCTCTTCCCAGAAGTTCTGGCCAACCTGCCTGGTTTTTTCTAATTTTACCGATTATGTTCCTTTTACTAATATGTTCTCAGGCTACTCACCTGACCAGCTTTGCCTTCCTCCTAGATTGCCACTGTAACCATATATCTCATTCAACACGAGCTACAGACATACTGGAACTTGTTTGACTGTTACCAAAACCATTCGGGATGTTTCCTGGAGTTTTGCCTCTACAAACGTCTCATATAATCCTGACTATAACCTGTTCTGACCCTATCTCTTCTTGCTTCAATACAATACACTCTCCCTCTTAACTCCAGCTGTGAATCTCCTGTCTTAACGCTACTGGACATATTACTTGTCTTTGTAGCAGTCATCGCTCTGCTGGGGTGTTCCCTGAAGATTTCAGTTCCTCTGTCATTACCACTCACTCCAGCTCTACTGTTGTAACTCCTGGCATCCTTGTAAACGATCCTTTAGTCACTTTCCCTCCTTACTTCCAATGATCTTCCTCTCCATGCTACCAGAGCCACTCACGGCCGTCTGTGATCATATTTTTAACTTTTTCATTATTGATCCAACAAGGAACTCAACTTCAATCATCCCATTTTCTGATTATCAGCTCCTGTCTTTGCACCTCACTCCCTCCAGCAATTTGTCAGTCACACCCCACAGTTCACTGATCCTGCTGCTTTTGCTTCTCCTCACCAGCTCACGTTATGTGGCCCTCATTTCAATCATGCACCTGCGAACAGCCTTGACTCCCATGCTTCTTGGCCATTTTTTAAAACAGCTTTACTGAGACATAATTTATACACAACAATAATCACTCATTTTAAGTGTATGATTCAATTATTTTTCGAACACTTACAGAGTTGAGCAACCATCACCACAATCTAACATTAGAACGTTTCCACCACACCAACAGCAAAGCTCATCTCCCTTTGCAATCACCCATATCACTACCCTCTGCTCCATGGAACCATGAACCCAATATCTGCTTTATAGAGTTGCCTTTTCTGGGCATTTCATATAAATGGAAATATACAACATATGGCTTCTTTCACCTGGTGTAATGTTTTTAAGTTCCATTCATGCTGTAGCGTGCATCACTACTTCATTCCTTCTATTGTTGAACAGAATCCACTGTATGGATACAGCACATATTGTTTGTCCAATTACCAGTTGATGGACATTTGAATTGCTTCCACTTTTTCGCTATTATGAAAAAACATGAGACGAAAAGATGGCGGAGTGGAGGTAACCTCCTGAATTCGTGCTCCCAGAGAGGAAGGCATAGATCTCGACCTGCCACAACGTGAGTGGATCACTCCCCCGCAAGAACAGCATTGTGAATCCACATGGAGAATCAGCGTGGGACACAAAAAGCAGGAAAAAGAAAAGGTGAATAGGAGATAAGATCAGAAAATCTGGAGAGTGCAAGACAAACAATAGAGAGTAGAGCGTGGGATGACTACGCCCACCTGGCCAGTGAGTGATGTGAAATCAGTCCCACAGGAGAATGTCTTGCTTCCCCACTGGCCTCCACACCCACTCAGACAGGGACCTGCCTGAAGTCGGTGCAAAATCACTGCGGGAGATGTGGGTTCTGTGGAGAGGAGACATTAGCGGGAAGCATCCTGAACTCCAGAGTTCTGTGCCAAGACTGCACCAGGCAGGGGAAGGACTGGTCTGGGCTGCCGCTGGAGGCAGTTAGGAGACAGATAAAGTGCCTCTACCACTCAGCGGATCCAGATTGAAGGAGGTGAACCCTAAGTAGGGGACTCTAACCTGGAAACCACTGTGGGCTAATAGGTCTGCTCAGGGTGGATCAGAAAGAGCGAGAGCTCCTGCTGGACAGGCGTGAGATTGTGGAGGGTGACATAAAAGAGACAAGGGGGCATCCTGATGACTCAGCCCCCCAACCCAGCCCCTACCAACCCCTGAACAGTCACCCCCAGTGCTAGCACTCTGTGGGTGGGCAGTTGCCATTTTTGGGGTCCACAACCTAGCTTCTGCGGTGTGATATGGTGTCGGGCGGCTCGGTTCCCCCAGCCCGGGGACTCTCCTGACTAGCTCTGCCCTTACAAGACCTATGTACGGTCAACTAGCCTGGCCCGTTTTGATGTGTAAACTCCGAGTGCTTCCCCATTGTAAGAGACTAGCGCCTGGATCTTACAGCAGCTGGGGCAGGGGAGGCTATTGCCTTCAGGACTTGCAACCGCGGGGGTGCTGGGCGGACAGTGGCACCACCCCCTCCCCCTAGCCAGCATCTTTTGCATGGAAAGTGGTAGGCGACACCTCTGGAGGTAGGGAGAGACAAGAAAAAGCCACTTTCTCTCTGCAACTGGTGTGAATCTTGGCTGCAGATCAAAAATCATCAGCCCAGTGACTTTACTCATCAGACTGGTTTTTGATCATCTGATCAGATCATAACCCTGGGGCTGGACTTTTGCCTCCAGTTGGCTGCCAACAGGGGGAACAGCGGCCAGGGAACAAAAACCCTGGCAAGAGGCCAAAACAGGCTCCCCAAGTAACCCCTCCCACCAGGAGCAGCCCCCCAACTGTGGTAGAAGAACCCTGAACAACACATTAGCGGCTCCCCCTACTGACAGAGCAAGCAAGCATAGAAGTGCACGCATCCAGGCTGTCAGGCAGCAGCAGCAAACTGCCTTGGCCCTACAACATCTACTGGAACAGAGCCTGCACAGGGCCTGCTACTTTCCAAACGAAAACTGAACCGTGAGAAGCAACCATTGATCCAGAGGGGAAGGGCTCAGTGAAAGACCTCTGGAAGTATGAAGAATCAAAAGGAAAACACACCCCCAAAGAGGAACACCAGCTCTCTAGCAATGGACCTTAACCAAATTCAGGACACTAAAATGACAGAAGAAGAATTTCAAACATGGATCGTAAGAAAACTTAACGATATGCAAGAAAAAATGGATAACCAACAGAAAGAAACCACAAAAGAAATCCAGGACTGGAAAGAAAAATTCACTAAAGAAATCGAAATATTAAAGAAAAATCAAACCCAGCTACCATCTGTGGGATTATGAATGAACGTCTCTAAATCAGAATCCCGCCCAGGCGGAACGATACGGCAGCACCGCGGAGCCTCGGTTGGCCTTGGATAGCCGGTCCCCCACCTGTCCCCACTGGCGGGCCTCGGCGCGCGCCCCCCGTGGGCACGTCGCTGGCAGACCCCCGCTGGGCGCCGGGACTGGGGTCCGGTGCGGAGCACCCCTCGTCCTGGGAAACGGGGTGCCGCCCGAAGGGTGGCCGCCCCCTCACCTGTCATGCAACGCAGGTTCATGGGGAACCTGGTGTAAGCCATTCGTAGACGACCTGCTTCTGGGTCGGGGTTTCATACCTAGCAGAGCAGCTCCCTCGCTGGGATCTATTGAAAGTCAGCCCTGGACACAAAGGTTTGTAAAAAAAAAAGAAAAAAGAAAAATCAAACCAAACTCCTGGAAATGAAGAATTTATTCAGGGAATTACAAAACAAAGTGGAAAGCCTCAAGAGCAGGGTAGATCAAACAGAAGAAAGAATCTCAGAGATTGAAAATAACTTCCAATTAAATAAGTCAGTCACAGACATAGAGCAAAGAAATAAGAGAAAAGATCAAAGTCTGCAAAAAATGTGAGATTATGTGAAGAAGCCTAACGTGAGAATTATGGTAATTCCTGAGGGTAAAGAAGATAATACGCAAGGGTTGGATAAGCTATTTGAAGATACAATTGAGGAAAATTTCCCAGGCCTTGATAAAAATCTAGATGTACAGGTACAAGAAGTCCAAAGGACCCCTGGGAGATACATTGCAAATAGGAAGACACCACATCATGCAGTCATCAGACTGACCAAAATATCCACTAAAGAGGCCCTTCTTCGAGCTGTAAGGTGAAAGAAACAAGTGACATACAAAGGAAAGTCCATCTGAATAATGCCAGATTTCTCAACTGAAACCTTACAAGCAAAAAAAGACTGGGGCCCCATCCTCACTCTTTTGAAACAGAATAATGCCCAGCCTAGAATCTTGTACCCAGAAAACCTAACTTTTGTATATAAGGAGAAATTAAGACATTCTCAGATAAACAAAGACTGAGGGAATTCACCAAGACAAGACCAGCCCTCCAAGAAGTACTCAAAACAGAGTTACACATGGACCAACACAAGAAACACTCACGAATGTAAAACTACTCAAAAGCTAAAGATCAAAGGCCAGATACCACAATGGCTCAAGAGAGAAACATAGCAATAAAGTTCTACCCAACAGGATGAACATAAATCTGCCCCGCCTATCAGTTCTCTCAATAAATGTGAATGGCTTGAACTCTCCACTCAAGAGACATAGGCTGGCCCAATGAATAAAAAACACAAGCCAAGTATCTGCGGGCTCCAGGAAATTCATCTAACCTGCAAGGATGCATTTAGACTGAAAATAAAGGGGTGGAAATCAATATTTCAAGCAAACAGAAGCCAAAAGAAGGCTGGTCTGGCAGTTTTAATTTCAGATAACTTAGTTTTTAAATAAACAAAAGTAATGAAAGACAAAGATGGTCACTATGTAATGGTGAAGGGTACAGTTCAACAATAAGATATAACTATACTTAATATGTATGCACCCAGCTTAGGTGCACCCAGATTCATAAAGCTAACCCTACTTGATCTAAACCAAATGATAAACAGCAACACCATAATAGCCAGAGACTTCAACACTCCGATGACAGTATAGGACAGATCCCCCAAACAGAAAATTAACAAAGAAATAATGGACTTAAACAGAACACTAGAACAAATGGGCCTGACTGACATTTACAGGACATTCTATCTAAAATCCACTGAATATACGTTCTTCTCATCACCTCATGGGGCATTCTCTAAGATTGACCATATCCTAGGATACAAAGCATGTCTTTAAAAATTTTTAAAAAATAGAAATTATACCATGCATCTTCTCAGATCACACTGGAATAAAAGTAGAAATCAACCCTAAGAGAAATTCTCATTTCTACTCAAAGTCATGGAAGCTAAACAACCTTCTCCTGAATGATTATTTTATAAATGAGGAAATCAAGATGGAAATCAAAAGATTCTTTGAACTAAGTGAAAAAGGAGACAAAAGTTATAAAAATCTGTGAGACACAGCTAAAGCAGTCCTGAGAGGAAAATTTATTTCCATAAATATATTTCCATATATCCAAAAGACAGAAAATTTACAAATAGGCAACCTAATGAATAGACTCAAAGAGCTGTAGAAAGAAGAACAGACTGACCCCAAACCCAGCAGAAGGACTGAAATTAATAAGATTAAATCAGAACTAAATGAAATGGACAACAGGAAAACTGTATGGGAGATTAATAAAACAAAAAGTTGGCTCTTTGAAAAGATAAACAAAATTGTCATGCCTTTGGTTAGACTAACTAAGAGCAGAAAAGAAAAATCTCTAATAAGCTCCATCAGGAACATGAAAGGAGAAATCACAACTGATGCCATGGAGATACAAGATACCATCTATCAATACTACAAAAATCTTTATGCACACAAATTGGAAAATGTGGAGGAAACAGACAAATATTTAGAAACACACAGCCTCCTTAGGCTCAATCAGGAAGAAACAGAATTCCTGAACAGACCAATATCAAGTACTGACATTGAAAAAGCAATAAAAAACCTTCCCAAAAAGAAAAGTCCCGGACAAGATGGTTTCACAACTGAATTTTGCCACACCTACAAAGAAGAACTGGTGCCTGTCCTGCAAAAATTATTCCACAACATTGAAAAGGATGGGATCCTCCCCAACACATTTTGTGAAGCCAACGTAACTCTGATACCAAAACCAGGAAAGGACGCAACAAAAAAAGAAAACTACAGACCAATATCCCTTATGAATATAGATGCAAAAATTCTCAAGAAAATCCTAGCAAATCGAATCCAAGTGCTTATCAAGAAAATAATCCATCACGACCAAGTGAGCTTCATCCCAGATATGCAGGGATAGTTCAATATACACAAATCTATAAATGTAATTCACCAAATAAATAGAAGCAAAAACAAAGACCATATGATCCTCTCAATAGATGCAGAAAAAGCATTTGACAAAATTCAACACCCTTTTATGATAAGAATGCTTAACAAAATAGACATAGATGGGGCCTACCTAAAAATGATACAAGCCGTATATGACAAACCCACAGCCAACATCATACTGAATGGGGAAAAATTGAAAGCATTCCCATTTAGAACTGTAACCAGACAAGGTTGCCCACTGTCCCCATTGCTATTCAACATAGTGCTAGAAGTCCTTGCAAGAGCAATCAGGCAAGAGAGCAGAATCAAGGATGTCCAAATGGGTACAGAAGAGATCAAACTCTCACTCTTTGCTGATGATATGATACTATATCTAGAAAACCCCAAGGATTCAACCAAGAGATTCCTGGAATTGATAAATGAATTCAGTAAAGCCTCAGGATACAAAATCAATACACACAAATCAGAGGCACTCATATATGCCAATAACAGTCAAACTGAGAACCAAATCAAAGACTCACTACCCTTCACAACAGCAACAAAGAAAATAAAGTACTTAGGAATATATTTGACTAAGGAGGTAAAAGACCTCTACAGGGAGAACTATGAAACACTGAGTAAAGAGATAGCGGAGCCTGTAAATAGGTGGAAAACCATACCATGCCCATGGATTGGAAGAATCAACATTGTTAAAATGTCTATACTACCCAAAGTGATCTACAGATTCAATTCAATCCCTATTAAATTACCAACATCATTTTTCACAGATATAGTAAAAGTAATTTTATGCTTCATATAGAACCATAGAAGACCTGTTTAGCAAAAGCAATTTTAGGCAATAGGAACAAAATGGGAGGTATTACTTTACCAGACTTCAAACTATACTACAAGGCTGTGGTTATTAAATCAGCTTGGTATTGGCACCAGAACAGAGACACTGACCAGTGTAACAGAACTGAGAATCCATATATAAAACCATCCTCATATAGCCATCTAATCTTTGACAAAGCAGACAAAAACATACACTGGGGAAAAGACTCCTTATTCAATAAATGGTGCTGGGATCACTGGATAGACACATGTAGAAGACTGAAACAAGACCCACACATTTTACCTCTCACAAAAATCAAATCACGATGGATAACAGACTTAAACATAAGGTGTGAAACTATTAGAATTCTAGAAGAAAATGTGGGGAAAGACTCTTATAGAGATTGGCCTAGGCAAAGAATTCATGAAGAAGACCCCAAAGGCAATCACAGCAACAACAAAAATAAATAAATGGCACCTGATTAAATTAAAAAGCTTCTGCATAGTCGAAGAAACTGTCACAAGAGCAAACAAACAACCTACAGAATGGGAAAAAATTTTCACATGCCACACATCTGATAAAGGGCTGATAACTAGAATCTATTTAGAACTCAGGAAAATCAGCAAGAAAAAATCAAACAACCCTATCAAAAAGTAGGCAAAGGACATGAATAGAAATTTTTCGAAAGAAGACAGAAGTATGGCCAACAAACATATGAAAAAATTCTCAACATCTCTAATCATCAGGGAGATGCAAACTAAAACCACAATGAGATATCACTTATCTCCAGTGAGAATGGCCTTTATCAAAAAATCCCAAAACAATAAATGTTGGTGTGGATGTGGAGAGATAGGAACACTCATACACTGCTGGTGGGACTGCAAACTAGAGCAACCTCTGTGGAAAGCAATATGGAGATTCTTTAAACAGATACAATTTGACCTACCATTTGATCCAGCAATCCCATTACTGGGCATCTACCCAAAGGAACAAAAGTCATTCTATAAAAAAGACATCTGCACTCAAATGTTTATAGCAGCACAATTCACAATTGCAAAGATGTGGAAACAAACCAAGTGCCCATCAATACATGAGTGGATTAATAAAATGTGGTATATGTATACCATGGAGTACTACTCAGCTATAAGAAACAATGGTGATATAGCACCTCTTGTATTTTCCTGGATAGAGCTGGAACCCATTCTACTAAGTGAAGTATCCCAAGAATGGAAGAATGAGCACCACATGTACTCACAAATTGGTTTCACTGATCATCACCTAAGAGCACATTTAGGAATAACATTAATCGGGTGTCGGTCAGATGTGGGGTGGGGGAGGGGATGGGTGTATACATACATAATGAGTGCGATGTGCACTGTCTAGGGGATGGACATGCTTGAAGCTCTGATTCAGGGGGGGCAAGGGCAATATACATAACCTAAACTTTTGTACCCTCATAATATGCTGAAATAAAAAATAAATAAATAAAAAAGAAAAAAAAGAAAAATGATGCTATGAATATTCACATGCAAATCTTTATGTGGTCATATATTTTAATTTCTCTTGGGTGTACCTGAGAGTAGAATCACTGGGTCATATGGTAAAACCATCTCTAACATTTTAAGAAACTGGAAAACTGTTGTGAAAATGGCATTTTACATTCCCACCGACAATGTATAAGGGCCCAGTTTCTCCACATTCTCCCCCAACACTTGTTATTGACTGTCTTTTTGATTAAAGACATTCCTTAGGGCATGAAGTAGCATCCATTGCATTTTAATTTGCATTTCCTTAATATCTAATGATGTTTTCATGTGCTTATTGAATTTTCATGTAGAGTCATGGTCCAAATAATTTCAGTCAATGACAGACAACATATATGACAGAGGTCCCATAGGATTATAATACCATATTTTTACTGTACCTTTTCTGTGTTTAGATATGTTGAGATACACAAATCCTTACCATGTGTTACAATTGCATACAGTATTCAGCACAGTTACATGCTGTACAGGTGTGTGACCTGGGAGCAACAGGCTACACCACACAGTCTGGGTGTGCAGTAGATACACTACATCTAGGTTTGTGTAAGTGCACTCTGTGATGTTCACACAATGACGAGATCGCCTAAAAATGCATTTCTCAGAACATATCCCTGTCATTAAGTGACACATGACTGTAAATTCTTTGGTAAAATGTCCATTTATAACTTTTTCTATACAGATTTATTGAGACATATGTCACATACTACACAATTCACCCATTTCAAGTGCATAATACAATGGTTTTTCATATATTCAGAGCTGTAAGTCACCACACCACATCACCACCAAAATAAATTTTAAAACATTTCATCACCCTAAAAAGAAGCCCAGTACCCACTACCAGTTACTCTGCATTCCCCTACCCTCCATCCTCCATATCTTGGCAACCATCAACCTACTTTCTGTTTCTATATATTTGCTTTCTGGGGAAATTTCACATAAATGCAATCACATGATATGTGGTCTATTGTGACTGGCTTCCATCATTTAGCAGAATGTTGAATGTTTTCAAGGTAACCTCATGTTGTAGGGCATATCAGCACTTCATTCCTTTTATTGCTGTATAAGATTCCATTGTATGGATGGACAACATTTTAGTTACCCATTCACCAGTTGGTGGACATTTGAGTTGTTTTTACTTTCTGGCTATTATGAATAATGCTGCTATAAACTTCTGTGTACAAGTTTTCAGGAGGGTGGAAGTTTTCATTTCTCTTGGCTATATACCTGAGAGTGGAATTTCTGAGTCATATGGTAACTGTGTATTTTACCTTTTGAGGAACCACTAGACTGTTTTCCAAAAGGGATAGACCATTTTACATTCCCACCAGAAATGTATGGAAGCTCCAATTCCTCTGCATCCTCACTAACACTTATTATTATCTATCTTTTGATTATAGCATCCTAGTGCACGTGAAGTGGTATCTCATTGTGGTTTTGATTAGCATTTCCCTGATGGCTACTGATGCAAATATCTTGTCATGTGCTTATTAGCAATTTGAATATCTTCTTTGGAAAAATGTCTATTCAGATCCTTTGCCCATTATTATGGGCTGAATTGTGTTCCCCAAAATTTATATTTTGAAATTCTAATCTCCAATATCTCATAATGTGATTATATTTTGAGATAGGTCCTTTAAAGAGGTGGTTAAGCTAAAATTAGGTCATTTGGGTGGATCCTAATCCAATACAACTACTGTCCTTATAAGAAGAGATTAGGACACAGATATACTCAGAGGAAAGACCACATGAAGACACGGGGAGAAGATGAACATCTAAAAGCCAAGAAGAGAGACCTCAAAAGAAACCAACCCTGCCACATGTTAATTTCAGACTTCTAGTTTCCAGAGTTGTAAGAAAATAAATTTCTGTTGTTTATGTCATCCAGTTCGTGGTGCATTGTTACGGCAGCCCTAGCAAATGAATACACCTACTCTTAAAATGTCTTTTTATTATTGAGTTGTAAAAGTCCTTTATATATTCAAGATACAAGTCCCTTATTAAATATATGATTTGCAAATATTTTATTCCATTCAATGATTTGTCTTTTCACTTCCTTGATCATTCAAATATTTTGATCATTTTTTAACTGTTTGTCCTATTATTGGCCCTCAGGGGAGTTGCTGCCGTGGGTCTCGCTTTGATGCTGTCCTCAATGCTCTTGTTGGGGATTTTCTTGTATTCCTCAAACACTGTGGAGAAAGGGCTCTGCTTTGGGGACACTAGGACCTCTGTGTGACACCCCCCGAGTCTTGTATCAGACTGCACATCCATGTGCCACCCTGACCTCCCACGTGGAGACCAGGGAAAGAGCCCAGGGCCCTGGTTCTCTCCCCAGCTCCAAGCACGACAGGCCGCAGCACCAAGGCAGAGGCTGCACAGCCAGGGCGCGCCCTGTGGCCCTGGCACTGCGCCCTCCCTCCCCGGTACCTCTCAGCAGGTGAGTGGCACTGCGAGTGCACAGGACGGTGATGAATTTCATCTCGTCAGTCCCACGGATCTTCTCGCCCGCCACATACAGATCCTGGCACTGAGACCCCACAGCAAGGAAGGAGAGTAAGGAGGTGAGGGACAGAGCCCAGAGTCCCAGAGCTGGGGCCACGTCAGCCCCAGTCTGCTCTGCCAGGCCAGCACTCTCCTCTGCTCGGCTGCCTCCTCTTCCCCCAACAGCTCTGGCTTAAAATCTCTTCGCCATGTGGGCCACAAGCTGCTCTAGGGACTGCCCCTCCCCGGCTGCCCTCTCCGGGCAGCCCTGATCCCCAAGAGCCCTGCCAGCAGGCTGACCTACAGAGGCCTGGACACACGGGCCTCGTCCTGAGCCCCGGCGTCCCCAGGTGTGGGCTGTTCCTGTGTTAGGTCTGGAGCCAAGAGAGAGACAAACGAAGCCTCAGGTGTAGCAAAATGCTGTTAATTTTGAGCATCTGGGTGCAGATGGGTGGAGGCGAAAAAGCATCCATGAGAGAAAAGGGGAGAGCCTTGGGTTTTATAGAGGGTTTTTTTTTTTGG
>CM052446.1:943941-981240 GCA_028533085.1 Varecia variegata | reverse complement strand
CTGGGATAAGGACATTTCAGGCAAGAAAACCGCATGCGGAAAGGCCTTGCTGCAACAATGTGCCTGGCATGTGTGAGGAATAGCAGGGATGCCAGTTCGGATGGAATGAAAAAGTGAGGGCAAAGTATATGCAGAATACGTAGGCCCTTGTAGGCCACTGTAGAGAGTCTGACTTTTACTCAGAGTGTGATGGGGAGTCACTGGTAGTTTCTGAGCAGAGGAGTTATATGAGTTGACTTCCATTTTAATACAATCATTTGAGAATGCTGTCTTAAGGAAAAACTGCCCAAATATTCATCAAGTGATAAATGGACAAACAAAAGACAGTATATGTATTCAATGAAATATTATTTGGCAATAAAGAAAAGAAGTGCTGACACATGCTACAATATGAATGAACCATGGTTAACATTGTATTAAATGAAAGAAGCCAGTCACCACATAGCATATGATTCCATTTATACGAAATGTCCAAAGTAGGTAAGTGGTTGCTTAGGTCTGGAGGGGAGGGGAGGGGGATTGGCACGATGGTTGGAAGGAAATGGAGAGTGACTTCTAATGTATACGGGGTTTCAATTTTAGAGGTAATGATAATGGTGGTGGCTGCATAATTCTGTGAACATACTAAAAGCCATAGAATTGTACCCTTTATGGGTGAAGTATATGATATGTCAATTATATTATATCTCGATGAAGCTGTTATTTAAAAAGAGGAGAAGAAACTGAAGGGTGGAATGGTAGATGCGGGGAGAACAGGTGCAAGATTACTATGGCTCTGACCAGAGAGTTTGTGAGAAAAAAATAGAAAAATTTGGAGTTCAGGGGAGGAGCCCAGGCTTGAAATATAAATTTGCAAGCCATCAGCATACAGATGGTGTTTAGAGCCATGTGAATTGACAGAAACCAAGGAAGTAAGTATATATAGAAAAGAAGGCAAGGACTAAGTTCTGGGGGACTCTAACACTTAGAAGCTGGAGAGGCCAGGGAGGGAGGAATAAAACCAAGACAGCATAGGATCGTAAATGCCAGGAAAAGAGAAGTACCTCAAGGAAGACTGAGTAAACGCTGATAACAAGTCAAAATGACTCTGAGAGTGGACCACTAGATTTAACAATGTGGTGGCCATTGATGACCTCAATGAGAACATTTATCTGAAGATAAATTATTGGAAGTGAATTACCTGAGCAAACGATTAAAAGATCCATGAACTTGTATTTAAATAGCTATTATCAAATTGCCCTCTACTGGAGTTGGACCAATTTACACTCCCAGCAATTTGTATGACAGGAGCTATTTCCAAACATCCTCATCACAACACAATTAGTTATCAAGACTTTTTGATCTTCAGCAATTAAAAAACAAGGTATTTCAGGGTAGTTTTAATTTGAATTTCTTTTATTATTATTTTTATTTCAAAATATTAAGGTGGTATAAACATTTTTGTTACATGGATACTTAAGTTGGGGCTTTTAGTGTGCCCGTCACCATGATAATGATCACTGTACCCAATAGTTTTTACGCCTCATTCCCTTTCTAACACTCCCTTCTTGGTTTCCATTATCCTTTACATCTCTTTGTGCCTCTGTGTGTCCATGGTTTAGCTCCCAATTATTAGTGAATACATGTGGTGTTTGTTTTTCCTGAGATACTTCACTTAGGATAATGGCCTCCAGTTCCATACAAGTTGCTACAATAGACATTATTTCATTTCTTTTTATGGCTGAGTAGTATTTCAAGTATATATATATATATATATATGGAATATATATACATATAATATGGACTATATATACAGAATATATATATGGAATATATATACATATATATGGAATATATTTTATATATATATCTCACATTTTCTTTATCCACTCATGAATTGATAGGCACTTATGTTGTTGATTCCACATCTTTGCAATTGTGAATTGTGCTATGATAAACATTCAAGTGCAGTTGTCTTTTTGATATAATGATTTATTTTCCTTTGGGTATATACCCAGTAGTGGGATTGCTGAATCGAATAATAAGTCTACATTTATTTCTTTGAGGACTATCCATACTGTTTTCCACAGAGGCTGTATTAATGTGCAGTCCCACCAACAGTGTTTTAAGTGTTCCTTTCTCTCTACATCCACACCAGCATCAATTGTTTTTTGGCTTTTTAATAATGGCCATTCTGACAGGAGTGAGGTGGTATCCCATTATGGTTTTAATTTACATTTCCCTGATAATTAGTGATGAACATTTTTTCATATGTTTCTTGGCCATTTGTCTATCTTCTGTTCATGTCTTTTGCCCACTTATTAATGGGGTTGTTTGTTTTTTTCTTGCTGATTTGTTTAAGTTATTTGTAGAGTCTGGCTATTCGCCCTTTATCAGATAGATAATTTGAAAATATTTTCCCCCATGCTGTAGGTTGTCTGTTTACTCTGTTGATTATTTCCTTTGCTATGCAGAAGCTTTTTAATTTAGTTAAGTCCCATTTATTTTTGTCATTGCTGTATTTGCCTTTGGAGTCTTAGTCATAAATTCTTTGCCTAGGCTGATGTCTAGAAGAGTTTTTCCTACTTTTTCTTTTAGGATTTTTATGGTTTCATGCCTTACATTTAAGTCTTTTATCCATCTTGAATTAATTTTTGTATATGGTGAGATATAGCGGCCCCGTTTCATTCTTATGCATGTGGCTATCTTGTTCTTCCAGCACCATTTTATTGAATAGGGCTTCCTTTCCACAGTGTATGTTGCTGTTTGCTTTGTCAAAGATCAGTTGGTTGCAGGTATATGGTTTTTATTGCTGGGTTCTCTGTTCTGTTCCATTGATCTATGTCTCTACTTTTATACCAGTACCATGCTGTTTCGGATGCTATAGCCATGTAGTGTAATTTGAAGTCAAGTACTTTGGAGTACTTCCTGTAGGGCAGGCCTAGTATTGACAAATTCCCTTAGTGTTTGCTTGTCTGGAAAAGTCTTTATTTCTCCATCATTTATGAAACTTAGTTTTACAGGACACAAAATTCTTGGCTAACAATTGTTCTGCTCAAGAAGGCTAAAAATGGGGCCCCAATCCCTTCTGGCTTGCAAGGGCTCAGCTGAGAAGTCTGCTGTTAGCCTGATGGGTTTTCCTTTGTAGGGTAGTTGTTGCTTTCATCTTGCAGCTTGGAGAATTTTCTCCTTCTTTTTGACTTTGGCCAGGTTGATGACTATGTGTCTTGGAGATGTCCTATTTGCTATGAATCTTCCCAATATTCGATGACCATCTTGTATCTGGATATCTGAATCTCTGGTGATACCAGGGAAGTCTTCCTCAGTAATTCCCTTCAATAGGTTTTCCATGATTTTTGCTTTTTCTTCTTCTCCCTCAGAGATACCTATAATTCACATATTGGCTCATTTTACATTGTCTCACATTTCTCTGAGTCATTGTTCATTCTTCTTTATTGTTCTCTCTGCATCTTTGACTGACTGGGTTAGTTCAAAAGCCTTGTTTTCAAGCTCTGAGATTCTTCTGCTTGGGCTAGCCTGTTGTTGAAGCTTTCTGCTGTATTTTTGAAGTTTGCTAAATGACTTTTTCATTTCCTTGAGTTCTGTTATATCCTTTCTTATGTAGTCTAGCTCTTTAGCAACTTTTTTATTTTCTTTGAAGTCCTGAAATATATTTTGGCTTCTTTGTGTTGGTTTTCAACTTTATCCTCAATGCCATTCATCTTATTGGCCATCCATATTCTGAATTACATTTCTGACGTTTGAACAATTTCCTTTTGGTGTTGGGGTCCATTGCTGTAGATCTACTGTGATCCTTTTGGCATGTTGAACTACCTTGTTTTTTCATGTGGTCAGCATTCTTTTTCTGGTTTCTTCTCAACTGAAACCTCTTCTCTCAGCTCAGGGCAGACAGGTTTACAGCGCACCTGTTCTCCTTTGCTGGGAATTCGCCTACTTAGTAAGAAGAAGAAAAGGTCCCTAGATGGTGCTTTTGTGACCTATGCCAGATGACTGACTCACCAAGAGAGGGGCAAATACACTACAAGTCTGTAATGCAGCTGTTCTGTGTTGTCCTGCTCTGTGATTGTCACAGTCCAAGCCACTACTGGATAATCTCCGTGCGGATTGTTGGGTTATTACCCAGGCCGCTGCTGGAAGCTCAGACAAAGGGCTGGGAGAGTCCCTCTCCACAGAGGAAGGAGGATCGCTTGAGTCCATGAGTTCAAGACCAGCCTGGACAACATAGCAGAACCCCGTCTCTACAGAAAATATAAAAAATATTTGGGTGTGGTAGTACACGCCTATAGTCCCCACTAAATCAGGAGGCTGAGGCAGGAGGGTTGCTTGAGCCCAGGAGTTTGAGGTTGCAGTGAGCCATGATGACACCACTGCATTCTACCCTGGGCAACAGAGTGAGACCCTGTCTCAAAAAAAAAAAAAAATCAAAGCTGATTCTCATCAGAAATCATTAAGGTCAAAAGGTACTGGAATGACATATTTAGAGTCTAAAAGGGAAAAAAAAAAAACCCTATCAACGAAGAATTCTATATCCTGCAAACTAGTCTTCAAGAATGAACAAACCATTAAGACAATCCCCTAGAAACAAAAGTAAGAGAGTTTGTTACTAAGACCTATCCTACCAAAAATGCTAAAGGGAGTCCTTCAGGCAGGAATAAAAAAACACTAGTCAGTAACTCAAAGCCAGATGAAGAAATAAAGAATGCAGTAAACATGAAAGCCAATATTATTGTACTTGTGGTTTGTAACACCTCTTTTTTTAGAAAATGAATGCATAAAATAATAATTATAAATCCATGTTAGTGGGCATACAATGTACAAAGATGTAATCTGTGACAGTAACAATATAAAGGGAGAGAGATGGAGATGTATAGGAGCAGAGTGTATAGGATTGAAACCAAGTTAGTACTATTCAAACTAAGTTTTACAGGTTTAAGATGTTAATTGTAGTCCTCAGGGTAATCACTAAGAAAATAACTAAAAAATATGCAGAAAAGGAATGAAGAAGGGAATCCAAATGATACACTGCAAAAAATCAACTAAATACAAAAATGCAGTAATAAAAGAACAAAAAACATATAGCTGAGTGTGGTGGCTCACACCTGTAATCTCAGTACTTTCAGAGGCAAGGTGGGAAGATGCTTGAGCCCAAGAGTTCAAGACCAGCCTGGGCAACAAAATGAGACCCCATATATATAAAAAATTTTGAAATTAGCTGAGCATGTTGGTGTGTGCCTGTAGTCCTAACTACCTGGGAAGCTGAGGCAGGAGTTTGAGGTTACAGTATGCTATGATCACACCACTGTGCTCCAGCCTGGGCAACAGAGCAAGACCTTCTCTCTAAAAAAATAAAAAGGCAATTAAAAGAAACATAAGACATGCAGATAACAAATCAATAAATGGCAGAAAGAAATCCTTCTTTATTAGTAATCACATTAAATGGATTAAGTTTTCCTATTAAAAGGCAGAGATTGACAGATTAGATTTTTAAAAACCACACAGAATCCATCTATCTTCTGTCTATAAGACACTCCTTTTAGATATAAGGACACAAAGAGGTCAAAAGTTGAAGGATAAAATCAGATATTCCATGCCAATAGTAATCAAAGGGCTGAGGTGGCTATATTATTATCAGATAAAATAAACTTTAAGTCAAAAGAAGTTACAAGAGACAAAAAAGGACACTAAATATTGATAAAAGCTTCAATACAGCAATAAAATATAACAATTATAAACATATACAACAGAGCACCAAAATTTATGAAGTAAAAATGGACAGAATTGAAGGGAGAAATCGACAGTTCTGCAATAAAAGAGACCCTACTTTCAAAAACGGATAAAACAACCAGACATGAGATTAATAAAGAAATAAAGAACTTGACCAACACCATGAACCAATTAGACACAACAAACATATATAGAAACTCCACCCAACAACAGAACATTCTTCTCAAGTGCACATAGAACATTCCGTAGGATAAACCATATGTCAGGCCAAAAAACAAATCTCAATAAACTTAAAAAGACTGAAATAACATGAAGTATCTTTTCTGATCCCAATGGAATAAAATTAGAAATTAGTAACAGGAACAGGAACAGAAGGAAAACTGGTGAAGTCACAAATAAGTAGAAATTAAACAATACTCAAACAACCAATGAGTCAAAGAATAAATCACAAGGGAAATTTTAGAAAAAACAAAACCTTGAAACAAATGAAAACAAAAAACATACCAAAATTTATGAAATACCAGGAAAGCAGTGCTGAGAGGGAAATTTATAGCTCTAAATACATATATAAAAGAAGAAAAAAGCTTTCGTATAAATAACGTAACTGTACACCTTAAGGAGCTAGAAAAAGAAAAGCAAATTATGCTCAAAGCTAACAGAAGAAATAATAAAGATTAGAATAGAGACAAATAAAATAGAAAAACAATAGAGAAAATCAACAAAATCAAAAAGTTGGCTCTTCAAAAAGATCAACAGCATTCACCAATCTCTGGCAAGATTGACTAAGAAAAGAAGAGAGAAGACTCAAATTACTAAAATCAGAAATGAAAGTGGGGACATAACTACTGATTTTATAGGGATAAAAATGATTATAAGAGAATGCTATGAACAATTATATACCAACAAATTGGACAACTTAGATGAAATGCACAATTTCCTAGTAACACTCAGGGAAAGAAAGCAATATAAGTTGTTTTAAAAAATTACATATATGTGACATGGGAGTGTGTGTTTATGTGCTTATGTGTAATATAGGGGCTTTAAAATAACTCCAGAAGGATAAAAGCAAGGTATTAAAAGTGGTTATCACTAGGTGAGTAGAAATCTGGATGTTTTTATATATTTTCTTGCTCATCACCATTTTCTAAAATTTTTTGTAATGAGCATACAATGCTTTTGTAATAAGGAAATACAGTAACAACAACAACAACAACTACATCTGGAAAAAAACCAGTAAACTTCTGCTTATCCCAGGGAAAATTACAATTGCGGGGACAAACTGACTTCCTCTAAGTTATACCCAAATTATGCAAAGCAAGTACGAGAACCGTTGCTACATACCTTCTGGCTAGCTCCTCTGGCATTCGTTTTGGAACCAAGGCTTTGTCCAGCTGAATCTCCAACACAATGTATGTCCCTACTTCTACATATTGCTGCAAAAACATTTTTTCTCATTTATTATTTCCAGAGAAAAGATACTATGAAAAATTTAATAACATAAGATAATGCTCACAACATAACGCGAGAAAACTGCAGATATAACTACATATATAGTATGATCTCAACTGTTAAAATATTTTTATATAGAAAAATAACTGGAAATAAATACTGCAACAGTGGTTATCTCTTGGAGGAAAGGGCTTTCAATTTTATTCTTGGAAACTTCTACCTCTGATGAAGCCCTGTTTAACTTGTTCATAATACTCTCCTTAGAACTGTTTTAAGTGAATTCATTCTTTCCTTCAGCAACCCTCTTTCGTGGGTCCTGCAAAAATACTTTCTTTATAACCTTACATTCCCCCTCAGTCTCCTCACCACCATCTACCAACTTTAATTGCTGGAAACTTCTACTCAGATTTTTGCCAGCATCCTAAATACAATGTGTCCAAATTGAACTTCTCATTTTCCCAGTATCAACCTCTCTTCTGACTTTCCTCTTAGTGGAGTTGCCATCCTTCCAGAAAGTGAGGCTTGAAACTTGAATTATCTTTAAATTTTCTTCATCAATACACCCAAAGCTTCACAATTCCAAACACCTGGCTTCTGCAGGTTTCTGGCTTTCTTTACCCTTGCACTAAATCAAACTGTCATCAACACTCATCTGTATTACAAGAAAAACCTGTAGCCCCATCCCACCTTCAATCTCTTTTTTTCACACTCTTGCAAGAATTCTGGCCTGAAGTACAAATAAGGTCCTCTTTCTATGTGACAAAAACCTTTGATGTGAGTCTCTAACAAGAGGCTCAAGAGTTTCCCCAACAGTTACAGAACAAAGCCCAAGCTTTTTAACAAGCCTTTCAAGTCTTTCTATAACCTGACTCTTTCTCACCTCTTTCTAGAATCTCTCCTTTCTTTTCATTCCTCCATACACCATACATTGAATTAATAGATGTACCCTAAATTCTGTCCTTGCAAATTCTCTCTGTGCCTCGACTAAAGCTGTTCCCTGGCCCTGAACTGTCTCTCCCTCCATTTTCATCTGGCAAAAAGTTCTCTTCATCTTGCACTACTTAGTTCAGATACCACCTCTTCCACAAAGCCTTCCCTGAGACTACCCCATCCTAATAGATATTAATCTTTGTTTCATCTGAGTCCACACAGAACTTTTATTTGTACCTCTATTACGACACTCATCAAAATTATGTATTATGGTTCGTTATGTGTGTTTCTCCTACTAGATGGCTGAGCGTCCTGAGGACAGATGAATAAATGTTGCAATTGGTGTATCTTTGCATCCATCATAGTGCTTAACATGGTATAATTAATAAAAGACATAAAACTTTAATATGCTGGAAAGGACCTTAAAGTTAACCTGGTACCAATTCGTTTTATAGAATCTTCACAAGACAACTTTGCCCAAAGTCATAAACTAGCCATAAGCAAATACGGATGGGAACTTATATCCTGCCCTGAGCATTTTCCACTCTAACTGCCTTGCTCAGTACAGGTCTTATGAAATTAAACTTAATTTTCCAAAACTTTATGCACAGTTACCTGTCCTTCTGGATTATGGCTTAGAGGGGGTTCACCTTCCAACGGTGTATCTGAGCTCTGAGATTTTATACTAGATGCTTGCTGAAAGAAAATGAACATACCTCAAAAGTTGAATGCTTACATGGTCTTCATAACGGCAGGAACAATGATACTTATACTGCATCAAAATGAAAACTATATTAATACAATTCACCAAATTAGAAATCAGTGTAAGCCTCTGGAATGTAATAAAATAGGCAAAACCATCACCTTCTCAACAATCTACCACATCCCCAGGCCTAAGCCTTCCATCTATATCCTTTTCTTTGACTGTTTTACCTTCTTTCAGATTCTTAGAAACAACTTGTTTGGCAAGTGGAGAATTAATTCCTCCTATTTTATTATTTTGAGTGAAATGATGGCCAGTATCCCGGAATAAGCTAAATAAACACTTGGTCTGAAAAGAGACAAAAGAATGCAATGAATCACAGGCAAATGAGACACACCTGAAAGAAATCCATAGTATTTTTTTTTTATCATTTAGTTGTCCAGATAATTTCAACATTTACAATTGCAAGTAGAAAAGGGACCTGAAAAGCTTCACTGTATTTCCCTACTTCTAGAACAGGTCAAACCACCACAGAAAGTTAGCTGCCTCATCTTTTATTTATATTTAGAAAAGACTTTACAAGTTGGCTTAATTCTGGTGTGTCATAACTCTTGTCATCAGAATGCTTTTAATCTTTGACACATAATTTCAAATTAACTTTAAGTGGTAGAATTCACTTCTATTCAAGAAACAGTATCTATCTAATTACTACTGACCTATTAGTTATAACTGGAAGAATAAGGCAAGATTAAAGTTCAAAGTAAAACCTTTGTACAGAAAAATTCAAACAACAGATAAGTGACTGGAAAGAAATTTAACAACAATTTTTTAAGTAAACAACATGGATGACTCTCAAAATACATTATGCTGAATGAAAAGTCCAGACCAAAGAAAAGGTAGGGGGGAGTTAGAGAGAGGGAGTGGACAGAGGTAGGAGAAAGGGATAACAAAGGTCATAAGAGAACTCTGGGAGGGGGTAATGTGTACATTTGTTATCTTTGATTACAGTGATAGTTTCACAGAGATATATATATATTTATTTATTTCAAAAGTTTAAAATTGTACACTTTAAATATATGCAGTTTATTTGTCAATTATACCTCAATAAAGCTGTTCAAAAGACAATCCAACAATATTAAAGAAAAATTATAAGGACAAAAAATCACTCACAATCCTACCACCTCTACCACAGTCACTCTGTTTCACAGATTCAAAGATATAAACTTTTTCAAATTTTAACATCTCTGAGAAATGTTGTATAATAAGACTATTTCATATAAGTGGTATCATACAATAGTCTTTTGTGTCTGCCTTCTTTCACTTAGCATAATGTTTTTGAGGTTCATCTATGTTGTAATATATATCAGTGGTTTATTCCATTTTTAAAAAAGCACCTTTATTGAGATATAATTCAAATCCCATACAATTCACCCACTTAATGTACACAATTCAATGATTTGGGGATATGACATCATTAGTAGTTCATTACTTTTCATTGCTAAATAATATTCCCTTGTATAAATATAGTACATTTTGTTTATCCATTATAGACATTTGCATTATTTGCATTATTGTGAGTTTTTGGCTATTACATATAGTGCTGCTATAAACATTCACATCCATGTCTTTGTGTGAATGCAGGTTTTCATTTCTCTTGGGTAGATTCCTAGGAATGATTTGCTGGGTTGTATGGTAACTTTATATTTACCACAGATTTTCTATATAGTTGTCTTATCAAGTATTGAGAGTAGAATATTGAAATTTCTAAATATTATGGTCAAATTATCTATGTCTCCTTCCAATTCTGTTGGTTCTTCCTTCAAGTATTATGAGGTTATTGTATTGTTAGGTGTGTATACATTTATAATTACTCTATCATCCTGATAAATTGACACTTTAATCATGACATGCCACTCTGTCTTCCATAATATGCATTTTTTGTCATGAAGTCTATTTTATCTGATATTAATGCAGTCACTCAGCTCTGTTGTGTTTTCTGTTTGCATAGTATATCTTTTCTTTCTACTTTAACCTATTTGTGCCTCTTTTTTTCTTTTTCAGCTTATAAACAACAGAAATTTATTTCTCACAGTACTAGAGACTGGGAAATACTATTTGTGTCTTTGAATCTGTGTCTTTTTCAGTATATAGTTGAATTTTTAATTTATTTATTTAGAGACAGGGTCTCACTCTGTTGCTCAGGCTGGAGTGCAGTGATGCAATCATAATTCACTGCAGTCTCAAACTCCTGGGCTCAAATGTTCTTCCAGCCTCAGCCTCCTGAGTAGGTAGGGATACAGGTGCACACAGCTACACATAGCTTGTTTTTATTTTTTAATAGAGACTGTGTTGCCCAGACTGGTCTTGAACTCCTGGCCTCAAGTGATCCTCCCAGCTCAGACTCCCAAAGCACTGAGACTGTAGGCTTGAGCCACCTTGCCCTGCCTATAGTTGAATCTTGATTTTTTTATCCAGTCTCATAATCTCTGAACTTTCACTGGTATGTGTAGACTGCTCACATATAATGTTGAAATACTTAGATTTATGTTTTCCATGCTATTTGTTTTCTACATGCCTTCTGTTCCTCTTCTAACCACCTTCTTTCATGTTAAATAAATATTTGCGATGTCTCATTTAAATCCTTTGCTGATACACACACACACACACACACACACACACACGCACACAATGTATATATGTATGCATGTACACAATTTTCTTAGTGGTTGCTTTAGGGATTGCAATATGCATCCTAACTAATCATAATCTATTTCACATTAATACTAACTTAATTCTGGTAAAATATAGAAACTTTGCTCTACTATAGCTCTATTCTATCCCCTTTCCTTTATGGTGTTATCATATAAATTAAATCTATATATGTTATGAACCCAACAATATCATTAATGCTTTATTCAATCAAGTCTTTCAGAGAAGAGCAAAAATGAGAAAAATATATTTTACACTCTTTTATATGAACTTATATTTAACTGTTTTTAGTGTTCTTCATTTGTCTTATGGATTCAAGTTAGCAATTGCTGTCATTTCCTTCCAAGCTGAAGGACTCCCTTTAGTATTTCCTGTAAGGCAGGTTTGCTAGCAACAAATTCTTTTAGCATTTGTTCATCTGGGGATGTCTTTATTTTGCTTTTGTTTTCGGTTGGTAGTTTGTTCATTTATTTGTTTTCATTCAGACCTTCAAATATGTTATTCCACTGCCTCTGGCTTCCACTGTTTCAAATGAAAAACCAGCTGTTAAGACATATTGACTCTCTGTATTTGATGAATTTTTTTTCTCTTGTTGCATTCACAATTTTCTCTTTGTATTTCTCTTTCAACTACATGACTATAAAATGCGTATATTGTGGATCTCTGTGTGCTTATCCTACCTGGGATTTTTCTGAACTCTTTAGATCTGTGGATTAATGTTTTCATAAAATGTGGGACGTTTTCAGACATTTCTTCATACATCTTTCTATCTTTTCTCCTAGGACTCTCATTACAAGTATGTTGGTTGCCCTCCACAAAGATTGCCATTTCAACTGACAACATATCTGGGCATGGGTCCTTCAACCACTGCTCCAAACTGTGAGAGCCTTCTCTGACTGTGGCAGCAAAGTTCCTGGTCCTCGTTGCCCATCCTGCTCTAGAAGAATCACTGCACTAATTGAGCTAAAGGTGAGGGTGGGGAATGCAAAGCAGCCCCAGGCTGCTCAAACTCCTTAAGCTTTTAATGCCTTTTATTACTTCCCTGTTCATCAATGCCTTTGGTTGATTTCAGGAGTGCTGAAATGGCTTTTTGTCAATTTGTCCAGCTTTATAGTTGCCTTTTGGGGGAGACGATTTGCCAACCTCCTCACTTGGTCATAGTCAGAAATATTTCCTCTCCAATGTTTTCTATATATTTAAAAAAATGTGAAAAAAAAGGGATCATATTTATATTTTGATTTTTCATTTAACAGACTATGATATGTATTCTATCATGTTCTAAAAATTTTCAAAAGGATAATTTTTAATGTGTGCACAATATTCCTGTATCATATGTGTATAATAAAAATGACAGCTAAAACTGTTTGTGTGCCAACTACATTCCTAGTGCTTTACATATTTTATCTCATTTAATTGGTAAAACAATTCTAGGAAACAAGCATTGTCTCCATTTTACTGATGAATAAAGTAGAGAAAAATTTAGTCACTTGTATGAAGTCACCCAGCTATCAAATGGCAGTTCCAGAACTCCAACTCTAGGCTGCCTGAGTGGGTTATAAAAGCCCACAGCCTTTCTACTGTTCTGACACACTGTTTCTGTCAGATTCACAGAGAACATCTTCATGCTGAAAGGTTTGGATACATTTCTAACTATTCCCTTAAAGTAGATTCCTAGAAGTCCTATGTGAAAGGATATAAATATTTTAAGCCTTTGAATACATATGTACAAAATTTCTTTTGCAAAGATTTTGTACCAATTTATACTTCTACTAGCAGCGAATGAGACTTGTTTACCACAGTTTTGCCACCAGTGGATATTATTATATTTTAAAGAATTGTCTAATTTTACAAGTAAAATCATAACTTATTGTTATTTAAATTTGCATTTCTTTGACTAATAAATAAGGCCAGATGTTTTTTCTTATATTTCTTCGCCATTGGCCCTTCTTTTGTGAACTTCTATCTCATGTACTTTGCTCATTTAAAAAAAGTTAGTATGTTTTTCTTCTATACTGAAAAAACTGCTCTGTATTTTAGGAATAGTAGCTATCTTTCTGACATGTATTCAGATATTTTCCCTAGTTTTTTAGTTATATTGTAATTTTGTTTATGATGGTTTCTTTTACATGTAGAAACTTCATTTTCAGTAAAAAAAAATCTTTTTTTGTATTTTTCATTGTTTTCAAGCCTAGGAAGTCTTCCTTAATTCATATCTTTAATTAATAACCACTTCTATGTTTACAGTCTTCACGTTTGAACCTATTTTAATAAATTCATTTGAAATTTATTTTGATCTATGCTATATGTAAACATTTTTGCATTCTCTTTCCTATTTAACTGTCTACAAAGCATTATTAGTTATCCTTTTTAATGGCTGTATATTCCATCTTTTGTTTTCTGTGGGACAGAGACTCACTCTGTTGCCCAAGCTAGAATGCAGTGGTGTCAGCCTAGCTCACAGCAACCTTAAACTCCTGGGCTCAAGTGATCCTCCTGCCTCAGCCTCCCGAGTACCTGGGACTACAGGTGCGCACCACCACACCCAGCTAATTTTTCTATTCTTTTTTTTTTTTTTTTTTTTTTGTAGAGACAGGGTCTCACTCTTGGCTCAGGCTGGTCTTCAACTCCTGAGCTCAAGCAATCCTCCTGCCTTGGCCTCCCAGAATGCTAGGATACAGGCGTGAGCCACCATGTCCAGCCTTTCCATCATTTTTATTTACCATAATTTACTAGGCCTTTCTCTATTATTATACATTTAATCTTATTTTTAGTTTTTGCTATTATAGATTCCAAAAAGTCTTCTTCTTGAGTATCAGGTTTTTGATCTTATTAAATAATTTCCTTAAGATAAATCCCTGTAAGTGTGATTTCTGGTTCAAAGGATACTGTTATAGAATTAGTTTACTACTCAGTTGGTATGCAAATAGATGATTGGTCTTTCATGAATCTATAATATTATTGAAAAACAGTTCTCCTAATAATACTATGATTTTGTTGTTGTTGCTGCTGCTGTTGTGTTTTACAAAGCCTCACTTTCTCCTGGGAAGCAACAAGACAAAATTGACAATAAACCATACATAAAGAATACTATTTCATCAATTTTGGAATATGTATATACCTACAAAACCATCACCACAATCAAGATAACCAACATTTCCATCTTCCCTAATATTTTCCTCTCAGCTCCTTGTAATCCATCCCTCCCTCTACCCCTGTTCCCAAGCAACCATTAATCTGCTTTTTGCCAGTGTAGATTACTTTCCTAGAATTGCATATAAATGGGATCATGTAGTATATATTCTATTTTGTTTGGCTTCTTTCATTTAGCATAATGCATCTCAAGATTCATCCATGTTGTTGCATGTATCATTAGTTCATTCCTTTTTATTGTCAAGTAGTATTCCATTGTATACATGTACTACACGATTCATTTTTCTGTTCACCTGTTGATGGCAATTTGGGTTGTTTCCAGTTTTTGGCTTTTCATTACCCTGAAGTTTCTAAGATCCAATGGTAGAATGACAGGAAGCTGTACATTTTTTTTTTTTTTTTTTTTGAGACAGAGTCTCGCTTTGTTGCCTGGGCTAGAGTGAGTGCCGTGGCGTCAGCCTAGCTCACAGCAACCTCACACTCCTGGTCTCAAGCAATCCTTCTGCCTCAGCCTCCTGAGTAGCTGGGACTACAGGCATGCGCCACCATGCCCGGCTAATTTTTTCTATATATATTTTTTAGTTGGCCAGATAATTTCTTTCTATTTTTAGTAGAGAGGGGGGTCTCACTCTTGCTCCAGCTGGTCTCGAACTCCTGAGCTCAAACAATCCGCCCGCCTCGGCCTCCCAAGTGCTAGGATTACAGGCGTGAGCCACCGCGCCCAGCCAAGTTTATATTTTTTATCTTTATCTTTTAATTCTATTATTCCATGAACTTTTTAAAGTCCCTTTGCATATGCATAAAAATAATCTCTATAAAAACATACCAAAAATTGGCCATTTTAAATGTCTTACATATTGTCTATCATAAATATACATTTATTAATATAAACTATATTTAATGTATTATCTATAATATGTAAATTATAAACACAAAAATCTTTTTTTTTTTTTTCTGGAGACAGAGTCTCACTCTGTTGCCGGGCAAGAGTGCCGTGGTATCAGCCTAGCTCCCAGCAACATCAAACTCCTGGGCTCAAGCAATCCTTCTGCCTCAGCCTCCTGCGTAGCTGGGACTACAGGCATGTGCCACCAGGCCCAGCTAATTTTTTTTTCTATATATTTTTTTAGTTGTCCAGCTAATTTTTTTCTATTTTTAGTAGAGACGGGGTCTCGCTCTTGCTCAGGCTGGTCTTGAACTCCTGACCTTGAGCAATCTTCCCACCTCGGCCTCCCAGAGTGCTAGGATTACAGGCATGAGCCACCACGCCCGGCCACAAAAATCTTTATATAAAACAAAATTTATAAAACAGAAATAAACTTTATTTTTCAAGCTTAAAATAAATCTCATCCATTAGCAAAGCAATGCTTTGAATGAAATCTTAGCAGGTGAGGAAGAGATGGCCATATGAGTGTAGACATGTTTGAACCTACATAAAATCTGGCAGTAGGGCTGCACCTCTCCAAGCGATGGAACTTGCAGACCAACCATGTAGTTCTGCAGGGTCCCTACTGGAACAAAGGATTCAGGCACAGAGTAGGCAGCCTCCAATGTGACCTTCAGTAGATTGCGCCCTGACATCTGGGCTGCAGTCAGTAAGGGCTCTGCCACAAATACTTTAACTTCAAGACTGCACTGCTGTAAAAGAATAAAATTATGTAGCACTTTGAAGACTGCCAAAGTCCCTCCTTGTTTTGAATTACCTCATTTGAATCTCATACCACTGTTTAAGATAAGAAGACAAAGCTTAATTATTTCCATAAAGAAGGTTGGAATAACTTTCTCTAGGTACCATGAGTTGGAGATCGAGCCAAGAAGAAAACCTTATCCCTAAACTAGAACACTTCCCACTGTACCATACTGAAGTAAAGTGTGTACACAAATACATATAGAAGAGCAATTGGAAGATTCTATATTGAAATGTCAATAGTGGTTGTACATGAATAAGTGAGATTAGGTGCTTTTATTGATAGTCTATATTTTATGATTATTTTTGTAATTTAAACGTAATGCTTTGTAATAAGAAAATATTTTTCAAATATATCTGTATATATTCGTATAAATAGGTATAGACATGTATAACTGATATTTTCACACAGGATACAATACAAAGGAGGTATAATACGTGTATTGTAGGCCAAGGTGGGAGAATCACTTGAGCCCAGGAATTCGAAACCAGCTTGGGCAACATAGTGAGACCCTGCCTCTACAAAAAATTAAAACAATTAGCCAGGTGTAGTGGCACACACCTGTAGTCCTAGCTACTCAGGAGGCTGAGGCAGGAGGATGGCTTGAAATAAATGTACTGGGCTGGACGCAGTGGCTCACGCCTATAATTCCAACACTTTGGGAGGCTGAGGCAGGAGGATCACTTGAGCCCAGTAGTTCAAGTTTTCAGCGAGCTATGATCAGGCCACTGTACTCCAGCCTACATAACAGAGCGAGACCCTGTCTCAAAAATAAATAAATAAAGTAATATAAAATGTGTGTTGATTGCTAATTATATGCTAGGCACTTTACTACAGCACTAGGGATATAACAATGAAGGAGGCATGGTCCCTTTCATCATGGAATTCATGTTACAGTCGCATGATTTATGATAAATGCTATAATAGAGACCTGTACAAAATGCTGCAGTCAAGGAGGAAGTGAATAATTAATTATTAGGCTGGGAAGGAGTAAGAGATGGTGACATCTGAGTTCGCTTTTACAGGATGAATAGGAGTTTACAACCTGGATAAGCAGAGAAAGGAAAGAGAAAATAATTGTGGGTAAAAAGAACAGTTTATGTAAAACGGGACTAAAACAGTATAGCATATTCAGTTCAGGTATAAGTAAGTAGTTCAGGATTCTAGAACATAAAGTACAAGAAGAGGAGTGCTGGGAAATGAGGTTGGAGCAGGAGGCTTTCATTATAAAGCATGTTATATGACTGCTAAGAAATCTGGACCTTAATGTATAAGCAGTAGGTGAAACCATCAACCACACTACTAAGTAGGGGAAGAAGTATGATCAAATTCACTTTTAAGTCACTGTGCAAGTTGTGGGAAGGCTGAACTGGAGGGAGACAAGGGTAGGTACAAGGATACTTATAATAATCCAGGTGAGCAATGATGAGGCAATAAAGAATAGGAATAAAGCTAAGAAGAAGAGTTTACAAACTCTTAGAGAAAAGAAAAGGCTGGATTTGGTGAAAGGAGGATTTGGGGATTAGAGGTAGCTAGGGTGGGAGCAAGCAGTCATGGATGTAATTTTGGTTCTATGGTCTCTGCTTTCATGGATGAGTGATGCCACTAGTCAAAATAACAAAGATATAAGCAAGAGTAGGTTTTGGGGAAGATACTGAGTTCAGTTTTGGAACATCGAGTTTTAGGTGCCTACAGGATATCATTATAGAGAAATCTAGTAGGTGCTTGTAAAGTCTGACAATCTGGGATTCAGGAGAAGGGTCTGGGCTGCAATTGTTGAATAAGTCTTCAACCAGAGGCAGGCTACCATGCTGGAAGGTATATTAAGTGCTTTCATATACTATTTGATCTATCAGGACGTAGATCAAGAGGCATTTCCATTAAGCCTTCCCTACATATACCCTTGGGCAAAGTAACTGATACCTGCTCTGTGCCCATGCACCCCATTCCATCGTTTAATCACACTAAGTTATAAGCCATGATATGTAGATTGTGGGCTTTTCAAAGGTAGGACTCTGCCTAATTCATCTTTGTTTCTCAGAATCTAACACCACGTGTACTGTGAAAAGAAGGTGCCTAATGAATCAGACTCAACTGAACCTTAATAACAGCAAGACTTGTTAGATCGAATGGCAGGCTGAAATGTTGAGATTACCTTAGCACCTGGTCGAGGAGTTTCTGAAGGTGTACCCTGCACACGATGCAATGGGACTGTTGTTTCAAATGAAGTCTCTCCTGCAAAAAGAAGGCCAAGTTGAGGCAAAGAAGAGGTTAAGTTAGAACTTAAGGGATTGGCCAGGCGCGGTGGTTCATGTCTGTAATTCTAGCACACTGGGAGGCCAAGGCGGGCGGATCCTTTGAACTCAGGAGTTCAAGACCAGCCTGAACAAGAGGGAGACTTTGTCTCTACTAAAAAAATAGAAAGAAATTAGCTGGACAACTAAAAATATATATATAGAAAAAATTAGCCGGGCCTGGTGGCACATACCGGTAGTCCCAGCTACTCGGGAGGCTGAGCCATTAGGATTGCTTGAGCCCAGGAGTTTGAGGTTGCTGTGAGCTAGGCTGACACCACAGCACTTTAGCCTGGGCAACAGAGTGAGACTCTGTTGCAAAAAAAAAAAAGAACAGAGATAAATGTTCTCATTTTTTCTCTCAAATCCCTCAAATTAACTGAGGCTCATTTTTTGTACTTCTCTGGAGCTAAATTTTATAAGCTTTGCTATTTGTGCTCTTGGGAAAATCACATACCTGACCTGCTAATAAGGGAAGAAGGTCCACCACAGCTTGACCAAGAATTAAGGTCTTCTCCCCTTTTAGTTTCCTTTCTTTTGGTAAAACTTCAGTCATGGTTACTAGATAAATCAAAACAAAGAAAATGAGAACATTTCTAATTCATCCATCAGATAACCAA
The DNA here is from genome assembly GCA_028533085.1 of Varecia variegata. Lineage (NCBI taxonomy): Eukaryota > Metazoa > Chordata > Mammalia > Primates > Lemuridae > Varecia > Varecia variegata. The sequence goes on along the minus strand of CM052446.1, from coordinate 961,973 downwards.
GGTACAACAAGCAAAGAAAGTATTATCAAAGTTATTTAAGAAAACTGAACTTGAAACCAGAGAAGGCACCAACATCAGTAACTTCTGGTGGAAAATATTGGACCACTTCAGTGACTTCTGAACTTTTTGCCTGAAAGTTATAATAAGAAATGGATTTTACATCATAATCATATACATGCATATGTATAAAAGTAACTGATTATATGATTATATAACAAAGTTTCATGTAATAGTAATCCTCACTAGATCAAATCCTTAGCTATTTTCTATTCCATTTCATATAGAAATTACTGGTCATAATCCTCCTCAACTGATTTTAGGAATGACTAAAAAAGTCATAATCTGAAGTTTGAAAAACATTGTTCTAGATCCTTCCATATTGCCTAACATAAGGCTTAGCAGACCTTGGAGTGATCCCCATAGCATGCAAAGTATGTCCAAAGTTTTTCACTGTAGCATTACTCTGTTTGTGTGCTTAACACTTACTATGAAAATTTCAAATACACAAAAAAGAATAGAATAAGGAATATCCATATAACCATCACCGAGATTTAATAATTAATGTGTTGCTGTATTTGCTTCATCATATATATTGTTGTTTGCTGAAATACTTTAATTATATTTGTTTTGTTTGCTGAAATTTAAAATAAATTACAGACATCATGGCATTTTATCCCTAAATATCAAAGTATACAAATCCAAAATATGACATTTTCCCATAAAACCATAATAACTTTGTCACATCTAGCAAGTATGTGACAATAGCATTAAATATATTAATAATTCCTTAATTCATTTAATGCCCAGTCTATATTTAACATTTCCCAATTATCCCCAAATTTATTTTGCAGCTGGTTTGTTCAAGCCAGGATCCACTCAAAGACCACATGTTGCATTTGGTTGTCACGTTTCTTATGTTTCTCTTCATTTGGAACAGTCCCTCCTTTCCATATATTTTTTTCTCAATGACACAGATTTGTTGAAGACACCAGGACAGTAGAATGTTACATTTTCTGGATTTGTCTTTTTCCCCCCCATTCATGGTGCTTGTTTCTCAATCCCTGTTTCCCATAAAAAGTTTCTCCGTTAGCATTTTCAGCAAAGATAATACATTTTGATAATATCCTTGCCTCCACAGTATATTATCAAACTCTCTGATCTTTGTTTGAATTAGGATCTAAATAAGGTCCACATACTGTAATGAGTTGATGTCTCTTTTACTCCACAGGTTCCCCCCTCCATCTCTTTAGATTTTTGCATTTTCATTTTTCTAAAGAATTATCCATTAATTGAAGTTTTCAAAAGTAATGGGAGAATATTCTTTTATAATTTTTAAAACTGTATCTGTAGTTATGGTCTATTTTCTGCCTAGCATTGTTTGTGCCACTTTTTTCTTCTTCTTCTTCTTCTCCTTCTCATTTTTTTTTTTTTTTTTTTTTTTGCTCAATAATGCCAGAGTTTTGTCTATTTGTTAATATGTTAAAAAGACTGAATGGGGAAAAGTTGAAAGCATTCCACCTTAAGAACTAGAACAAGACAAGTATGCTCACTCTCACCACTCCTATTCAACATAGTTCTGGAATTCCTAGCCAGGGCAATCAGGCAAGAAAAGAATATTAAGGGTATCCAAGTCAGGAAAGAGGAGGTCGAACTATTGCTCTTCACTGATGATATGATCTGGTATTTAGAAAAGATTCCACCAAGAGTCTCCTGGAATTGACTGATAAATTCTGCAAAGTCTCAGCATACAAAATCAATGTACATAAATCAGTAGCATTTCCATGTACTAATAACTGTCAAGCAGACAGTCAAATCAAAGACTCAATACCATTCACAATAGCTACAAAGAAAATAAAATATCTAGGAATATACTTAACCAAGGAGGTGAAAGATCTCTATAAGGAGAACTACACAACTCTGAGGAAAGAAATTACAGAGAATACAAATGGAAAAACATATCATGCTCATGGAAAGGTAGAATCAACGTTGTTAAAATATCTATACTACTCAAAGTGATTTACAAATTCAATGCAATCCCCATCAAGTTACCAAATTCATAATTCACAGATCTAGAAAAAATAATTCTACACTTCATTTGGAACCAGAGAAGAGCCCGAATAGCCAAAGCAATCTTAACGCAAAAAGAACAAATATGGAGGCATCTCATTATCAGACTTGGAACTATACTACAAGGTTATAGTAACAAAAACAACATGGTATTGATACAAAAATCAAGACATAGACCAATAGAACAAAACAGAGAACCCATATATAAAACCATCTACCTACAACCAACTGATCTTTGACAAAGCAGACAACAACATACACTGGGGAAAAGAAGCCCTATTCAATAAATGGTGCTGGGAAAATTGGATAGCCACATGTAGAAGAATGAAACAGGATCCCTATCTCTCACCACTCACAAAAATTAATTCAAGATGGATAAAAGACTTAGATCTAAGGCATGAAACCGTAAGAATTCTATAGGAAAATGTAGGAAAAGCTTTTCGATAACAGCCTAGGCAAAGAATTTATGAAAAAGAGTCCAATGGCAACAACGAAAATTAATAAGTGGGCTTTGTTTAAACTAAAAAGCTCTGCACAGCTAAGGAAACAATCAACAGAGAACCTACAGAATGGCAGAAAATATTCACAAGCTACATATCCGATAAGGGGCTAATAACCAGAATTTACAAAGAACTCAAGCAAATTAGCAAGAAAAAACAACCCTATTAAAAAGTGGGCAAAAGAAATGAACGGAAGCTTCTCAAAAGAAGAAACACAAATGGCCAATAAGCATATAGAAAAATGCTCAATGTCTCTAATCATTAGGGAAATGCAAATTAAAACCACAATGAGATATCAACTTATCCCAGTTAGAATGGCATTTGTAAAAAGTCAAAAAACAATAGATGTTGGTGTGGATGCAGAAAGTAATGCTTATACACTGTTGGTGGGACTGCAAATTAGAACAACTCTTATGGAAAACAGTATGGAGATTTCTCAAAGAGCTGAAAGTAGACCTACCATTTGATCCAGCAATCCCACTACTGGGTATTTACCCAAAGGAAAGAAGTCATTTTATCAAAAAGACACCTGCACTCGAATGTTTACTGCAGCACAATTCACAATTGCAAAGATGTGGAATCAACCCAAGTGCCCATCAGTTCATGAGTGGATTTAATAAAATGTGGTAAATGTACACCATGGAGTACCACTCAGCCATAAAAAAAGATGAATTAATACCTTTTGCAACAACCTGGATGGAACTGGAGGCCATTCTCCTAAGTGAAGTATCTCAAGAATGGAAAAACACATGTAATCACTATTAAATTGGAACTAACTAATGAGCACACATGTACACAGAGGGAAGTAAAACTTAGTGGAAAGCAACTGGGGGTGGGAGGGGAGGGAAGGGGAGGGAAATAAACCAACCTAATGGGTACTATGAACAGTATTTGGGTGATGGGCACACCTATAGCCAGGACTCAAGCACTACAAAAACAAACCATGTAACCTAAAGCATTTGTACCTCCTTAGTATTTTAAAATAAAAAACACAAAAGTTAAATGAAGGTTTAAAAAAAGCAGTTTTTTGTTTTGTTGATCCATCCTTCCTTCTTTCTTTCTTTCTCCCTTTCTTCTTTCTTTCCTTCTTTTCTCTTTCTTTCTCTCTCTCTCTCTCTTTCCTTCCTTCCTTCCTTCCTTTCTCTCTTTCTCTTCTCTTTCTCTCTTCTCTCTCTTTCTCTCTTTATTTAGAGATGAGTGTCTCACTATGTTACCCAGGCTGGCCTCAAACTCCTAGGCTCAAGCAATCCTCCTGCCTCAGGCTCCCAATACTACAGGCATGTGTCTGTTGACCCTTGTTCCTTTCTACTGCTTGTTTTCCATTTCATTAATTTTTGTTCTCATATTAATTATAAGACATTTTCTTTGAGATACCCTGCTATTTTTCTAGCTTCTGAAATTGAATGTTTAATTCATCCATTTTTAATCTTTTTATGTTTGTCAAGAGCATCAATTTATTAAAGATTAACCTTTAAAATATACTATAATTAAACATTTTTGTAAATTAGCCAGGTGGCATATACCTGTCTGTAGTCCCAGCTACTGGGGAGACTGAAGTAGGAGGATCACTTGAGCCCAGGAGTTGAGGTTGCAGTGAGCTATGATGATGCCACTGCACTCTAGCCTGGGCAACAGAGTGAGACCTTGTCTCAAAAAACAAACAAACAAAACCCCACAGTTTTGTAACCATTTTTGGCATGTCTTCATTCTTTAATATACTTAGAGCTTCAAAAATGAAGTGGTCTGGGCCCTCTTTACCATCCTAAAAGACTTATGCACTATTACCAAAATCCTACTAACAAAGAGTAACCTTTCTTTTACATAGCTTAATCTTTGATGAATTGAACAGAACTTCTCTGCATTAAGTAGTCTATCTCAAGAAGAAACCAAGGGAAAGATGACAGTCTCTATACTTCAGGGGGTACCCATAGTCTCCAGAAAGATTTTTTCCTGTTTTCACAGTTTGCAGTTTAGTTTGTAGGTTTCATGCAGAGGAGGGGTGGCTTTAGGTAGACTCATAAATGTGTGTACTTTCCTTCCCTCCTGAGCAGACAGACAGTGATGCCCTTTCATCGTAGCACTGAACACCCAAGTGCTGGTGGATTTCATGATCTTTCTCACTCCTATCAAAGATGTTTTTTCCCCTTTAAGAATCTATTTAATTTTTTAAATTAACCTTTTTATTTTGAGATGATTGTAGATTCATATGCAGTTATGAGAAATAATATAGAGAACTTTCTTGTACCCTAGTTTTCCCAATGGTAATGTCTTGCAGAACTACAGTAAAATATTACAACCAGGATATTGATATTGATGTTGTCAAGATATATAACATTTTCATCACCACAAAGATCTCTCATGTTACCTTTCTATAGCTACACCCACTTCCCTCACACACCCCAAATCCTCCCTAATGCTAGGCAACCAACCACTAACCTGTTCTTTTCATCATTCCAAGAATATTTTATCAATGGAATCATGACAGTTTATGTAAACTTTTTTTTTTTTTTTTTTTGAGACAGAGTCTTGCTATGTTGCCCGGGCTAGAGTGAGTGCCGTGGCGTCAGCCTAGCTCACAGCAACCTCAAACTCCTGGACTCAAGCGATCCTTCTGCCTCAGCCTCCCGAGTAGCTGGAACTACAGGCGTATACCACAACACCCAGATAATTTTTCTATTTTTAGTAGGATGGGGTCTTACACTTGCTCAGGCTGATCTCAGACTCCTGAGCTCAAACAATCTTCCTGCCTTGGCCTCCCAGAGTGCTAGGATTACAGGTATGAGCCACTGTACCAGGTCTGATTCTGTTTTTAATTCAGTTTGAGATCTTCCAGTTCTTGGAAGGACTTGTGATTTTCAGTTGAAACCTGGACTTTCCCTATTATGTTATGAAACTCTGGATCTTGCTTAAACCTTGCTTTAGCTGGCTTTTTCTGACATTGCTCCAACAGGGGAATGGGGGAGGTGCTGCCTCATCACTGCCAGGTGGGGGCAGAAATCTCAGCATCCACTGACACCTGAGCGGGGCACTTCCTCATTAATACTGAGGGGGAATTGGAGTTCTGGTTCCTTAGTCTCCACTGACACCACAGTGGGTGTGGACTCATTACCACTGGGTGATAGGGAAAGTTCTGACCCTACAGTAGGCCTCCTCTGACACCATCCCAGTGGGAAGTAAAGAGGCACCTTGTCACTGACAATTTGGGGTAGAAGTCCAGGATCCCCATGTGGTTTCTACTAACACCTTAACAGGTAGGAAGGGGGTAGGCTCATTATCATAGGAGATAAAAATCCTGGTTCCCTCCTTGATCTTCCCTGACACCACTAGGGTATGGAGGCACCTCATTACAGCTTTGTGAGGGTAGAAGTCTAGACTCCCATTCAGCCTGGTTGAGGGCAGAGCCATAGTTTTTTTCTGCAGTGTTCGGCTAGAGTAGAACGGTTACTGTCTAAAAGTTTTCTGTCTTACTAGGCCGCCCCTTTTCCCGTCTTTTGGCTAGAGAGAGCAGATTTTTATCAGGCTTTTTTTTTTTTTTTTTGTCTGTGCCCTTTGGTATTTCTAGGTTGCTGGCTTCTTCAGCATCAAGTCTAGGATATATAAGGCAAAAAGGAAACCCTAACAATTCACCACTGTGTCATTTCTCAGGTCCCAAGATTCATTCTCTCCTCCTTTCAGAGTCTCTTATGTTTGTTTTATATACATGTCCAGCGTTTGTAACTGTACTTAGTGGGAGGAATAAAGAAAAGTGCATATACTCCATTTTATCAGAAGAAATTCTATTTTAATTCTTTCTAGAAAAAAATTTTTTCTGTCACCCAGGCTGGAGTGCAGTACAATGATCATAGCTCACTTCAGCCTTGAACACCTGGGCTCAAATGATCCTCCTGCCTCAGCCTCCCAAAGTGCTGGGATTACAGGTGTGAGTCACCATGCCCACTCCATCCCCTTTTTGATTTCTCATGAATGCACTTAAGATTATACATGAACCACTGAGTACTACTTTAACTATATCCCACAAGTTTTGATGTATGGTGCTTTACTGTTGATCAATTCTAAATGCTTTGCAATTTTTTATTATGATTTCTTCTTTGTTCCATGACTTATTCATAAGTATTTCTGAATTTCTAAATGGATTTTTTTGCTATACTTTTGTTATTGATTTCTAATTTTGTTCAGAAAACTTGGTCTGTATGCTATTGATTCTTTGGTATATGGTAGGACTTGCTTTATGGCCTACAATGTGGCCAATTTTTATTATATAAATGCTCCTCATGTGTTTCAAGAAAATATATATTCTTTAATGGTTGGCACAAGCCTATGATTACTAATTCTTAGGGAAGACTCTTTTCTCTATCTAGGGTCTAGACAGAGATGCTGGTAAGTGGATTTTTTTTTCCTGGTCGATTCTTTTTGAGAGTCTTAACTTGTGGTGGGGAGGTGGTCTCAGTCTCTGTTCCCCATATATAGCAGCCCAGAGTCTTCTGTCCTTGTAAGAGCATTAAAACTCGAGCCCCTAGGTTTTGGAGTACTGCCCTCTCCCCACGCACCACCACTCCCACATATACACCAACAGCAGCTGTTCAAGATTTCCGGGGTTCAGTTCCTGCTTTGCTTCTGGGAACAAAGAGATTGCCCTTTCTTTCTCATGACCTCAATAACATGTTTAATGTTTCAGTTCTGCCTTTCCCATCCAACACTGTAGGGAAGAAGGCAATCAATACACTCCTCTTATCCTGGGTAACAGAAAAGCAAAGAACAAAAAAGGGAGAAGAAGAAGGAGGTAATAAGAGAGTGTGAGTCAAATAGATGCCTCCATGGGTGACCAATTCCCAGACAGGACAGAGCTAGATAGAAATCACTATTCTGGAGCAGTGTTTCCTAGGAGCCACCTGAGACTCTTGTTCCAAGGTGCAGCTTCCTAGGCTTCTCCTCTGGCAATTGTGAATTTAGTGGCATGGGGTGGGACCCCAAAACTTGATCTCAGAGCCCCAAGTGACTCTTACAGAAAAAAAGGCACGGGACTAGAATACTATAGAATCTAGAATATTGAATAGATTCCCAGGTCCTGCCTGTCTGGGTTTAAGACTGTGGATTCTGTGGTTTTTCTAGCAGGTACCCTAGGGGATGTGCTACTAAAAAATTATAAAAATAATCAGCTGGGTAGGGTGGTACATGTCTGTAGTCCCAGTTTCTCGGGAGGCTCAGGCAGGAGGATCGCTTGAGCCCAGGAGTTTCAGGTTGCTGTGAGCTATGATGACGCCACTATACTCTAGCCTGGGCAAGAGAGTGAGACCCTGTCCGAGAATAAATAAATAAATAGAAACAAAAATTAAAGAGTATAGATAAAAACCAAAAAAAGCCTTAGCCTAGTATGTAGGTACAGGAACAAATTACATTAGGGATAATACTGTATATGTGGAAACTGTAAAGGTGTGGATAGAGAAACCATCCATTCATTTACTCAATAGACACTTTCGGAGGCCCTGTCATATCCCAGATATTTCTAGGCACTAAAAATTCTGAAATAAATAAAATGCATTCTGATTTCAAGAAGCCCCTTCTCTAGCAGAAGAGGCAAATGAATAATCGCTATAAAGTATGGTGAATATACAAAAATACAGATATAGTTGCCAGACAAAATATAAGAGCCAGGTGCAGTGGCACATGACTATAATCCCAGCTACTGGGGAGGCTGAGGCGGGAGGACCACTTGAGCCGAGGAGTTCAAGACTAGCTGGGCAACGAAAAGAGACCCCCTCAATCTCCAAAAATAAATATAAAAATACAGGAAGCCCAGTTAAATGTGAATTTCAAGCAAACAACAAATAAGTGTTTAGTATGCCTCAAATTTTATGGGGTTTTTTTTTCCATCTTTTTCTAAATCTGGCAACCCTAAATACAGGAAGAAAAAAAAAAAAAAGCTCCCAACTCAGCTTAGGGGATAAAGGCTGCAAATCTCAGTTATATGTTGAAAGGTGTTTGGTACAAACTGATGAAAATTAGTAGGACATGGTGACTGCTGCCAGAAGCAGGCAGGCCTCAAAAGTGCACTGCGTTATTCCTAGAGTAAGGAGGTGAGGTGTGTTCAACTGTCCCAACAGCAGCCACTAAATACCTCAGGATCTCCTCATAACATACTCACATAACTACCATTTTTAGAACCACAAGGACTTACAGAACACAGGTTTGCGAGCGAGGTCATCTAAAGTGATTCCTCCTTCAGGATTAAATTCAAAACTGCAAGTGAAGTTGTATTTTCCAGTTCCTTCCGGAGAAACAGTAATTTTTGCAGAGTCTCCCAGAAGCACTTGATTGAATTCTGCACGAATAAAGGTAACTGGAGTATCTCCTTTAGAACCTTTCTGTTGGCAGAAACATATCACTTTAAAATTTTACTCAAATAGAGAATTTTCCTACACATCTGGCAAACCACTTTGACTTGGGGTAAATAGCATTTTCCAGTTTTTTCCTAACAAGCTACATCACAAATACAAAAGGGGTAGGCAGAAAATCATTAAACAAATCTAGTTGCAGCTAAACGCAACATTTCATTTAAATGCCATTATGTTGGAGTTTTGAAAAATAACATTTATTGCATTTTACCTGATAATAAAAGTATACTGTGGAACATTTGAAAATCACATAAGAAAATAAACTACATGTAATTTTACTCTAACATGTAAGCACTATTAACATTTTAGAATATGTTTTCTAGTGTTTTGCTGAGAATATATGTACATGTCTGTGTGCCCCCCATATACATTTTTTATATATACATTTTAAAATAAAGTGGAGCTCATTAATTACATCCTCTTTTGGAATGAGCTGTTTTAACTTCATAATACTGAATATTTTGCTGCTTCAGAATTCTCCTAATTTTTAACAGTTCCCTCATAATGTAGTTTTATTATTCAAATTCGTCCAGTGAAATTAATCACAAGGGAAACTGGAAGAATTCAGATCCTTCCAGGAAAAAGGAAAAAAAAACCAAAGTACATGTGAACTGCTGTCTAGAAAAACTAAAACCACTTCTTTCACCCCTGTTAAATTTAGTATTCAAATTGCCAGGTATTTTAGATACACAGTAATGCGACTTGCTATTTATAGACTAACAATAAGGAACAATGAGGAGGAAGGCCACTGCTACATAAAGCCAGGAGGTTTGGAGATACAGAATGATACAAGCTCCCTTCCTCCTGCCAGTACTTCCAAACCAGGGACTTTGTGGATTTCCAAAAATGACTTTACCAAATCATATCCATCTGTCACAGTGATCTGCACGGGTCTGCCCATTGATGGCACCTGCTCCATATCAGCAATTGCGCAAAGTCCTTGTTTTCTTTGGTCTCTGTAAGCAGAATGAATAAACCTGTCCCCTCACATACCATAGCTGCACAAGTACCCACATTACATCATAACCAATACCAGGGAAGAACGTAAGGAAATGCCAGAGTCTACCATTGTTTTGCTCCCCCTATCCAACCTTGGCTGCTGAATAGGCAGTTTTAGGGAGCTGGTCAGAAGAATGACTCCACTGGTTAGTGATAAAAAGATTGTTATACATGTAACTAACCATTAAACATAAATTAGCACAAAATAAAGAGAGTAGGAATGCCGCCACCCCCCCACCTCCCATCCTGCACATCCTTCAGAGTATTCTTTGGAAACTTTTATTTTAATCTGCAAAACTCTCAAAGACTATTTCTCAGTTTTACAAAAATATATTTTGAGACCAAGAAAAAAGCAGCCACATAAAATGGTAGTGTACTGGAAAAGGTCTTGACACATTTCTTATTTAGTCAGATATATTTTCCAATTATTTTACAACACTAAGGATACAAATAATTTCAAAAGAAAATTGTATATTTGTTCTTTTAAAAAAGGTGTTTTCTAACTCAATTCAAAGCAGAACTGATCTATGCAATTCAAACATTTACTGAGGAGATACAGAAAAGAATATGACACCTCACAGCCTTCAGACTTTATAATTATTTTGCCTCTTCTCTGCCACTCCCTGATTTTTCCAGTCATCTAAAAGCCTCAGATCACTTGTTCAACATGTCTCTGGGCTTTTTTAGGGCCTAAGTGGCATTGACAATTTCCTTATCAAGTGTGCATTGGAAATACCCTTTTGTACCAGTCGTTTTCTTTCATTTCAATGATACAACATAAATTAGGCCTTCACTACCCCTCTAGTAGACTGTTACAAAAGCCTTCTAACTGGTCTGACTCCAGTTTCTTCTTACTGTAATCCAACCCACTTCTGTCAGAACTGTTCACTGAACAAACATTTATTATGATAGGCACTACAGTAGGTGCTGAGCATACAAGAGGTAAGATGTAAACTCCCTCATCTCAAGTAATTTAAAATCTAGTGAGGAAGAAAGACATGTAAGTAGACCAAGAGTTTTATAATCTGTGTGATGAGAACTCTGATAGAGGAAAGAGGGGAAGGGTGGAGCAATAGGAGGGAAGAAGGGGGAGAAAATTAACTTTTAATTATAGCTTACTGTGCACCAGTGTGCTAAGTGTGCTTTACATAAGTTAGCATACCACCCTTACTGGTGACTTTTTTGTTGTTGTTGTTGGAGACAGATTCTCACTCTGTTGCCCCAGGTAGAGTGCAGTGGGGTCATCATAGCTCACTGCAACCTCAAACTCCTGGGCTCAAGTGACCCTCCTGCCTCAGCCTCCTGAGTAGCTGGGACTACAGGCCCACACCATGACGCCCAGCTAATTTCTATTTTTAGTAGAGATGGAATCTCCTCTTGCTCAGGCTGGTCTCAAACTCCTGAGCTCAAGCAATCCACCCACCTCAGCCTCCCACAGTGTTAGGATTACAGGCATGTGCCATCACACCTGGCTTCCAGGTTATTCTTAAATCTCCATTTTAGTGAAAAGGAAACTGAGCTTTAGAGAAGTTGGTTATTTTACCAGCAGTCATATAGTAAGGAAGTGCTGGAGCTGGAACCTAGCTGTACTTGAGAGTACACGTGTAGGTGTGCTTGCCAGGGAAATCTCCTTGCCGGAGGTGACCTGGAATTATGTCTTAATAAAGTGAAGGATATTTCAGGCAAAGGGAACAGATTTAAAAGGTTCAGAGGAAAATAAAAACAAAAACATAGCCCAGCAAGTCAAGTAGATTAGTACACTTGGAGCACAGTGTGAGAATAAGAAGAAAATGAGATTGAAGAGAGATAAATACCTTATTAAAGTATTATAGATCTGATACAGATCTGATCGTATCACTGTCTTATTCCCTGTCACCTATCAAACAAAGTTAAACTGTAACACTATATTCAAGGCCTTCTAGGATCTAGCAACGCCAGACAACTTCCCTCACCTAGCTTAGTACTTTCAAAGATTCCCTGACCTTAGTCACTGTTGAACCTCTGCACTTTTTCTTCCTCCTGGAATGATCGCTCCCTTCTTCCCAACTCCATCTTTACATGTGCAAATCCTACTCGTCCTTTAAGATCCAGCTAAAAAGCTTCCTAGTCCTTAAAGCTTCCCAGTCAGAAGCATTTGCCTTCCCTTTGAACTCATTTAGCACTTTATACTTTTCTTGTGGCACTTAAGCTGTCTTATTTATGAATATGGGGATTCTAAAGACTTTTCCTACTTAATAACTATGTGATTCTGGACAAATGCCTAACTTCTCTGAGCCTCAGTTTCACCTTCTGTAAAATGAATAACTTCTGAACTGTTTCACATTTGTTGTGAGCATCCCCTATAATAGCAACACTGTAAGCTATAAAGCACTGCACAAATGGCATTATTAATATACACCGCTTTTCCTGAAAGTTCAATTACACCCTTGAAGACAGGGAACCTGTCTTACTCATATTTATGGCCCCTGAGAGCCTGACACCATGCCTTGTACACAAAAGGTGGTCACGTTGTGTTTGAATAATGAATGCAAGAAATCCGACTAGTTACAAGTTAGGGTCAGGGCAGTTAGGCGGGGGCTCTTGTCCCCAACAAGGCACGCATTTCTTGTCATCTACTCAGAAGCAGCTGCAAGGGAAGAGTCCAGTTAGAAAAAGGCTAGACGGAGGAAGCGAGGTGACTGGCTCTGGTCTGGGGACAGGCGAGCAGTGAGGGCTGACTGAGGAAGGGAGGTCTACGTCCGCTTTTCTGGGGTGGGGGCTGGGGTTGGCGGGAGAGTCCGCACCTAGCGGGGCCAGCGGCGTTTGGGTCTGTACTCGTTTGCAGCCTGGCCTTAGCTGAGAGAGCAGAAGATTGGCGTGGCGGCGTGTAGCGTGGCGGCGTGTAGCGTGGCCGCAGAACCCGGGCAGGGAGGCCGGGAAGAGAGAGGGTTCTCTGAGAGGACTGTTTTACCTCAAGCAGCCACAGATGTGTTTCCCGCAACTATAGCAACCAATTACTCTCGCGAGAACTTCCTTTTTTGCAATTGCAGCAGGTTTATTCCAGACTCGCGATAACGTTTTCGGGACAGGAAGAGCGAGCGGGTCGCTGAGCGAAGTTCTGCGCCTGCGCCTGCGCCTGCGCTCAGGGAGCAGCTGCGTGGGAAGAAGTTTGCCCCCGCCAGCTGCGAACTGTTCGCGTCTGGTGTCTGCTGTTTCCGCTGATGCTGCTTTACCTTGGCAAGAGTTTGGGTTAAGTACAAAGTTTCCCCCTTTCGATTTTGCTTTCTCGACCCTTATTTCAATATCCCTCTAAAAATAGGAGGGAAAAAACCTAAAGAGAATTTAAAGAAAAAAGTCTGTATTAAACGTATTCGAAAACAGATCATTTAAATCTTTCTCCGTGAAAAATGCAAATAAGACAGTATTTAAAAAGTGAGCCCAAAAATGGTGCTGCTTCTAGGTTCTCAATATTTGTAGAATAAAGAGATTTGAAGGACATTATGTTAATGCAATTCTTTAATACATTCAAAATTCAACATTAAACAGAACAGCAAAATACAGTAGCAGTAACCTGGAAACAATCCGAGTGCCCATCAACAGAAGCATGAATCAGTAAACTGTGGTATATTCACAAAATGGGGCCGGGTGTGGTGGCTCACGCCTGTAATCCTACCACTTTGGGAAGCCGAGGTGGGAGGATCGCTGGAGGCCAGGAACTCAGACTACCCTGAGCAAGAGTGAGACCATCTCTATTAAAAAAAAAAAAAAAATTAGCAGGCCTGTATTTGTAGTCCCAGCTACTGATGGGGCTGAGGCAGGAGGATTGCTTGAGCCCAGGAGTTTGAGGTTGCAGTGAGCTATGATGAGGCCACTGCACTCTAGCCTGGACAACAGAATGAGACCCCTCAAAAAACAAAGACGACATATTATTAAGACAAGCAGTCAAAATGAATGAACAACAGCCACACACAACATAGATGAATTTTTAGCAATATACATACCTTAAAATGTTCCAGTGGTAAGAGCCAGCTTGAAAGGACTCCCGTTGGCCAAATCAGGGACAATTTGAGCATCAAAACAAACAATGACAATAATAGATTACAACCCATTGAATGAAATGAGAATATGCAAGTCCACATTGATACTGTCAACTGCAGAAAAAAAATCAGGCTTATAAAGAATTGAAGTTAGTTTCATTCAGAGTCTTACTGAAGATTGCAACCCGGGAGAATCTGTTTCAGAGAGTTTCTGTTAGACTGCTCCAAAGCAGTGTTTTAGACCACAGTTTTTTTGGCTTGTTTTTTATTTTTTGAGACAGAGTATCTGTTGCCCTGAGTAGATTGCCATGGCGTCAGCCTAGCTCACAAAAACCTCAAACTCCTGGGCTCAAAGGATCCTCCTGCCTCAGCCTCCCAAGTAGCTGGGACTATAGGTGCACTCCACCACACCCGGCTAATTTTTCTATTTTTAGTAGAGACGGGGTCTCAGTCTTGCTCAGGCTGGTCTTGAACTCCTGAGCTCAAGCGATCCTCCTGCCTCAGCCTCCCAGAGTGCTAGGATTACAGATGTGAGCCACCGCGCCCGGCCAAGTCCACAGTTTATATATCAGGTGGTGGAGGTTCTGCATGTACATTAGAGCAAAACTAAGTTATATTAGAGCAAAATTTCATCAAATTTTGGGTGTGAGAGTACATCTGGTTATAGGTTACAGAGGCGTAATCATTAGTCCTGTCAGACATCTTATGTACAGGAAAAGGCAAGGGTTAGGATCACTGAACTTTTCTAAAAATGCGGATTCAGACAAGAGACGTGAGAACTTGTGCTCTATCCTTATTGTCTTCAAGGCATTCTCCTGGAGGGCTGCACCCAGTCACTGAGTCAAGGGTTTGTGAAGTTATGCTGACAAGCAGAAGGGGCAAACGTGGCTTTTTCACAGCCATGTGAAGCCAGCAAGGGCTGACTATGTGGTTCCGACATTTGCTATTAATACTTTGTCCCACAATATAAATAAGTGGAGAAAAAGGAAAGCTCTATTTTTTTTTTTTTACAGTAGAATGCCAATCCAGAAGTTTAGAGTGAATGATGGGAATAGGGAGTTATCATTTGGCAACCACTGAGGTGGATGATGTGGGCAGGAGTCTTCAATGGATGCTAAGTCTGGTGGGTGGAGCTTTGATGAGGAATAGGATGTTGGCGGGATTTTTAAATACTTCCCCTATGGAACACCAACCAATTGCAGAGGGGAAAACAGTGAATCAAAGTAAGCAATCAGGTGATCAAGGTTAACATTACCAGTGTTGGGAGGACTCTACATTGTGTGCCTCCTGGTGAGACACACTGAGAAAAACAAAGCATCCTTTTTAAGGTACTTCTACCATCAGAGGAACTCAGGTCATGGGCCATCCTATAGAATCTAAGGCTTGTACTCTTTAAAACTGTTAAGGACAAGAAAGGCTGGGAAGTAACTGTTCCAGACTAAAGGTGTCTGAAAATACATGACAATTCTGGACCAGAAAGGAAAAAGACATTGTTGGGACAATGGAAAAAATGTGAATTGGATGGTAATATTGTGCTGATACTTATTTCCTGATGTGGAAGATTGCTTGCTGTCATTTACGAGAGTGTCCCTATTTGGGGGAAAACATACATTGGATTATTTAGGAATGATGAGACCTCGTCTCTCCAGCTTGCTCTCTTGACCCTCAAAAGGTCTGAAAGAAGACTAATAACCAGGGCTACATGCACACACACATACACACAGAGTGAGCAATGGAGCATATGGAATAAAGTGTTAATTATTGGGGAATCTGGATGAAGGGAACATGGGAGTACTTTGCACTGTTTTGGCAACTTTTCTTACATGTTGAAATTATTTCAAAACAAATCATTAAAATACACACACACACACACAAAACCACTATCCATGGGAACCTCCTTGCTTAGGATACAGAGTTACCAGAGCCAAATTTTAAAATAATTTTAATTTATACTACTACAAACATTAAAATTATAAAAATTAAGAAAAAGATTTCTGGATGGAACTGGAGACCATTATCTTAAGCGAAGTAGCTAAAGAATGGAAAAACAAACACCATGTGTACTCACTATTAAATTGAAACTAACTGATGAGCACACATGTGCACAGAGGGAAGTAAAACTCAGTGGAAATCAAGCAGGGGGGAGAGGGAAGGAGGGGATGGGCAAAAACCTACCTAACGGGTACAATGAACACTATCTGGGTGATGGGCACACTTATAGCCCTGACTCAAGCATTACAAAAGCAATCAATGTAACCAAAAACATTTGTATCCCTGTAATATTTTGAAATAAAAAAGAGAGAAAGATTAAAGTTAACAGTGCTATAGGTAATAAAGATTCTCATAATAAAACTATGGCACTATTGAGTAAGGCATTTCTCCCTGGATTTTTTCCCGAATGAGGGTTATGGGTGAATTTGCACTCAGATAGCCATTCCACTTGTGTGTGACATACTTTTTCTACATAATAAGCTGGAGTTAGGGCCAAGTCTTTGGTAGGGTACTGTTCTAGAAATCACTCATTATCTTGGTCTCTTAGTACTTTTCTTCAAGGCCTTACCGCACAAACAAGGATAAATAACAGGTGTCATTTCCTTACAGATAATCCCCATTAAACTGTAGTGTGCCTGAGAGCAAGAGCCACCTGTTACAATTTGTGTGTGTGTGTGTGTGTGTGTGTGTGTTACAGTTCTTTTACTCTGCTAGCGTCCTTAGCAGTGGCCACTCTGAATTTCCCATAGTCCTTATCAGGAAAGGCACTCAAATACTTTTTGACTGATGTAAAAGCATCCACTTGTGTATGAAAAACAGAAAAAGCCCTCTTTTAGTGCTATAGAAAATACAATAGTGCTGAAAATCATAATTAAATCATCTATATAAATCAAATTTTGACAAACCAATTTTGAGGGAAAAAATGATAAAAATCTCTCTAATAAAATTCAAACTCCTTAGTCTGACTTTCAAAGACCTCCACTAAATGATGCACTATTATCAACAAACTCCTTTCTCCTTATTCCACAAGGCTTGTTTCTAATTTGATAATCTGTTATTTCCAAACTCAACTTATTTCTGACAGCATTCAATAATACACTCAAATGCATAGCTCATCCCCAAATTGATCTACAGATATAAAGCAATCATTGTCAATATCCCACCAGTTTTTTGTTTGTTTTTGTTTGTTTGTTTGTTTTTGCATAAATTAACAAGCTGATCCTAAAATTCTTATGGAAATGCAAGAGACCCAGAACAGCAAAAACAATCTTGAAAAAGAACATAATTGAAAGGCTCACAATTCCCAATTTCAAAGCTTTTTACAAAGCTGGAGTAATCAAGTAAAGTAATCAAGACAATAATCAAAGCATAAGGATAGACATATTGACATATATCAATGGAATCTATCTAATTGAGAGTTCAGAAATAAACCCTTACATGTATAGTCAATTGATTTTTTAACAAAATCCCCAGGAGTAGGGAACCTGTGGCCTTCTAGGTCCTTAAAGTGCAACCTTTTAACTGAATCCAAATTTTACAGAACAAATTCTTTTATTTTTATTAATACATTTTTGTTCATCTTTTATATTTTTATTTCATTTTTTTAAATGAATATATTTAAAATACCAAAGAATAAAATAAGTTTCAATGAAATAATCCTCCCAGATTGACTGGTACAATTAGACCATTAGTAAGTCAAAAGGGCTAAATTGATGACTGTTATGCTCATGATTTAGTTCTAACTTGCCCCACCTGACTGGTACCACTACCACACAAGGCTGGTTGGAGAGTTAGTGGGGGCTGAGTTCGCCAGTCTGTCATCAGCTTTTGGCAGCAATGCACTGTGTTTCTGTTTGAAGTAGAATTTGTGAATGATTGCACAGCTCGACAGTATTTTTTAATTTTGTCTGCTTAACAGCCCATCATGTCAAAGAAGTCCAAGAGAATGCTGAAGGAAGAAAACAGATTTTTTAATGAGGATTGGGAATTGAAGTATTATCTTGTTTCTGCTAAAGATAAGATGATTTGCTTGCTTTGTGATACTGCAATATCAACATTAAAGAAAT
>CM052446.1:906198-943441 GCA_028533085.1 Varecia variegata | reverse complement strand
TCTCCTAGGCTGCATCCTGCTATAGCCACTCATCATCCCCTGGATGCATTGCATGATTCTGGTGCAGCTTCACATGGGCATGCAAAGGATGGAGAGGACATGGTCTCTGCTTGCAAGGAAATGTACAACCAAGGAGAAATTCTGTAACGAGTACGGAGACTGTTCTTGACTTCAATGCCCTTCTTCCTGGCTCATGAGAGAGCTATGGTGTTTAGAGATTTTTTTCCCAGGACCATGGTTGATAGAACCCAGAAGGTTCATGGCATCCATTTTGCATTTCCCTTCATGCCCTGTTCCATCCAGATCTCTTCATCCTGCCCAATTCCAGGAGGGGCAGAAGCCCCAGGGAACCTCATACTGAGAAATAACAAATCTTTTCATTGCCATCTGATCTGCATTAATATGCAGCCTGGCTTCTCCCCGTCGTTCAGCTAAGGGACACGCAGACATGGTGGCCTTGAAGGGCAGGCCAAAGAAGCCACAATATGGGGGTGGGTGAGTGCAGAGGTATTATGGAAGAAAACATCAAAGGGGTTAAAATTCTTCCTCTGCCTGCTTCCTGACTCTTGCTAAGCTCTGGCCCCACTGCTTTTGCCCTTTAATGAAAGCAGAAAACATAGCTTCCTCCTCTTTATTTACTCAATCAAGGCTCATGGCATCTACAGAATTATTATCCCTTTCCTGGCTGGAGCCAGGACCTCAACCTGGCCTGGCAAAGTCCCCTTGCCATGGAAGCACATTAGCCTGTCTGAAGGTTCTGGCTCCATGTGACCACAGTGTCTCTGTTCAAGCACATCTGCCCACCCACCCAGCCATGCTTAGAGTCTGTGGATGACAGGGCTTGCCTGTCAGTGCCTCCTGAGGGGTCAGTGTGGGGTGTGAGAGAAAGAGGAGTGGAGGATGAGTCCAAGGTAGGGGTCAAAGTTATTAGGAACATGGGATGGAGAAGTCTGAGGGTGGGGGGAAGATGGGGGTGGAGCTTTTGGCAGATTAAGTTTGAGACAACTATTAGATATTTACTTGGAGATGTTCAGTGGGCACTTGGAATGGGCCGGAGATATAAACTTTCGATGCTTTTAAAGACTTGATCCTGGACAACTCCACCAAGGAGTGAGAAAAGAAGACTAAAGGAGACAGGGGTGGCTCCTGGAGGTGGCAGCCAGGGAGCAGCAGCCTGGGTGGGAGGTGGTGGAAGACCAGGAGACACGCCTGTTTTTCCAGTAAGGAGGGCTTCACCCAGGAGGGCATGGCCCACAGAGCCGAACACTGCCAACAGGTTGGGGAGGATGAGGATGGACAACCCTCCGTCAGTTTTAGCAACATTCAGGTTATTATTGACCTTGAAAAGCATAGTTTTCATAGAGATATGGACCCTTGAATAGTGTGGGTTCCAGAGAGCAGGGAGAAGAGACTCAAGAGAGAAATCAACCAAATGTAATGTGTGGGCCTCGATTAGATCCTGATTCAAATGAAGCAACTGAACAAGACATTTTTATGGCAATCGAGGAAATTTGAACACAGGTGAGTTATTAACTGATATTAGAGAAATACTGTTATTTTGTTAGGTGTGGTAATAATACTGCTATTTTGTCTTTTAAGAGTTCTCACTTGTTAGAGATATAGTCTCCTAGGTGAAGTGATATGATTTCTGGGGTTTGCTTTAAAATCAGCAAAAAACTTGAGAGGTTGGCAAATTGAATATTGGGAAAATACATATTTGAAATTTCTTTAGTAAAAAGTGTAAAAGATGATAGAACTGGAAGAATTATAGAAGGTAAGTGTAGAAAAGTGCTTGGTGAGTTTTCCTATAAAGGGAAGTAAAGAAATGGGGTGCTCACTGGAGGAGAGTGGGTCTGATATAGAGGACTGCTCTGCAGGTTGAGAGGAGTCATAGTGTGTTTGTGAACCAGCCATACAGGTTCACCGCATGGGCTGACGTCTGCCACAGGGAAGGCCCTATCCTAAGCACTGTAGGGAAATTGAGAAAGGCTATGTCAGTCCTAGAGAAAAGCAATAATTTAATGAAAGCTAATATTTACCATGTACTTGCTACGAGGTAGGCACTGTGTTAAATACTTTACAAACTTTCTCTCAATGTGTCCTAGTAACAGCTTCTTGAAGTTGGCCCAGTCCATATCCCAAGCAATGTGAGGCTGCTTGCCCAGAGTCAGGCCCAGTGTGATTCGGGCAGTCGGTGCTCCCAGCCTGTCCTCTCCACTGCCTTCCTGCAGACAGCTGCAGTAACATGTGTTCCAGTTTCCAAGAGAAGTGTTTTCAAAATGTACTTGCCCTAGCCCAGCCCTGGAGACTGTAGTTCAGGATGGGTAGGAGAAGGAAGGCAGCCAATGTGTTTTAAATAAAGCTCTCAGGGGCTTCTGGTGCAGCTCCCTGCATGACAGCCATGAGAACAGACGAGCCTGGGCACACTCAGTCATCGACACCTGCACACGTGCTCACACCAGTGCTGTACGTGTTAGGCTAGCTGGTCTGGGGAAGAAATGAAAGTATGGTGGGCGGTACTGTACAGGAGAAAGGAAAGTGGAGACATGTTGGGAAATAGGGCTAAGAGAAGTGGAAAGTTCCAGGAGTTTTGCAGGGCTTTGCCTTGAAGGAATCTGTGGGCGTGTTCACAGAGCAGAAGCTGCTTAGCAACAAGGGGGCCATTCCACCGACCAGGGGCGAGGCAAGGCAGTGCCTGACTCAAGGCCTGCAGGCCAGCGCCTGGAGCTTGTGCAACGCAGAGCTCGGCATGGGGCCACAGGTTAAGGGACTGATCAAAGAATGTCAGCCCAGCAGACACTTGCAGCTAAAACCAATTAGCCTCAAGGACAGTTCCTATTTCACTCCTGGCAACATGTCTCAGCTAATGAGAAACTAGCTAAAGAAATATAACTTGTATACTCAGCTAGGTCTACTCCTTACTTAGAGCTTAATAAGTTTATCTTTGAAAAATTTTGTAGCCGTTTGCTCACGTAGATAGAATTAATTAAGGGATCCCTTGAAATCTTTGGGGAGCCTTGAGACCTAAACAAATGATTTGTACACATAAATCTATAATCACTAACAACTAATTGCTGACCAGTAAATACTGATGTGGGATTTCACTCAGGGCCTCCTGGCTCACGGGAATGCTGGAGGACCCCTGACTTCCCCACCACTTTAAACTACACTTTGTCTCTGTCTCTATTATTTCCAAATCTCTTGTGACATCCTGCCTGGGACCTGTTTTGCTGGGAGAGTAGCTAACTCCTGGCAACTGGCACAGTGAGCAGGGTCCTAAAGGCAGAAGGCTTCACTGGAGTGAAGGAGATTCCTGTACAGCATCACAGAGATGGAGAGAAGGCTCCGAACTGCCATGCCCAGGAAGGATAAGTTCAGCTCCAGGGATTTTTCAGTCAGGGTAACAATGGGGCAGAATCAGTCTAAATTTACTGAGTACATTGAATTGTTGCAGACTCTGTTACAGAGTTCTGGGGTGGTTGCCAAGCAGAAAACTTTTGAGGAACTATTTCATTTAGTTTCCAAACACTGCTATTGGTTTCCCTCTCCGGTAGGCTCAGACTGCGACAATGGCAGCTGGCTGTCAGAGCACTGCGGCGCATGCACCAGAGAGGAGAGAAGGTCCCTCTTTCTGTGTGGCAACTTTGCTCATTAATTACTCAGGCTCTGCAACCATTTCAATCAAACTCAGACTCAGTCTCTGATAGTGAGACGGCTCACTCCTGTCCTAAAATAAAGACAGTGTCAGATCCAGAGCCTGGGTTTCATATGGAAGAGGTTTCATATACGATCTTCCATATGCATCAGGCAAGGATGAAAAAATGCCGCTAACTTTGGCTGCTGGTCCTCAATATAGATCAATAGAGAGAATGAAAGAATGGAAAAATACTGAAGATGAATCTCTGCTTCCCCTTCTCTTTGCTCCTTGTGAGATTGAACACAAAAGCGAGACCTCAGATAAAGATTTCCCTGGCTCCAAGCTCTCTTATGCTGATTTTTCCCTGAAACAAGATCCTCCCTTAAAAAAGGTTTTAAAGAAGGCTCCTAAAAAACAAACAAGAGCTCAAGGAGGCATTCAGGGAGGCATAAGAGAGGCACAGCTGAGGGAAGACCTGGAAGCTTATCTTTTCCCAGTTGCTATAGTACAGCCAGATTCAGATTCTGATGATCAAGGCGGGGCAGCAGGAGCACCTCAGAGCCCATGCTATATTCATGAGCCCGTCTCATTTAAAACTTTGAAAGAATTAAAACAAGTCTGTGTTTCTTATGCAACTAACTCTCCTTATACGAAAGGCTTGCTTGAGGGATTGGCTCGAGCAGAATTAATTCCTTGGGACTGGGAAATGCTTGGTCAGTGTTATCTCCATCGGAATTTCTTCAGTTCACCACCTGGTGGGGTGATGAAGCTCGTCAGCAAGCATGGCTTAATCAGTCCCAAGATCCACCAATGGATATTTCGGCAGCGGCACAAATTATGGGACAAGGAAAATGGTTTGGCATAGATACTCAATTGAAATAGGATGATCAGGCTATTGCTCAAGTCTGGCAATGCTGTCTTAGAGCACCTAGACAAACTGTGCCTTCTTGTGTAAATGTTACACTGCTAAGGAACCTTATGTGGATTTTATTACTAGATTGCAGGATGTTGTGCAAAAAACGGTTAGACCTCCTGATTTAGGACATACGCTATTATATATGCTGGTTTTTGATAATGCTAATTCTGAGTGTCAGGGGCTTTTGCGCCCTTTAAAGTCCAGCAGTGCTCTTTTAGAGGAGTATTTAAAAGCCTGTCAGGATGTCGGGTCAGACACTTATAAAATGCAACTATTGGCTGAGGCTATGGGGATTGGGGGAAGACCCCACAGGACCAAAAAACAACTTCTAAGTGTTTTAATTGTGACTGAAAAGGTCATTTGAAAAAAGACTGTAAACAACCCCCAAGAACAACTAATAATGCCTTCGCTGTAGTAAAGGGTATCATTGGACTAACGAATGCTGTTCTAAATTTCATGCTGACAGCCACCCCCTTACAGACCAGGGAAATGGGGGATGGGGCCCTATCCGGAGCCCCAAGAAAAACAATATGGGAAACAATCTTGTCCAGCAATCCCCGACCCGGCAGCCACAGACTCAGGAAAACTATGTGGCGATAGACAGTCCAGGTCAGCAGCCCCCATAACAATTTCAAACCTGGATTCCCCAAAATTAAAGGTTGCTGACTTATCGTCTGCCACAAGTGGGAGCACACCCTTAGAGCTGCCATCCCGTGAGAATGGTCTTCTAACACCATCTGCTGGCATATGTAAAGTACCTACAGACATATTTGGTCCAATTCCTCTAGCCACAGTGGGATTAATCACTGCCCGGAGTTCTCTTACTATGAAAGGAATTTCAGTGCATTTGGGTGTAATTGATTCAGACTATTCAGGGGAGATTTAGGTCATGATGAGTTCCACTTCTGATTATCATATCCAGGCTGGAGACTGTACTGCACAACTTCTTTGTTACCTTATATGCAAATTAGAAAATCTAATGTTCAAAGACAAGGAGAGTTTGGGAGTACTGGAACTAAAGTATATTGGCAAACTTTTATTAATGACCAAAGAAATCAACTAGAGATGAAACTAAATAGAAAATCTTTTGTTGGACTTGCAGATACTGGAGCTGATGTTACAATTATTTCTAAAGGCTTTTGGCCAACCAACCGCTAGGCCTTTACAATTCCCCACGGCACTTACTGGAATTGGAACTATGACTAATATATTTCAAAGTAAACAAATATTAAATTGTTGTGGCCCTGATAAACAAATAGCCACTCTAAAACCTTACATGGCTGACATAGCTATTAATCTATGGGGAAGAGATTTGTTACAACAATGGGGAGCTTACATCAGTATCCCTAATGTATCTGCTCCTGCTAAACAAATGATGCTTAATATGAATTATAATCCTTGTTTTGGTTTGGGTAAGGAAGGCCAAGGGGCTAAGACTTTTGTGGCACCAAAAGAGCACTCTTCTTGACTTGGTTTAGGCTATCCAAATTTTGGGTAGCGGCCACTGCTGTTGAAAGGCACCACTATGCATTGGCTCTAAAATGGACATCACAAAAGCCTATATGGACAGAGCAGTGGCTGCTGAACCAGGAAAAATTGGGTGCTCTCCAAACGTTAGTAGAAGAACAATTACAAGCAGGACATAACGAGGAGTCCACCAGTCCGTGGAACTCCCCTGTATTTGTTATTAAAAAGAAATCTGGGCCGGGTGCAGTGGCTCACGCCTGTAATCCTAGCACTTGGGAGGCCGAGGCGGGCGGATTGTTTGAGCTCAGGAGTTTGAGACCAGCCTGAGCAAGAGCAAGACCCTGTCTCTACTAAAAATAGAAAGAAATTATCTGGCCAACTAAAAATATATATAGAAAAAATTAGCCGGGCATGGTGGCGCATGCCTGTAGTCCCAGCTACTTGGGAGGCTGAGGCAGTAGGATCGCTTAAGCCCAGGAGTTTGAGGTTGCTGTGAGCTAGGCTGACGCCATGGCACTCACTCTAGCCCAGGCAACAGAGCGAGACTCTGTCTCAAAAATAAATAAATAAATAAATAAAAAGAAATCTGGTAAATTGCAAATGTTAACTAATTTAAGAAAGATCAATTCAATTATAAACCAATGGGGGCTCTTCAGCCGAGACTCCCATGTCCAACTATGATCCCTAAAGATTGGCATATTATAATAGTAGATTTAAAAGACTGCTTTTTTACAATTCCTTCACAAATATCTGATTGAAAAAAATTTGCCTTTACCATTCCTGCTTTAAATAATCAACAACCAACTAAATGGTACCAATGGAAAGCCTTGCCTCAGGGCATGCTTAATAGCCCGACCCTGTGCCAACATTTTGTCAATCAGCCTTTGGAAATATTATGAAATTGTTTCCCACATAGTTATATTATTCATTATATGGATAACATTTTATTTACATGTTCATCTAAACAAAAATTGGAACAACTATACCAACAGGCCAAACAAGTATTGCCTCAATTTGGTTTAATAATTGCTGAGGATAAAGTCCAACAGGATTATTCATTTATTTATCTAGGGTCTCTCATCAATAGAAATAAAATAGTTCCTCAAAAAGTTCAAATACATATAGACAAATTACAAATTCTGAATGATTTTCAAAAATTACTAGGAGACATAAATTGGCTTAGACCTATGTTAGGAATTCCTACTTATGCTTTAAGTAACTTGTTTGATATACTGAAGGGTGACTCTGATCTTAATAGCCCTCGTAAGATAACTCAGGCAGCTCAAGAGGAATCGGTGTGGATTCAATCTCATATTCACCAAGCTCAACTTTCTAGAGTGAATCTTGAAAAAAAAGTGGATTTAATTGTTTACCCATCAGAACATTCTCCCTCTGCTATCTTAATTCAAGAAGAAGGTATAATTGAATGGATTTTTCTCCTACATAAGCAACAGAAACGTCTTATGACATATTTGGACAAAATTGGTCAGATTATATTTAAAGGCCATCAAAGACTAAAACAACTAAGTGGCCAAGATCCTGAGAAAATTGCTGTTCCTCTTACTAATTCACAAATTCAAATGGCTTATTAGCAAAACCTGGATTGGCAATCGGTATATCTGATTTTGTAGGAAAATTGATAATCACTATCCAAAAAACAAATTGTTCCAATTTCTAATATTAACTCAATGGATCTTACCTAAAATAATAAAGTCCACGCCTATACCTCATGCCCCTATCTTTTTTACTGATGGTAGCAGCAATGGTCAGGCAGGTTATTCTTGGTCTTTCAGCTAAAGTGTGAACCACCCCTTATACTTCAGCACAAAAAGTGGAACTACAAGCGGTTACTCAGCTTTTACAAGATGTTACTTCACTTTTAAATATTGTTTCTGGCTCACAATATGTTGTACAAGCAGTTCTAGCCTTGGAAACAGTTACCATTACAGAAACTAATAAAGTTTCCAAGCTGTTTCAACAACTTCAGTCAATTATATGGAATCACCAGTTTCCACTTTTTATTACTCATATCAGATCTCATACTAACCTTCTGGGCCCATTGGTGGCTGGCAATGAAAAAATAGATCAATTGCTTGTTGGTTCTGTTCAAGAGGCAACTCAATTTCATCAATTAACTCATATTAATACTAAAGGTTTAATTCAAAAATTTCACATAACAAATAATCAAGCCAAATGTATTGTTTCTCACTGTCCCACTTGTCAAACAATTAATCAGCCTAAATGTTCTGCAGAGGTTAATTCCCAAGGCCTCTCACCAAATGAATTATGGCAAATGGATGTTACACACAACACATTCCTGAATTTGGCAAGTTAGGCATTGTACATGTTATAATAGATACGTATTCTTGTCTTATTATGGCTACTCCATCTCCTGGAGAAACTGTTAGACATGTAGTTTCACACTTATACTCCTGTTTTACATATATGGGAGTCCTAGCCACCATCAAAACTGACAACAGCCCTGCTTATACTAGTCACTCTTTTGCAACCTTTGCACTAAGTGGAATATCAAGCACATTACTGGCATTCCATATAATCCTCAAGGACAAGGTATTATAGAATGTACTCATCAAACCTTAAAAAATATGTTATTTAAACAAAAAGGAAGAGGTATATGGTCCCCCAGAGATAGAATAAATCAACCCTTATTTACTCTAAATTTTTTTAATATTCATAAAAAAGACAATTTAACAGCAGTAGAGAAACATTGGAATGGCAGTTGACAACCAGACTCTTTCCCTCACCAGCCTATCTGGTGGAAAGATGATACAGAAAATAAATTGAGAGAAGGATAGGCAAAGGTGTGGGGTTGAGGTTTTGCTTGTGTTTTGACAGATGACAGACAAACCATATGGATTCCCAGTAGAAGAATAAAGCCCAGAGTGGAAAACCCAAATGGCAAAAGAGGAGGATGCCACTTTATATGACTAAAGCCTTGGCCAAGGATTTTAAAAGGATGAAACTAAAGTGCAAGAGACCCCTAACCCAGAAAGCACAACAGGCGAAAGCCGTAACATGGGGCCAGCTGAAGAGGACCTGTGAGGAAGCAAGATACTGGATCAGACATCTGTACCTAAAACGTCTGTAAACCTTTTTCTTGCTATGATCAGCATGGTGAGCATGGTGGTAGGTGTATCTGGCAACCAACCTATCACTATTGGGCCTATATTCCTAACCCATCTTTAAATAAAATTGTCAACTGGGCTGACACCCCTTTCTTAGTATTTGTTAACGATTCCAATTGGCCACCGGGACCCTATGACTATCGAGGTCGAGTGAAACCCAACAAGGAAGGCACTAAAATTAATAAATATGAAGTTGGAACAGAAGGCCCTACTATATGTATTGGTAAAGGTATTCATTGTTTAAAACCTGCTACCCAAACCTGGCTGGTCACCAGCAAATCAACCAGTGATAAAACTAAGGCCTGGTTGTTCCTCTTAACTATTTCTTCTTTTGGACATTCTAAGATTGCACCCACAGATGTACCCAGTTGTAAAGAGGTAGTAATCACTGACTCTAATGAGTGGGTACAATGGGGAAATTGTAGAACTCACATGGGATGCTTTCTTACTAGATTACCATCTTACAGTTACGTACTAGACTGGAGTCCCTATGGGCATCCTGCCTCCTCTCACAATCTTAAGAAATTTCACTGGCATAAAAGTGCCACCTCAATGTCTATAACAGACACTGGCTTTCAAAGTCATATTAGACGACTTTGTAACAGTATGAGCACTCCAGCCCCTCACATTTTAAATGGCCCTATTCATGATCAATTGTTGAAACTGTCAGTTGCTTTGCACCCTCTACAGGCTTGGACTGGCCACACATTAAATACAAACAATAGTCGAGAGTGGACTTTTAATTTGAACTCTAATCATTATATCCAACCTTGTGTTAAACTGCCTTACTTATTCATGATTAGCCCTGCCAAATATAAACACCTTCCATTCTTGCAGCTGCACGGTTTATCTTAGAAAAATTTTGTAACCGCCTATTCTTGTAGACAGAATTAGGTAAGGGTCCCTTGAAACATTTAGGAAGCACTTGAAACCTCAACAAATGAGCTGTACACATAGTCTTTAACCAATGACAACTGCTTGCTGTAACAATAAATACTGATGTGGGATTTCACTCAGGGCCTCACAGCTCATGGGAGTGCTGGAGGACCCCTGACTCCCCCATCTCTTTAAACTGCACTTTGTCTCTGTCTCTATTATTTTCAAATCTCTTGTGACGATCCTGCCTGGGACCTGTTTTGATGGGAGAGTAGCTAACTCCCAGAAACACTAAGTCTTCAAAATCTGATGCATATTTTACTCTTACAACACATCTCAATTTAGACTGGCCTCATTTCAAATGCTCAATAGCCATTTACAGCTATGTATTGCATCAGCTTAAGATGATTCCACTGCCCAACTGTCAATTCTAGCCTTGAATTCACCAGCTGAAACCCCAGAACTAATGAAGTCACAAAGATGTTCATGCTGTGCCCTTTTGGAATTCTTGATTCACAAAATCTGTGAGCATAACAAACGGGCAACTAAATTTGGAATGGTTTATTTTTGCCTCAGTAGTAACTAGGCTACTAGCCTATGAGAGCTCTGTTATTTATTTTAACATTTCCCTACTTAGATGTTTTTCCTGACTCTCCAAGATTTTATTATAACCAATGCTGTGATGAGCCAAGAAAATCTCTGTAAGCTAGTCTAATTATTTCCTTACATAGCTTGAGGGTGGCATTTCTAGGTCAATGGGAACATTGATTAGGTAGATTTACATTCATGTTGCCAAACTGTTATCCAAAGCAGCTGAACCAGTTCTCACTAACAATAAACATATGTCTACACAACTGTGCTTCTCTTCACTCAATATGGCCCTTTTCTAGTTTCTTGGGTTGAATGCTGAGGTCCTTTCTTTTCTATTTTTATAACATTCTTTTCTCAGTTTGCTTTAGTTTATTTTCTATTTTAAACTATATCAGTGATACACTTTTATCATAAAAGTTTCAGGTAATCTGTAAACTACATGAAAGGGGTACCATACCATTATTCTGTGCTTTGGATCTTTTTCAACTTAATGTCATAGACAGCTTTCCCTGTTGGTTCATACAAGTCTAACTCATCAAACATTAGTTGACTAATTAAACAACTGCCTTTTAATTAATCAAATGTTAAGTGACTGCATGGTAGTCCAAAGAATGCATGTATCTTAACCATTGCCCTCACAACAGACAGGACTCCAACTTTTCATTACTACAATACTGTAAAGACCACCTTTACTTTTTATTAGATTTTTAAAAATGTTAGAAATGTTAGGTCAAATGGTCAAGGTTGTCAGGGTTTAGTCATTTATATTTCTTCTTTTGATAACTTTTCATTCATATTCAAGACTATTTCTCCACTGGGATTTTTATATTAATGTTTCTTATGTATTTTTATGTACTGTCTAGACATTCTAAGTGTTGTTCATCAAATATGATGACAGTAATATTTTCTTCAAGTATGGTCCTTTGTATTTTAATACTCTGAAGCATCTGGTCATACAAAAGCTCTTAGTTTTTATGTGGCATTTTTTATGGCTTCTGAATTTTCTCATTTAGGAAGAAAACTATATCATAGAAGATACAGGAATGTATGCTTGATTAAATATTTCAGATAACAAAGCCAAAGTCAAATTTTTACTTCATCATACCAATACAGTTTGAGTATTCCTTAACCAAAATGCCTGGGACCAGAGTGGTTTGGATTTCAGATTTTTTTCAGATTTTGGAGTGTCTGAATATACGTGATGAGATGTCCTGGGGATAGAACCCAAGTTTTCACTGCATTTTGACTGAGACTCATCACATGAGGTCAGCTGTAGAATTTTCCACTTGCGGTGTCTTACCAGTGTTCAAACATTTTTAGATTTTGGAGCACTTCAGATTTCATATTTTTGGATTAAGGATGTTCAACCTGCATCACAACCTCCTCAAAGATGACTGCTGTTGAACTTTGGTCTTTATTTTCCCAGGTCTTTTTTAATGCATATAATATATACGTACAAGCAAAAGTAGCATCATTTTAAAAAACATAAATAAGATGGTAATATATAATTTTACGCAATTTACTTTTTTAAGGTAACAAAGTACCATGAGGGAATTTCTACTGTTTTGTTTGTTTGTTTGTTTTTTACTTATTTTTAGAGATGGAGTCTCCTTACATTGCCCAGGCTGGAGTTCAGTGGCTATTCACAGGCACAATCATGGCATACTAAAGCCTCAAACTCCTGGGCTCAAACGATCCTCCTGCCTCAGCCTCCTTAGTATCTGGGACTGCAGGAGTGTGCCACCACACCCAGCGTTGTACATTATTTAGAGCTCTATCTCATTCCTTCAAGCAGCACACAGTATTCTATAATGACTATATTCACACCAATAGACATTTAGTTTCTTCAAATATTTCACTAGTACAAACCTCACAATGAATATTCTCACAGGAAGTTCTCTCAGATAGAGGTACACAGAATAAAATGTGTACTTCATTGAATGTTTCAGCTATGATGGTCAGAAGGAATAAACTAGTTCTTCATGATTTACAACGCTAACTACATTTGATGGCTTTGTTATGAATCTTCTTATGCTGTTTAAGTGCTGAACTTTGGGGAAAAGCTTTCCCACATTCATTACATTTATAAGGTTTTTCTCCAGTATGGAGTCTCTGATGTTCAACAAGGCCTGAGCTGTGCCAGAAGGTTTTCCCACATTTCTTACAGTGATAGAGTTTTTCTCCAGTATGAATGCTCTGATGTCCAATAAGGCTTGATATCTTCATAAGGCTTACCCACGGTCATTGCACTGAAACAGTTTGTTTCTACCATGAGTCTTCTGATGTCCAGTAAAAAATGAGCAATACCTGAAAGATTTACCAAATTTACTACAGTGATAGGGTCTCTCTCCTGTATGCATTCTTTGATGACTTATAAGAGTTGAATTCGTCCTAAAAGCTTTCCCACATTCATTACATTTAAAAGGGTTCTCTCCACTATGTATTCTTTCATGACAAGTAAGCACTGCATTCTAGGCAAAGGCTTTCCCACAGTTGTTACATTTGTAGGGTTTCTGATCAGTATGAATTCTCTGATGATTTAAAAGGATAGAGTTCTTCCTGAAAGCTTTTCCACATCACTGCATTTATGAGATTTTTCTCTGGAATGAATCCTCTGATGATTAATTAATGTCGAGTGCTTCTTGAGGAATTTCCCACATTCAATACATCTATAAGATTGCTTACCTACATGAACTGTATGATAATTTAAAAGGAATAAACTGCTCATAAAAGCTATCCCACATTCTTTACATTTATGTGGTTTCTCAACACTATGATTTCTCTGGTGGCTTACAAAGGAGGAATTATATTTGAAGACTTTCCCATATTCCTCACATGTATAGAGCTTCTTCCCTGTGGAGTTTCTGCCCTCCCAGTGCAGATCTCTTTCCATGATGACTTTTTTTTGCTCCTCCTCCCAGAGCAGATCCTTCAGAAGTATTTTGCTTTACGGCTGAAATCTTTGTTTTGAACCAGTACTCCTAGACTGAAAGAAAATTTTAAAAATTCAAATGTTCTCTATGTTGAAATACTAAAAATGAGAGTTGCACAAGGACCTGGATAATGCTTTAGTCTACATAACTAAGGGTTATGTGAAATTATTAGTATGTCCCACTTGTTATTCTTGCTAAGAATAGATGGCAAGACTAGAGATATAAGATATATGTAGGATTCCAAAGACATGAAAGGAACTTATACTGTAAACAATGTATTTAAGGAATGTAATGAGCACCTAAGAAGTTGGTAAGTTAGGGAGGTAACACAGGAACCAGCCAAAAATGAAAAAAGAAAAATTACAATGTGAGAATAAACACAAATTTAGGGAAAAACACCCAGTATCTCAAAGCAAACCATGGCTCCTACTAGAGCAGATTTCTGCAGGTGGTACATCTGAGAACATTATTATGTCCCCAAGAACTTAAGAATAACATTTCTTTGTGAGAATTTAATAATGAACCAACATTTAATGGCTCAGAGGGAAAAAAATAGAAAAAAAAGTATTTAAGAAACCAAAATAGTTCTCAGGCCAACAAGATTTTACTATAACCTAATTTAAATGTTTAACATATCTAATAAAGAAAATACCAATCAAAAAGTGAACATGCATTTTCTCTAGCTGTTTGCAGACACCAGATCCAAGAGAAACTAAGCAAAATGATTCTGACAAGAATGTTCTCAAAATCTAATGGAGTCAAACGAGGTAAAATTAACAATCACTGACCAATTAGTTTACTGAATACATTTTTTGTTATAAAAAGAAGTTATGGCCTGATGCGGTGGCTCACGCCTGTAATCCTGGCACTCTGGGAGGCCGAGGCAGGAGGGTTGTTTGAGCTCAGGAGTTCGACACCAGCCTGAGCAAGAGTGAGACTCCATCTCTACTAAAAATAGAAAGAAATTAGCTGGACAAATAAAATATATACAAAATATTAGCCAGGCATGGTGGCGCATGCCTGTAGTCCCAGCTACTCAGGAGGCTGAGGCAGAAGGATCACTTGAGCCCAGGAGTTTGAGGTTGCTGTGAGCTAGGCTGACACCATGGCACTCTAGCCTGGGCAACAGAGTGAGACTCTCAAAAAAAAAAAGAACTCTAGAAGTATGAAGAATATGAGCGAAAGATCACTCCCAAAGGGTAACACCAGCTCACTAGAAATGGATACCAACCAAAAGCAGAATATTAAAATGACAAATGAAGAATTTCCAACATGGAGTGTAAGAAAGCTTCATAAAATACAAGATGAAATAGAAACCCAACACAAAGAAACCATAAAAACAATGCAGGAAATGAAGGAGAAATTCACTAAAGGAATTGAATTATTAAAGAAAAATCAAAGAACTTCTGGAAATGAAAAATTCATTCAAGGAATTACAAAACACAGTGGAAAGTACTGAGAACAGATAAGATCAGGCAGAAGAAAGAATCTCAGAGCTTGAAGACAATACCTTTTGATTAAAAAAATCACAAAGATAGAACAGAGAAATAAGAGCGAGCAAAGCCTACGATAAATGTGGGCTTATGTAAAGAGGTCTAACATAAGAATCATAGGCATCCCTGAGGGTGAAGAAGAAAATACACAAAAGGTTGGATAATTTATTCAAGGGAAGAACTGAGGAAAATTTCCCAGGCCTTACTAGAAACCTAGATATCCAGATACAAGAAGCTCATAGGACTCCCGGGAGATTCCTCACAAAGAGAAATACACCACAACACATAGTCATCAGACTGGCAAAAATAAACATGAAAGAGGCTCTCCTACGAGCTGTAAGGCAAAAGCAGCAGGTAACCTACAAAGGAAAACCCATTAGACTAAATGCAGACTTCTCATCTGAGACCCTACAAGCCAGAAGGGATTGGGGCCCCATTCTCAGTCTTCTCAAATAGAATAATGGCCAGCCTAGAAGTACCCTGCAAAACTAAGTTTCACATATGAGGGGGAAATAAAGTCTTTCTCAGACAAGCAAACACTGAGGGAATTCATCAATAGCAACAAAAAAAAGTAAAATACCTAGGAATATATTTAACTAAGGAGGTAAAAGACCTCTACAGGGAGAACTATGAAACACTGAAGAAGGAAATAGCAGAGGATGCAAATAAATGGAAAACCACACCATGCTCACGGATTGGCAAAATCAACATTGTTAAAATGTCTATACTACCCAAAGTGATCTACAGATTCAGTGCAATCCCTATTAAAATACCAGCATCATTTTTCACAGATATAGAAAAAATAATTCTACGTTTCGTATGGAACCAGAGAAGACCCCGTATAGCCAAAACAACCTTAAGCAAAAAGAACAAATTGGGAGGCATCAGTTTACCAGACTTCAAGCTATACTTCAAGACTATAACCACCAAAACAGCATGGTACTGGTACAAGAACAGAGACATAGACCAATGGAACAGAACTGAGAACCCAGACATAAAACCCCGCTCATATAGCCATCTGATCTTTGACAAAGTAGCCAAAAACATACCCTGGGGAAAAGAATCCCTAGTCAATAAATGGTGCTAGGGAAAATGGATAGCCACATGTAGAAGACTGAAACAGGATCCACACCTCTTGCCTCTCATAAAAATCAACTCACAGTGGATAACAGACTTAAACCTAAGGCATGAAACTGTAAGAATTCTAGAAGAAAATGTTGGAAAAACTCTTATAGACATCGGCCTAGGCAAAGGATTTATGAAGAAGACCCCAAAAGCAATCACAGCAACAACAAAAATAAATAAATGGGACTTGATCGAATTAAAAAGCTTCTGCACAGCCAAAGAAACTATCACTAGAGCGAACACACAACCTACAGAATGGGAGATAATACTGGCATGCTACACATCAAAAAAAAGGCTAATAACTAGAATCTATACAGAACTCAGGAAAATCAGCAAAAAAAAAAATCAAACAACCCTATTAATAAGTGGGCAAAGGACATGAACAGAAACTTTTCAAATGAACATAGACTTATGGCCAAGAAACATATGAAAAAACACTCAACATCTCTAATCATCAAGGAAATGCAAATCAAAACCACAATGAGTGAAATGCAAATCACTTAACTCCAGTGAGAATGGCTTTTATCAAAAAGTCCCAAAAGAACAAATGTTGGCATTGATGTGGAGAGACAGGAACACTCATACATTGCTGGTAGGACTGAAAACTAGTACAACCCCTGTGGAAAGTAATTTGGAAATACCTCAAAGAGCTAAAAGTAGAGCTACCATCTGATCCAGCAATCCCATTACTGGGTATTTACCCAAAGGAAAAAAAGACAATCTATTAAAAAAAGACACCTGCATTTGCATGTTTATAGCAGCACAATTTACAATTCCAAAAATGTGGAAACAACTCAAGTGCCCATCAATACATGAGTGGATTAATAAAATGTGGTATATGTATACCATGGAGTAGTACTCAGCCCGAAAAAACAATGGTGAACTAGCACCTCTTGTATTATCATGGAAGGAGCTGAAGCCCATTCTATTACGTGAAGTATCACAAGAATGGAAAAACAAGCACCACATGTACTCATCATGCACATATCGTAGTAACATTTACCAATGGTCGGGCAGGTGGGAAGGAGGAAGTGGGGATGGACATAGTCACATCTAATGGGTGCGGTACGCACTGTCTGGGGGATGGACACACTTGTAGCTCTGACTCGGGTGGGGCAAAGGCAATATATATAACCTAAATGTTTGTACCCCCGTAATATTCTGAAATTAAAAAAAAAATTCAAAAGACAGAAAACAGTGACACTAATACATACATCCAAATGCTCTTCTTTGTAAAAAGTTAAACAGTGCTAATGGGGGGGGGGCAAGACAAATAAAGTAAGGAAGCAGGGAAAAGTAACCAAAGATGCAGAGGATATTACAAAAAGAGTCATAAAAGATTACTTTAACACTATGCAAATAAATTTGAAAACTTGAATTACTGGACACTTTTCAGGAAATTGTAAATTACCAAAATTATTTCTTACAGAGAGAGAAAATCTACTCTCGCAGTTACTATGTAAGAGAAAATACTGTCAAAGAACTACCCCAATTCCTTCCCTCTGCTCCCCACCACAATAAACAAGTACAAACAAAACAAAGCAGCGAAATCTTTAGGGAACAGCTATCACGTGAGTTAAATTATACTAAAAGATAAAAATAGGAAAGATCCAAAATTTGTTTATAGAAGTATTACAAAATTAAAATCAAAACCCAATGAAAGTGGACAGATGAAAAAGAAAATGTAAACACATCCTTTTTAAGTATCAGCATAAAAATTTAAATAAAATATTAGCAGAAAGAATCACCTACTGGCATATTAAAAGAATAATGTAATATGTCATGGCCAAGTGGGGTTCTACTAAGAATGAAAAGTCATTAAGATAATTGAGAATAAAATCTACCATAGTAATAAATCAAACAGAAAAGACAGATATTTCCATGTATGGTGAAAAGATATTTAATAAAATTTAGCATCCATGCTTGATTTAAAAAAGCAAAGATTTCTTAACAAAAAATGTGAATACTTCCTGTACATAACAATATATATGTATCCCAACCTAATAGTCAGCTCAATTACAGAACCCCTAGACACAATCCCATTAAAGACACAAAAAGACAAGCATATCCATCATTATCCTTGTTAATATTTTAAAAAGTCTATATAAAACAAACTCTTTAAAAATCTGTGATATATGTCATATAATTTCATGAATGTATACAGAACCAACATTGATAACAAGACAGACCAATAAGCCAACAGTTAAATGGGTAAAGGACAGAAAGAGGCAGTTCTCAGAAAAAGAAATACAAGGATTCCTAAAAATGTTAAAACATGTTCACCTACAATCCTGATAAGAGAAATGCAAATTTAAGTTACAATAAAATAAATATTTTCACCTCTGAGATTGGCAAGGATTGATAAGTATAAGACATTTATTTCTTTCAGTAGGATTTTAGGGGAAAAAAAGTATAAGACACTGTTGATAAGTTGTGATCAGGCTGGCACTCATACCCTGTCAGCAAAAGTACAGATGTGTACAATCTCTATGAATAGTGGAAATATCCACCAAACTTGAAAATATACTACTCTTTAACTTAGTAATTCTTCTTCTAGGAATTTATTTTATAGATTTACTTGTACACTATACATTTAGTTGTATAGAGAACTGACGTATAGGAAGATAATCATTGAAATACTGTTCATGGTTATGTCACTAAAGAGAACCAATTACATAAATTATAGGACATCCATAAAATGGAACACTATAGAGGCATTAAAAAGGAAAACAGCAGCTCCTAATCATATAACTATGAGAAATGATTTCCAAGATGTAAGTGCCAAAGTAAGATGCAGAATAGTGTGCTATAATGTGCTTTTAAAAAACAATGTATATTCTCATTAAGTATACACCATGTCTGGAGAATGAGGGAAGGTTGTGACCCCTCACTTGAGCCACACTGCCGCCTTGGACTCTTCCAACCCTTGGACTCTTCCAACGTGGAGTTTGCTCATCCTGCTCTTCATCAGTCTTTGCTCTTCACCTCATCAGAAAGGTCTTCTCTGTTCTCCCCCATCCTCCACCACTCTGTCACACGACCCACTTTGTATTTCTTCACAGGACTTCTCACCACCTGGCAGGATTGTGTCCTCTCCAATGTGAGCTCCAGGAGGGCTCGACAGCTTGGGTCATTGCTGCCTGGCCTAAAACACTGCCTGAGATTTAGAAGTATCCAGGATTTGTTCCATCAACAAATGAATAGAAACTCTGAAAAGACACGGAAAGTGATATTGATTTATCCTAGAATTTAGGGAGAGTATGGTCTGACTCTGGGGCAGAATACTAAAGAAAAAGAAAAACAATTTAATTGCTTTTCATAACAGTAACAACTTAATATGTACCAGGCACAGTGCTAAACCCTAAGATATACATCATCTCTCTGAATTTCCACTACAACTGTATACAAGTATTATTGTATCTAATTTGTTGTTAAGGATTCTAAGGTTCAGAGAGTTCGAAGAACTTGCTCAAGGTCCCAGGGCTGGTTGAAGGTACAGTCTAAGCAGCAGCTATAAAAAGTGGTAATGAAACTGGAACAAATTTGAAGAAATGGCTACAAAATATTAAAATGAAAAATGGGTAAGCCTAAAAAATACATATGCAAAGATGTTTCAAATGAAATAATTTGATTTGTTAGAGCAGTAGAAATGTGGATGATCTTTAATTTTTAAATATTCTTTGTTACTCTTGTATAATAAATGTAAATATTTATCATTTCCTTTCAAAATGCTGATTACTTCCTGTCAACTTCTCAAAAAACTTCAAAACCCAGTTTTCTCCCGGATAAAGGCAAACTCCAGCCTGGCATTCTAAACCATTAATCTTTCCAACTTTCTCGGGCCAGTTGGTTCCTGGTTGGGCCATAATGACTTCACTCATGCTGCAGCACCTTCCCCTAGTTCCCCCATCCTCTGCAATTATGCAAATTTCATTTATTCTTCAGGAAGAACTAAAATGCCCCCACCCCACCCCGAAGGTCAAGCGAGCATTGCCGTGTGTATCATTCACCGACTCTTTAGTCTGTGTCTGTATATGTTAAATGTGTCCACTTTTCATCGTCTGCAAGTTTGCAAAGTATTTTTCAGTTTCTAGCAGAAAGCGTAAGTGGCACAATCTATTTGGTGCGTGACTATGTAATGGGTAGAGAAGAAGGAACTGAAGGGATGACAGTGGAGAGAGAGGTGGATTGGTTAGGCAGCTTGGTCCGCACACAGGGTAGAGCATCTTCTGGGCAAGAGGCATAAACCCCACCTCTCTTTGAAATGCTTGTTGACACCTCAGAAAATGAAAAAATCAGACTTGCCTGGATCTGGGCTCTTCTGGCCATCTGCCTCCTGAACTGTTCTCCCAGACAAGGGCAGAGAATTCTGCGTAAGCCAATCTGGGAAAGAAGAAAGGAAACGTGAGAACGTCCCTCCGTGCCCTGCACTACAAACTACAACTTGCCCTCTGGACAAGTCCACCACCGTCCTACTCCCTACAAACGTCGGCAGACAGGTGAAGGCGAGTACGGGCAGGAAGAAAGGGCCCGGCACGCGAGCCCCGGCGCTCCAGGCCAAGCACCTCTGCCAACACGGGTGGACTGTCTCGCCGGTGGCTCCATCTCCCCGTCTGGACACAAGCCGCACGCTCCCCGGGACGCGCCGGACTCAGGCGGTCGCTCCGCACTGAGCAGCCACCGCGGGTGGGCCCAGCCCGCACCTGCCGTCCGCTCCCAGCCCCGCTCTCTCCACGACCTGCCGCTGGGGAAGGGCGGGAGCAGCCACCAGGTCCGAGGCCTTAGAGGGCGAGCCCGCCAGCGGCCGCTCCCGCACCGAGCCGGGCCGGCGGAGCTGCGCAGCCGCAGGCGCACAGGCGCCGCGACTCGCTAAGCCAGGCAGGCGGCGCTCGCCCACGCGGACGCGGGCGGGGCCGGAAGCGGAAGTGGTGCCCTTGGGTCCGCGTCCTCGGCGCGGTCTGGCATCCCCTGGGGAGCTTGGAAAAGTAAAGTCGCCTGGGTTCCGTCGCCAGAGATTCTGCGCTAGTCGTCCTGGTTGTGGTCCTAGCAAGGGGATTTTTAAAAGCTCCCAAGTGATTCTGATGTCTTACCAAGATTGGCACCCGCCACTAGATTCTGATGAAGATATGAGAGGCATATTTTGTTACTTTGGATAGCTGTTTATGATTGTTTGTTTTATGAACTAAAATAAAATTTTAAGACTCACCCCCCCCCTCCCCCTGCCACCGGCTGACTGAATGGACCCCCTCATGGCCAAAGAAATATCCTAAAACTAAATTGCCTGCCAGGAGGAGAAAAGTCAGACATGCCTCATCTTGCCCCTCTCCCTTCTTGGGGACATCCTTTGTAACCCATTAACAAGCCTAAGGGTATACAAGACAAACCTACAGACCCTCAATTTACACAACAAATCTATGTCTGGTGTCTTATCTCTGATAAACAGCAGCTCTGTTAAAACATTCCAAGCCTTTAGACAAAGCTTAATGTCTTTAACCAATTACAAGCCTCAAGGAGAGGGGTGCCACAGAGGGCAAGGGCAAGGGCAGACACACCAGAGCAGGCAAGAAATGTCCTCCTGTGACACTGTCATGTATCTAAGGTCATGCCTCTAATGACTGCCATCTGAAAGTCAGCAATGCCACTGACAACAGCTGACTTTTACTGCCATACACTATGATAGCACTTTCTGTACAGGATCTCACACGCCAGCCTCATACAAAAACAATCTGCAGCAACCTTGGAAGTCAGGACTCGGTGACATTGATAAACTTCCAAGTCACACAGTTTTCTGGTGGCAGAGCCTGCATTTTAAACCCAGGCTGTGTGGCTCCACACCCCGCCTTTGGCTCTGGGAGCTGAGGAGGTGGTAACTTTCGTTGAAGATGTGGGAAAGAGAGAGGACCATGGAAGGAGGTCTGGTTGGATGCTCTCTGCTAATAGGCTTTGGCAGGATGGGGTCTGACCCGACAGCTATTGTCAGTGTCCACTTTCTCTGTGCCAGGTGACCAAGGTGAAGGCAGGGCTTAGCCCACCTTTTGGGTGAGCCTACAAGACAGCAAGTCCACTTCTAGTCTTCTGAGGAGTTCTCAGAAGCGAGCCCCTCTTCTAGGGCTTGTCTGAGAAAATAAAGGACGCCCAACTACGTTGAATTTCAGAAAAACAAATATTGCATGGGAAATACATTCTATTTTTTTAAAAAGTGTTCACTGTTTATCTGAAAGTCAAGTTTAGTTGGGTATACTGTGTATTTATTTGCTAAACCTGGCAACCCGACCCTCCTCACACCATACAGATCTTTTTTTTTAAAACATTTCTATTACCCAAATACAACATCTAAAAAGCCACAATTCTTTGGTTTAAAGTCTAAATCATTAAGTATGCCCTATGTAAATACATTTAGCCCTGGATTAGGGGATTCCTCCCTTAAGTTGTGATCTGCTCATCCGTGTCCTTAGTTGGCTGTACCCAACATCTTTTAAAAAGTCTTTGGGTAGAGTTTGAAGAAAGGTGGGGAGGTGCAGCCGCAGCACAGGACTGGGGAGAAGGAGCTGACAGGAGGAGGGAGAATTCATGGTGCTAGAAACCTCTAAACTCTCCTTGGCTGGTGCTGGCAGAGCCCTGCAGAGAAACAGCATTTTATGTGGCAATGTACACAGTGTACATTCAGTGAATGCATTTGAGTAAGTGCAGGAATGATGAGTTTCTGCATCCTGAGACCATTTTCCCTAGACCCCGGAGCAGGGCAGCACCAAGAGCCAGGCAGGATTCTTCCCTTCTCCCTCTTCCCTACTTGCCTGGGTGCACTCGAACAATTGTCTTCTTTTCTCTGAGTCTCAATCCTCAGTCTGAAGAGTGAAGAGGGCTGGATGAGACCACCCTTATTGCACTCGGTGGCATCATGGCATTTGGGGACATCCTGGGGACAGCTGGGAACATTCTTGGAACTCACAGAGATCTGCAAGGAGAGAGTCCCGTGTCCCCTGCTGTGGGGGTCAGCTGGGTTGGGGAAAGTGCTGGAATCCACACAGGAGAGTCAGGAGGAGAGGCAAGGAGTCTCAGGCCCTGGCCTTCCCTTCCCTTCCAGCTGCTACTGTGATTTCTTCAGCTTTCCCTGGAGTCCGTTATGGCCAGGTCTGGATCTACCACCAACCCTGCTCGGACTGGTGTCCACACTTTCTGTGTCAGAGCACCCCCCATGGGCTGGGCTGGGAGGACCACTCCAAGGGGCTCCACAG
This sequence comes from Varecia variegata, assembly GCA_028533085.1. Taxonomy (NCBI): domain Eukaryota; kingdom Metazoa; phylum Chordata; class Mammalia; order Primates; family Lemuridae; genus Varecia; species Varecia variegata. The sequence goes on along the minus strand of CM052446.1, from coordinate 920,022 downwards.
AACCCCCTTTCCTCCAACCTAGCCTGTGCCATGTGCGATTCCCTAGATGACAAGGTGCTCCCGATTCATCACACAAGTTTGAATCCCAGCTCTGCCCTTTACCAGCAGAGGGCAAGTGGCTGCCTCCTGTCCTCTGTCCCTCACCTTCAGAGGAGTGAGCAATCACCCTACTCTGCAGTGCCATTAGGAGGCCAGGACAAAGGCTGGGCCCCAAGCAGTGCAGGGCACCAAGAAGGAAACCAGTAAACGTGGTGGGCTGTTCTGTGAACAAGAGGGTGAGCACAAAGAAGGGGTACAGAAAGCGCATGTCTCCGTCTGCCTGGGGCTGCTGACCACAGGGTGCCTTACTAACGACAGAAACTTATTTCTCAGTTCTGGAGACTGAGAAGTCCAGGACTAAGGCACTGGCACATTCCGTGTCTGGTGAGGCCCTGCTTCCTGGCTCATAAATGGCTGTCTTGTTGCTGTGTCCTCACATGGCATAAGAGGCAAGGAGTCTCAGGCCTCTTTTATAACGGCACTAAGCCTATTGATAAGAGCTCCACCCCCATGACCTCCCAAAAGTCCCACCTCCTAATACCATCACCTTGGGGGGTTAGGATTTCAACATATGAATTCTGGGAGGACACAAACATTCAGCCCATAGTAGTGTGTATGTGCGAGTGTGAGGTTGCATGCAAACAGGGAGACATACGATGTGTGAATAAATGATGTGTAGAGGTGGGTTCATAAGATAAAGTGTGACAGTGTGCTAGTTAGCTATTTTCACAGTATTATGTAAAAAAAAATACCCCAAAACGTGGTGGCTTGCAACAATCACTTGTTTTGTGCTCGTGCATCTGCAGGCCAGCTGGGGGCTGGATGACCTAGGCTCGGCACAGTTGGGCTTGGCTTTGAGCCACAGGTCGGGTTCAGATCTGCTCCACGTGTGCCTCATTTTCCTAGGACAAGAGGACCGCCCAGGGCATGTTCTTCTCATGGCACGGGCACGAGAAGTGCAACAGAACAAGTACAACCCTACAAGCATTTCAAAGCATCTGTTCGCATCACATCTACCAACATTCTATTAACCAAAGTGTTGCAAAGCACAACATCAATGGGCTTGGAATTGCATCCTTCCTCTAGTAAAAGAAATGCAAATTTATATGGAAAAGAATGCGAATAGATGAAAAACTAAAACAGGGACTTCTTGTTCCAGCCAAGATGGGGTATTCCCAATTCTCCCAAGTCCTCTCTCCTACGACTAACACATTCTGAATATAACACAGTTAACAGGCCCATAAGGACCTTCAAAGGTGGGATAAAAAGGCAGACTGCCTACAGACCTTTGGACTTCAATAACAATAGCAAGTTCCCAGGTTTTCTTTTATGCTTTCCATATATCCCAGACAGGGTTCTGGGAAAAATCTACAGCCCAGAACTACCAACAATTACAGACCAAAAAAAAAAGTGATAAAAACCTGGTCCCCTGGCCGAAAGACTGAGAAAAGAGGGGCTCAACAGACAATATATTGACAATAACCTCCCTGGTCCAGCCAGACACAAATGGAAAACCTCTCTGCCCACCCCCTACACACACATGTTCAGCACAGCCAAGTGGATAGCTGATTTTCCGCCTGCCACACGGCCCCTCACCCTACAGAAGGAGGTGGGAGTAGTGAGCAATGTTCCACTTCTCCCCCCCCCCCCGGCCCCCGCCCAATGGTAGTAGCAGCAGAGCTGAGCCGGTAGCTCTTTTTCTGTTCCCTGCCTGGAAGAAGCACGCAGGGCTCTGATTTCCTGCTGGGTGGTATTGGCAGGGCTGAGCAAGGAGCAGATCTCTATCCACTGTGTAGCAGAAGCATGTGGTTCCAGTTCCCTCACTGGGAAAGTGTCAATGGGGTCCAGCAGGGAGCTGAGCCTCTGTGCTCACTTGGCAGTGATGAGACATTACAAGGTGGTGCAAGGAGAGATAACTATGGCAGTGGGCAGTCTGCTTTACCCTCCACCCTGTAGCAGGAGGCTGAGTGGACAGCAAGCATCAACCCTCACCCAGCAGCAATGAGGCGCAACAAGGGGTGAGTGAGACAGGGCTAGTCCACACTCCACCTTCTACCCATGCTAGTGCCACCAGGACACAGCTGAGAGCTGAATCTCCAACTCCACCCAACATCAACTAGGGGAAATGACACGGTAGGAGGAGTTGTGGTCAGTTCGTTGGTGTAGATTGGGGCTAGTCAGCACTACCCTCCTTCCACTGAATGGATTTTTAAAAAGTGCTGACTATATTCTGTCTTCAAGAAATTCACTCCAAACTTAATGCCATAGGTAGGATGAAAGTAAAAGACTGGAAAAAAGATATATTACGCAAATTACATGATGAAAGGATCAACCCATCAGGAAGAAATAGTGATCATAAATGGGTATACATCTGTCAACCTAAATGAAAGGACACTAGACAAAATTATTTCTAAATATGTTGGGTCTACTTGGGAATAAAAATAAGGATTAGAATCTGGAATGCATGAAATGACAAGCTACCAGTATATTCTATGAGGGAAGGGTAATGGGAGCTTTTATTAGCAAAAAAAGAGATTTACATAAGCTACTTAGAAACAGAGTTCATTGGTTCTAGAGGTTCAAAGCCAGTGTTGTGGTCAGTTCTTTGGTGTAGATTTTGTTACCTAAAGGCTTGAAGGGCTCCCCTGTTTGATTCAAACAAACTAGCTATAAAAGAAATATTTGAGGCACTTAGGGAGACTGAAGTCATGCACTTTGAAGATGGAGGAAAGGGCCTCAAGCCAAAGAATATATGTAGTCACTGGAAGCTGGAAAAGGCAAAGAAATATTCTTCCAGAAGGAGCTAGCCCTGCCCACACATTGAGTTCAGCCCAGGGAAACTGACTTCAGATTTCTGACCTCCAGAAGCTTAAGAGACTAAATCTGTTGTACACCACTAAGCTTGTGGTGATTTGTTATAGCAGCAATTGGAAACTAACACACCAAGGAAAGGGGAGTACATAATAGAGAGGTCCAGGCAACAGCGCTTTCATCTTCAAAATACATCCAAAGGAAAGGACCTGGGAAGAGAACAAACGGGCAGTTCTTTGTCACTCAGTGAGGAGAAGGGAAGGAATTGGGATACAACCTTGGAGAATGTTGGTGCCACCCCTTGAAGGCATAAACAACTAAAAGGGTCTCAGGAGACAAGGTTTCTGTATCCCCAGTAAATCTATGATACACAGCACTAGTGAATTTTAAAAAGCAAACTGCAGGCCCATATATATGTCATGACCTCATTCTTGTTTAAAAAGTATATCTACATGTGTAAGTAGCTATGTCTGCGTAGGTTTAGGAGTTCTGACTGCTGGGTGCGGCGTGACTAATCCTCACACCTCCTCAGTCTTTGCTCCAAGATCCCCTATTTATAATTGCAAAGTGCACTCCCAACCCACACACACCCACACAAGCACCCCTCGAGTCCCAACCCAGCTCTATTTTTTCCATAACACGTATCACCTTATAACACGCTATGCCATTTTTTGGTAGCCAGGCACTGAACGAGCTATACCATTTATTAATTATAGTTATGGATTGCTTGTTTCCTCCATTAGAATTCAATACCCACGAGAGCAGCTATTTTTGTGTAAGCATCTTTAACAGCTCCTGTTACACAGCTGCCTCTCAAATAATATTTGTTAAACGAATGAACTTCAGAGGTGAGATGGAAGATGCCGAATGGTAAATAATTTCAGTATAGTTTTAAAGGTACGGACAAATTATGGGTGGTATTTACACGTCCTTTCCCCCGAGTAGCACTTTAACAGGTATTCCTAAAATAATTCTTACGCGTTTCTGATAAAAAAAAAACAGGATAACTTGAATGAAGTAGTCCCTGAGGCCAGATCCGCTCTCAGCGCAGCGCCCCCAGACAGCCCTGGATCGGCGCCGGAAGTGGGCGTCGCCCGCGCGCGGCTCTCTGGGACTTGTAGTTCGGGGCCCGCCGCGCGAGAGCCGTCAGTATCCGAACCCGGCGCCGCCAGGTCTGGGATTCCACGTGGGAGGTGAGACGCACCCGGTTGCCCACGCCGCTGGCTGAGGCGCCCCGGGGTCAGGACGTGGGTGTGTCGCGGAGGAGGCGCTGGGCCGCCGAGCCCCGGAAGGCGGGCGGGGCGGCCGTGGGAGGGCTCGCGACCCGCGGAGGCGCGGCCCGCGGCCGCACGTGAGTCCCCCGCGGCGTTTCCGAGCTGTTGGGTGCACCCGGCCCGGCAGCGGTCACACGGAGGCAGGCGGCCCCTGCCGCTTAGCCGGCCGCGGCCCCGAACCACCTTCTGTTGCCTGGCGTTGCTCTGGCCTGGGCCGGCCCGGGGACTTCTAAGTTGGCCTTAGGGGCCTTTTCCACGCTTGTGACCGGGCTTATTCCAAGGAGGTTTTCGGAGGGCGTTAGATGACGGAGAGGGGCTCTTGTGAGGGACCTAGGTTTCTGCGCCACAGCACTGCCCTCGCTGAAAAGAGGTTGTGTCTGATCCCCTACACCGCAGTCTGGCTCTGAGGACGGCGTCTTGGCCACCGTAACCCATCCGGAGAGGCGACACATCCAACCTGAGAGCTCCTACTCTAACTACAACTTGGCGGAAATCGAAAGGTCTGCAAAATGGGCACATCTTAGGCCTACTGGCGGCTGTGGAATTTACTTAACCTTATGTGTTTTGGGGGAAGGCTTTGCCTGTTTGATCCAAAGCCCCGTGGAGAGAGCTGAGGGAGGTGACAGGAAAAGCGCCCCAGGAGAGGGAGTGCGAGAGAAGGGGTGGCTGAAGAGGAGCCAGGAGCAGGAGCTGAGTAACTCCCTACAGCCTTGCTGGGCTGGCTAGTGTGTGTCCTGCAAGGTGGGCTATGTGTTCGTGGCCCATCCTCATTACCTAACTCTGCCTTTCCAGGAATCTGCCCCACCCTAAGGGGAAAAAATGACCAAGGTCTTGGTGAATTGGTGTTTCTTTTTTCCTAAAATGCCATCTCTCTGAAATGTCTCTGTACTGTGTGTTGTTTCTCTATTGTCAGACTCAGTGTAAGACATACAGTATATATAGCTGTGGGTATAGGGACATTCGGATACTCAAGGCATATAGCTAGCAAATGATGTCACCAGGCTCCACACAGAGCTTTCTCTGTCTTACCCTGCCTCTGTGAATTTGGTCTACTCCTCAAAGCACTGGGCTATGTTCTTTTATAGAATCCCCAGAGCATCTTTGCCTGGTCCTCTCAGAGCCTGCCTTTTCCTGCCAGACGGTTCACTGCCATTGAAAGTCATTCAAAGTTATTCCATGCTCAACCCAGTGCTAAGAGGTCTAAACTGTGGTGCTTTTCTTCAAGGAGTTTACCATTTTGATGAGCAGATTACCTGTATGCAAAAAGTATGCATATTAATAGCGATCATTTATTAACCATGGAAAAGTTAAAAACATGAGAAAATTTGTTAAATGGCAACACAGTAGTTACGAAATCACTCCTAGAAATGCTCCTCAACCAGGCTGTGCATCAGAATTATCTGTGGTATTAAAAATTAAGATTTCCTAGCCCTTTCATCCACACTTACTGAGAGTTTCACTCCGTTTTTATCCTGTTGGTCTTTGTACATCCAAAGAGTTCTTGCAGTTATTGTAAAATCTCTCTCTACATACTTGATATAAGTGTCTCTAAGGTAGATAAAATGAGTTATTCATCTTTTATGCTCTGGTTGCTTTGTTCCCTTTGACCAACATGTCCACATATTTAATTGGTACAATAAATTTTACATTACCAAGTAGCACTTTTTAAAAATTATTTCTCATTCGTCTCCATAAAACCATTTGTAGAACGTTACCTCAGGATTGGCACTGGGGGTGTTTGAGAGGGAGGGGCAGGGAGATCCTCTGCCCAGTCCTGGCTTTCTTGGAGAGCGGGACTCTGAGGGAGCTGAAGGGAAGTGCCTTGTCCTTTAGGGTAGAGAGCCACAGAGGCAGAAGTGGCTTCTTTGCTAACTCCACACTGTTCTTTCTCCGCAGCTAAACGGGTCATCACACCAGGAGCTATTTGAATAAAATATCAGGCTGGATTGTAAGGGAAAAAAATAATTGGTTCTTAACACTACCAGCAAAGGCCATTGTTTTGCTTTGCAAATACAGCCGTCACATACATAAAAACCATGAGGTCTTATAAAAATCTGTTTAGAGGACAGTAAGCTGTCTCAAGCTACTGAGAGTATGGCATCTCTCTGCCTTGAAAAGTAATTGAGGACTTCAAGGGAGATAAACATAAGTAAGACCCTGTGACCAACATATTTTCCTTCCTTTTCTTCTACCTGTCCCCTAATGAATATTAACTGCTGCTGCATTTGGGAATTGCTAGTATAGTAAAATTTAAGATTCTGATATATGTTGCATAATAACTTTGAATTTAAAGACAGGACTTCACCAATCCTTAATGCCTATTTTCTATGTATCAGACACTGTCCTTGAGTTTGTTGAAAGGCAGGAGTCCCAGTTTAATCTCACCCTCCCTCTGTGACCTTGGGTAAGTCACTTCACTGTTATCTGTAAACTGAAGATGTTAGGTTTCACAGTCTTTAGGTTTTTCTTTTAGTTATATCATTATTCATTTAAATCACATGTGAATTTATAAATATTTAACATTTAGATTGAGTCAGTTGTGCTAGTTGCTTGGGATTTAAAGATTAGTGGAGAGTGGCCCTGGTCCTTCATAATCTTATAGCCAACTTGGGAGACAGACTTAATAGCTACAGTAGAGGTATGTGGAAACTGCTATGAGGTGAGGCACCTAACTCATCCTCATGCTTCAGAAAGGGGCTGTTGATTGTCCTGACACTGAAAGGAGTTCCAGAATGGATGAGAGAACACTAAGTCAGGGCTGACACAACGTGAGAAGGGCTGTGCTAGACCTGACCATGACATGTTTGGATGACTGGATCCCTTATCTGCTTCCTACATTACTGTTTCCCACCCCTAAGTAAATGTGGGAGATACAGCAGGGATGGGCTCTGGAAAGAAGTGGAAGGCCACATGATGACAAGTGTGTAGTTTTGAGGAGTTTGACATTGGTCCAGTGGAAAGAAGAAACTACTGGTCCCTTGACCTTCCTTTTTGGTTGGCCTTCAAGACACTGAGTCCACTTTCTCTTCTGTGAGCAGGAGCTCAGCTGTGGGGTGACTCAGTAGCTCTGCGGATATCAGGGAGACTATTCATTTTTGAGTCCTTTAGTCCCAGCTCTGTCTTGCTTTAACAGGAGCAGTATTCTCTTTCCCTTTCTCCCTTCCCCTGTCACAAAGATCCCTCTCATTTGGCCCACTCTCATCATTTTTACCTACTACAGAGTTAGTAGCCCATCAACACATCCTTTCCATTCTCGGCATGGAATTCTCCCCACACGTTATCTGCAGGATCTTAAAAAATTAATAACTCTGATCTATGAATTGGAAGATGACGAAATTTGTACTTATGAAGAATTGATAAGGAGTTATTGCAGTCTAGGTTTAAAAAAATGAGGGTTTAAGACAGTAGCAGTGGAAATGGAAAAGAGATAACATGTTGGAGGGAAATTTAGGAGGTAGAATTGACAAGATCTGAAGTGGTTTGAATATTGTTGAGGTAGAGGAGGAGGCTTAGACAATCCAGATGACTGGGTAGCACATGGACAAAAAATAAAGGGAGAAAAGATAATCGATGGGCTTGAGTCTCAGAAGAGAGAGGAAGGGATGGATCTAGAATCCCCAGAGAGAGATTAGCCTTGAACAGAAGGAATCCTTTTTTCCCTGCACTCAGAAAGAAAAGTTCTGGTGGAGAGGAGCGGCCAGTCTACTTGCTTGATCTTGTTAGGGTCGCACTTTGCTGATGGGTGTGGTGCTGAGGCTGTAAACTGCCTCCACTGCTTCTTTGTCCCACCCTTGCTCAGGACTTGTGGGCTTCTCTTTCATGGCAGAGTGGAAAGCAGTGACCTCCAAAGGAAAGTTTAGGAGAAAACTCCCACTTTCCTCATCCTGGCCTTCTCTGCTGGTGACTAGTTGGGAAAGTCATGTCCCTCTAGGGCAGGCCTGAGGAGGAAGGAAGTGGTGCCCCTTCAGCCTCAGGCTGAAACTGGCTTAGCTGATGCGGTTTACAAGATAGCCTTCATTGTCTTCTATATACTCTGTCAGTCTGCTTTTCAAAGTGTGGCTTGTGTCAGCCCATGCACCATGCAGACACAGGACAGAAATTGAAAATGTTTAGAAAACAAAAACCTGGTTCTTCACCACATGTAGCTTGGGAAGTATTGTTCCACCAGAGGGAACCCTGGAGGGACCCAGATTCCCTGAAGTTAACTGAGTAAATATTTGGACTGATTTTATGTGCCAGGCCCTCTTGGGGCTTTGGGGATGCAGTAGGAGACAAATCAGACAGCCTCTCTGTTCCCAGGGAACTTAGGTCTCAGTGGGGAAAAACACAGTAAATAAGAGAGCAAATGAATAAACAACAAAACAAGGTGAGGCGTAAGTATAGTAGGAAGAAATTAAAACCAGGAAAGTGATGGTTACTGGTGGTACTGTGGATTAGATGGTAAAGGAAATGCTTTTCTGAGGAGGCAACAGTTGGGCTGAGGCCTGAAGGATAAGGAACAAGGCATGTGAAGATGTGGGAAAAGAACATTCTGCAGAGAGGGCAACTAGTGCAAAGGCCCTAGGTCGAGAATGAGTTTGATGTGGCCAAGGGCCCGCAGTGTTGCTATGGACGCGTGTGATCGTAAGAGAGGACTGACTCAGGCCACGGCTGGGAGGTGACAGGAGCCAGGTCTGCAGAGCCCTGCGGGCCAGGGTAAAGATTCTGGATTTCACTTGATGCCCACTGAAAAGCCTTTGGAGGGTTCCACACCTAACCTGGTTTGTGTTTTGAAAGGTCACCCTGGTTGCTGTGTGGAAAACTCGTGCAGGGAGAGCGTGGAGACAAAGACCAAGTAGGAGGCTGGTGCGTGAGATAATGACGGCAGGACCTGGAATGCGGGGTGGGGAGAGGTGGGTAGATGCAGACATGCTTTAGAGGCAGAGGGGTGGGACGTGGTGATAGGTGGGATGTGAGAAAGAGAGAAGGGAATCAAATGACTTCTGGGATTTGGGTTGAGCCCACTTGGGGGGGCCACGTGGCTGTTTGCTAAAATGGGACAACTAGGGGCGAGCAGGTGGTAAAGGAGATTGCCAGGACAAGAGTTCTGTTAAAGCCTTCTAAGCTTTAAGGACCTTTTAGACATCCCAGTGTGGCTCTTAGGTGGAAGGCTGGAGTCTGCAGTGGAGGGGAATGGTTAGGGCTGGATATAAATATTTGGCAGTGGAGGGTATTTTAAGCCACAGGACTAGATGGGATACCTAAGGAGTGTTTTGTGGTTGAGTGTATATGTGCTATTTTATTTTTCCAGTAATATTCAACTACTGAGGTAGGAAGAAGAAAGGACTTACGATTGATACGGCTAGGGAAAACCTTCAGGTAGAAGTGTGCTTTCACTAGAGAAAAAAAGAGGAAGGGTTAAAGGGTGGTGATCTTGATAAAGCAGGTGTGAGGGAAGAGAAAGAACAGAAAGAATGGACAATATCTTTAAGGTGTAGGATACTAAGAAATTAGTATTTGAAAAGCAGAGGGGTCCAAGTAGTGAGCCAGACCTAATTATGTTTATTGCAGTTTGATGAAATGAGGCAGAGATTATTGGCACTGTCGAGATTGAGGTCAGAGCATTGGGTAAATTGTCTCAAATGTTGAGGTTTTGGGGATAATGGCTGGAATAGGGTAAAAAGGACAACCTAAGCAATGACCAGGAGATGACAGTGACAAGGAAAGATTCAGTAGCTGATAGCTTGAGCTTGGACTGGTTGTGGGCAGGAGGGGAAGGATTTGGGTGGGTGTGGCTAAGTAGGTGAGAAAGGAGAGATTCTCTAACAAAACTTGACTTAGCTCACTCAGATCCTCCTGAACTGCGTACTAGTCTTATATACTTCCCTTTTCCAGTGCTGCCAACGTCATCCTCCCTCCAGGGCATTTGTGCAGATGGTTGTCAGCTGAGGAGAAATGTACTCAATGTCTTAGGAACCCCACATTCAAAGATGTGTCTGTGGACTTCACCGAGAAGGAGTGGGGTTGCCTTGACCCTGCTCAGTGGAAGCTGTGCAGAGGTGTGATGTGGAAAACTACAGGAACTTGGTCTCAGTGGGTAAGGCATATGAACATGGACACTTATCCATTGGAGTCTTTGTTTCCTAATTCCTTTTTTTTTTTTTTTAAGAGACAGATTCTCACTCTGTTGCCCGGGCTAGAGTGAGTGCCGTGGCGTCAGCCTAGCTCACAGCAACCTCAAACTCCTGGGCTTAAGCAATCCAACTGCCTCAGCCTCCCGAGTAGCAGGGACTACAGGCATGCGCCACCATGCCCGGCTAATTTTTCTATATATATTTTTAGCTGTCCATATAATTACTCTATTTTTAGTGGAGACGGGGGTCTCGCTCTTGCTCAGGCTGGTCTCGAACTCCTGACCTCGAGCGATCCACCCGCCTCGGCCTCCCAGCGTGCTAGGATTACAGGCGTGAGCCACCGCGCCCAGCCCCTAATTCCTTTTTGACACAAAGGGATGTTTCCTGACTATTCTAAGCAGCTAAAGAACTTTACTTAGTAAGAATTGGAGAATGGTGTTAAGAGCTTTGCTGAGTTTTCTCAGAAAGCATACCTGTTCCATTCCTTATAAGCCAGAGCTTGGGACTGATTTTGCTTTCTGCACAATCACCCAATCCCTGTGTGTTTCCCAGATGTGATCACTCAGCTGGAGTAAGATGAAGATCATTATATAATGGAGAATGAACTCCAAAGAGTATCAGGCATCATGGCAAGTTCCAAGCCCAGTCTAATCCATGAAAGAGAAGTCCCTTGATACATGTTCTGGGAGTTCGCTGACATCCTGTGGCTTGTGGGACACTTTCTATACACTGTTCTACCTGGATCTATTCACTTACTCTGCCTCCTACCTCTCTAGAAGGTTATGGTCTTCTCCAGTCACGATGACTCTCTTATCTGTATTCTTATCTTTTCCCATGTTGCTCCCACATTGGTCTTGTACAGTCTGCTGAGACTTATTTTCATTGAGTATCCTCCCCCTGCCTCGCAATATCTAGTTTCCATTGTTTCCTTTCTTATATATTCAGGGATTCATCCATCTCCCCTCCTGAAAATGAGACAGTCATTCCCCTGCTCTGCTGCTCCTCCAGCCAGCGTGGCTTCTCAGGGACACTCCGTTTTAATCCTGTCAGCTGTTCCCTACTGAGTTTGTTTTCAGACATCCAAGCCATGTGCTTATACAATTATTTCTTTTCTCTGTTTCTTTTAAATGAATAAATGTATTCACATGGTTTATAAAAAAAATATAAAAAGACACACAATTAGGGGCACATTTCCTCAGGACCTCTTGAGGCCTTGTGCTCCAGGCTAGTCACACACATTTGGCTCAAAATAAACCTCTTTAAATTAAAAAAAAAAAAGTACACAGTGAAAAGTTTCTTCCATGTCCCTAAATCTGGTCTACTGAGGTTCTGGTCATTGGCTTCTACAAAGCATCTGTTATCTCATATAAATGTCATTTCTCAATTATGCTTGGAAATCTGAAGAGTAAAGCCACCAAGCTGCAATGGTGAGGGGACACATTTATGATTTTGATTGATAATTGTCAAAACGTCCATCCATCATCATGGGTGATACTAGTTTATATTCATGAGCAATGTCAATCTTCAGACTTTGGGTTTGTGCTGATGTAATAGATGGAAAATGGTACCTTGGTATCATTTTAATTTGAATTTATTTATTGTGATATACTGCTACGTCTCAATTTATCACTATTTTATATTTTATATTGACTTTCTCGTATCATAGATGAGGATATAGCTTTTTTACATTACTTCCCCTAACATGCCCAGTCTCCCAATAATTTATGTTAGAGTCACGTCAGTGACTTAGTAATTATTGTTTACTGTACAGGCAAGTAGTATACTATAATCACAGTTCCTTTTCCTTCCTCTGAAGGTAATACTTGCTTTTAAAAAATATATTTTATTTGGGGGGATTTTCATTCCATACCGTTATTATAGAGTTTTGAGTAATTATTTTGTCTTTTATTTATCAACAATTGATTCAACTTAATTATGTATTTTATTGACTTGCTTACTGCAATTTCCTGTATATCATCTTTTTCTTAAATTAATTTTAAAGATTTTGCTATAGTACATTCTTGAGTAATTGTTTCAGTAATCGAATCCTTTCTTGTCTAAAAAGGTGTCTATTTTTTCCTCCCATTGAAATGGTTAATTGGCTGGGTAGAGAATTCTAATTTCACACTTTTCCTCCAAAATTTGAAGATATTGCTCTAATATCTTCAGGTACGAAGTATTGCCAATTAGTAGTTCCATGTCAATATAATTCTTACTTATTTGTACATACTCTGACTTTTTTGTGTGAATGCTTTTAGAATTTTCTGGGGTTTTTTTTTTTCCCCTAAAGTCCTGAGGTTTTATAAGGGTGTGTTTAGTTGTAGGTTTTTTCGCATACCATTTTTAGCATTCACTGGCCCCTGAATCTTGAGTTCTGGGAAACATTTTTTTCTGTTATGTCTTTGACCATTTTCTTTTCCTTCATTTTATCTTCATTATCCTCATGGAACTCCCTGAGATGGGCTTTTCCTTTTATCTTTCCATTTGTCTATCCTTTTAACATGCATTCTAGGAGAAGAGAATCCCTCAGTCTTCCATCGTACCATGTTTTCATTTTGTCTTCAACCCTCTAGATTGTAGGCCTTACAGAGATAACCTGACACTTAGCTGTGAGCCAAGTTATTTAACCTCTTTCAGCCTTGGTTTCCTCATGTTGAAAATGGGTGTCCTAATAGTTCCTCTCACATAAGATTTCACAACCCCTGGCTGAGAGCTTCAATCAGACACAGTAGGTACTTCTTAGTATTATCATCTTCTTCAGTACATTTTACTAATTTAGAATTATGGTTATTTTTTGTAGCAATAGGTTTATATTTTATCATTAGATTGTGTTTAAATGTGATACCTTCTCTGATTTCTGTGGGATTTTAATTATGTACCTTTTAAATTATTTCCTCTGGTCACTATTTCTCATTTGTGCCTCTTTTATTAACTTGCTACTTTTGGGGGGGGTTTTTTGTCTGCTTATATATTTTTTAACTGTCTCCTTATATATTTTTTAAAAGTCTTGTGTTTCTTGGTGTGATACTGGAGTGTGCATCCTCGGCAGATGTTCGACCTACTTTGGGGCACATGTATGTTCTAATTTAGGGGACGCCTCTGCTAATTGGGTGTGGGAGGGAAATAAGAATCCAGATGGTGGATGGTGTAGGCCATTTTTTAAGGCTGCCTCTTCATGCTGGAAAGCTCTCTGGGGCACGCTCTGCTTCTTCAGCCCCAGCTCTGGGCTTTCTGCCTTGTCAGAGCTCCCTCTTCAGAGGTTACCTTGAGGCTTTTTGCTGGGCACGTAGGGAGTCAATTGCTCCTTTTTGTACCTTAGTCAACCTTGTCATTGTGTAGATTCAACGTTAACTCAGCCTCTGCTTCTCTCTTCAGCCCAAATACTAATACAACTATTAGCAGTCTTTCTTTGGCAGATCATTTGTTTTATTCTTGAGGCTTTATATGGGGCCACTGCTGTTAGCTACCTAATATTTCTGTTTTTGAAGGGAAAGGGGGCGTTAGGAAAGGTGCTGCTAATGGCAACAACTAGCCCAGCCATTAGGAATGCCTAATAAAATCAATGAATCTGTCTTTGTTATTGTTGA
>CM052446.1:871696-905698 GCA_028533085.1 Varecia variegata | reverse complement strand
ACAACTATTAGCAGTCTTTCTTTGGCAGATCATTTGTTTTATTCTTGAGGCTTTATATGGGGCCACTGCTGTTAGCTACCTAATATTTCTGTTTTTGAAGGGAAAGGGGGCGTTAGGAAAGGTGCTGCTAATGGCAACAACTAGCCCAGCCATTAGGAATGCCTAATAAAATCAATGAATCTGTCTTTGTTATTGTTGATTCTGAGGTTGGAATTAGAATTTCTAGGAGTTGCTGAGAAGATCTCTTAGCCCTGAAGGAGCCTTCTCCTGTACAAGATTTGAACTGTGCATTTTTTCCCCCAGTTCCTCCATCTTTCCCAATCCATCTGCTCTTTATCATCTAGGCGTTCCTCAACATTTTCATTCTAGTGATGTAAACTTTTTTTTTTTCCCAAGACTATTACGGATTTCTTTTTGTCATTTCAGTGTAATATTTGGATGTTCATTGTAATTGTTTTGACCAACATGTATTCCAGTAAGTCTAAACTCTGTATCCCTAGCATAGTTCTCTCTCAGGAGTTCCAGAGCCATACATCTCACTGCGTACTGAGCAAGTGTTCCAGCAGCACAGATTAAACAAGGCAGATTTTGAGTTTGTCATCCATGCCCTTCCCCACTCCAGCCTTGCCCTCCTGCATTTCCTGTCTTACTGTACAGCACCACTGTACATAGTCATTCAGGCAAGGAGCTCAGGGAGCATCCTTGGTGCCTCCTTTCCCTTGCCTTCTAAGTTTAGTTTGTCATCACCTAATTTAGAATGAATCTCTCGCCTTTTCTCTACAACCATCATCCTTACCATTTCTCTTCTGGTTTGCTAAGCAGCTGTCTCTCTACCTAAAGGCTTGCTTTCCAGTGGTGTTTATAATCACAAAGTCAGTCATTTCAGTCCGAATTTAAATCCTTTAATAGTCTTCGCTCCCTCCAGAGATTAGCCCCAAATCCTTAAGATTAGACACCAAGCCCTTTGCCCAGGCCCCTACTTTCCGTGCAGGGACACGTTCTTCACCACTGTTAGCTTTTTTTTTTTTTAAATCTCCTTCACAAGAAGCTGCTAGTAGTCTTCCTGAACACGTCATATTTTCTCTATATATTTCACTATTTTTCCCCGTCGTTTTCTCCCAGAAATCTTCCCAATGCCCCAAAGTCTGAGTTGCGTGCTCCTGTTCTGTGCGCTCATAACTGATTGTGCATATATCTGTTGTATGTTCATCCATACCACTTGCTATTATCATTGTTGTTATATTTGTCTTTCTCCCAAGAGGCTTTGTCTTGCTAAGCAAAAGGATTTCTGTCTTCTTTCTTGTATTCACAACGCCTATGACAGTGGAGTACAATTAAATGTAAATTTAATTAAAAGAAAATACAGGGAAATGAAATGGAATGTTATTTGTGGCAATGTGTAGGATTCAGAGCCTTCTGCAGGACTAGTGGACTAGTGTAGGACTTCACTGTAGGACTAGTGAAGGAATACTTCTATTGGCTATGCTTAAAAGCAGAGAGAAAATTTCTGTCTTCTGTACCCAGGTATTCTCTCCTTCTGACATTAACCCAAAGGAGAGGACTGTAAGGACAAGTTGAACATTTTCCTAGTTACTAAATTTTCAGGCCTTAGGCACTGCCATTCTGAAACCTTGAAATCTACCCTCTGTTCTTATCACTGAATTCTCTTTGTTCCCTAGGAAACTTGAATGAAAATTCTGTGGAGCATCTTCAGAGAAAAGATTTCAGGATCTGTCATATGAGCTTTCCTGCTGGCTAACTCTGGAAGAGATGGCCAGTACAATAACTGGAAGTCAGGATGGTGTTGTGAATCTTCAAGGGGAAGTGTATGGGGAGCCTGAACTAAATATCCCCCCTTGTCAAAAGGGGGGAGAAGCATCTTCTCATATTTCTAGAAAGAACAGTGTGGCAACTCTTCAAAGTGATGATTTCAAAAACACTGAAAGTGAAAAATATTTGTCTTTGAAAGTCCCAAGCCAAATAGCCACACAAGACTCACCAGTGAAGGTCTGTAAGGACGAGCGTCAGGATGCTCGGCAAAGCTCGTGTCTCTCTATAACTGAAGAAAGCACTGAGAGCAAGGCGACAAGATGGGGAGGTTCTCCCGTGGACCATTGTGCAGAGAACCTTCAAGTTAAACCTGTGTCTGATGTAACAGAACTGGCCTCACCATTGTCCAGTGGTGAAGGAACTTGCCAGAATGGCCAGTTGAAAGAATCTTTGGATCCCTTCGACTGTAACTGCAAAGACATTTATGGGCAGAAATCACAGTTGGTCAGTTGTAGTCAGCAGAGAGCTCCTACAGAGGAGAAACCCTGTAACCGTAATGACCATGGGGAAGTACTGGACACCAGCCGAGGTGCTCATCCATATGAGAAGGTCCACACTGCAGAGAAACTATACAGGTGTGGCCAGTGTGGTAAGGACTTCAGTCAAAGCTCAGAGCTGCTACTTCATCGGAGAGACCATGTAGAAGAAAAGCCCTACAAATGTGAACAGTGTGGGAAGGGCTTCACCAGGAGCTCGAGTCTGCTCGTCCATCAAGCAGTCCACATGGATGAGAAACCCTATAAGTGTGACAAGTGTGAAAAGGGCTTTACCAGGAGCTCGAGTCTGCTCATTCATCATGCAGTCCATACGGGCGAGAAGCCTTATAAATGTGACAAATGTGGGAAGGGCTTTAGTCAGAGCTCCAAACTGCACATCCACCAGCGAGTGCACACTGGGGAGAAGCCCTATGAGTGTGGGGAGTGCGGTATGAGCTTCAGTCAGCGCTCGAACCTGCACATCCACCAGCGCGTCCACACAGGAGAGAGGCCCTACAAGTGTGGTGAATGTGGGAAGGGCTTCAGTCAGAGCTCGAACCTCCACATTCACCGGTGCATCCACACAGGAGAGAAGCCTTACCAGTGCTATGAGTGTGGGAAGGGCTTCAGCCAGAGCTCAGATCTTCGCATCCATCTCAGAGTCCACACTGGAGAGAAGCCCTATCACTGCGGCAAGTGTGGGAAGGGATTCAGCCAGAGTTCCAAACTCCTCATCCACCAGAGGGTACATACTGGAGAGAAGCCGTATGAGTGCAGCAAGTGTGGAAAAGGCTTCAGCCAGAGCTCCAACCTGCACATCCACCAGCGGGTTCACAGGAAAGATCCCCATTAAATGATGTGAGCCACTCGGGTCTTCAGAGGGCTCGTACTGTTAAAACTGTCTCATATTTTTAACATCACTGTTACCTTTATATTCTACAAAGGAGAGAGATGATAAGGGTTATTCAGATATGTTCCCTCACTGGAAAATCATTCATTCATTTAAAGTATTTAAGTATCAAGCACTTTGTTATGCTATACAATGAATGGCTTGTTCTGATTTCTTAGATGAGTAGAATGAACACATCTGTACTTTGCAGTTCAGTCGGTATTATTAAAACTACATATTCTACCCAGCATTTTTAATTGCAAGAACTTTGCATTTGTCGAACCATGGCATGTTTCTCTTCACATTCTCTTAGAAATTGAAACTATGGTTTTTCTTCAAATTATGTGCCTTGTGTTTTTTGTATTTTTTGTGTTATCTTCCAGTCCTGATTAGCCCTTTCTAAACTACAATTATATTATATAGTATGCCCATTTTAGGCTGAGGGAGTAGTTGGAGATATAATGAACATGGAAATCTCTTGTGTTTATTGCAAATATGTACAGTAGTTTGTGGCCACGCCACAAGAAGGTAGAAAATTACTCGTGACTCATGTAGTACACCCTCATGCACTATTTTGACAGGAAGCTGAACAACCCCTTCCCTCCCAGGCAACTGTTCAGGAATGTAAGTAGTTCTTTTTCTTGAGTACATCTAGTTTACTGGGGGTACTTGCAGAGTGAAAGCAGGGGAAGGTCCAAAGCAACATGCCCCAAGTAGTTGACAGAGTGTGGCTGGCAGTGAATGGTGGCACCTGAGAGCAGGGGATACCAAGAGATAGGTTCCAGATGCAGAGCTGGGAAAAGGTAATACACAGGGAGCATGTGGCAACTGATGAGCAAAGGCTGCAGAAGTCACTGGGACTTGGTAAACTATTAATAAAAATGGCTAGCAGAGAAAGTATTAGAGAATGTGCTTTCGTTAAGCATGTCTGATATCCCTGGACAACATTAAAATGCTAGGAAAAAAAATTTTTTTTTATAAAACCACAGTAACAGAAAACAGGGGAAAGACCATCTGCAAGTAAGATCTCAACACAAATTTGAAAGACAGAAGGAAAATGGAAGGATAGTTATTAGAGCAGAAGCAGGCACAGTTATGGTGCTTACATATGGGGATAAGGAAAAGAAGGAACCAGTTTGGTTCCAGGCTCAGACATGGTTAATACCCTGGAGGATGGGAGTGAGACACAAAGAAAGCAGTGAAACTAATGGCCAGTTGTATATGGAAAATTCCCTGTTGTCCCATAAACACACATATTTTTCCCCAACCCCTGTGCATGGCCAACCAGGGATTTATCCTCCAGCTAGAGATGGGAAAGAAGTTTCTTCTCTGCAGAAGTTCAATGGTCCCAAGGGAAGAAACTCTATATTCTGGCATTTGGGAATCCAACAGTAAAGCAGCTATCTTTCTAGCTCCAATACACATATATTAATAATAGAGCTTCTAAACCCATGAAATAAAAACTGGTAAGATCGAAATACATAGAGGTAAATTTTCAATTATAATTAGATATTTCAATAATCAAGTATTTGATAGCACAAGTAGAAGAAAGTCAGTAAGGCTATATAGACTGGAACCGCACTATCAACTAACTTGTTTTGCATTTGTAGAACACTCAAGAGCATATTATACATTCTTTTCATGTGTACCTATTATGGACTATATAAGTCTTTAAAAATTTAAAAGAATGAAAACCATGCAAAGTATGTTATTTCCCCAGGACAGAATTAAGTTAGACATCAGTAAAAAAGATATCTGAAGAATCCCCAAATATTTGGAAACTAAACAACACACTCCTAAATGAGCAATAGGTTAAAAAGGAAGTAAGAAAATTTTGAGCTGAATGAATATTTTCAGAATTTGTAAGAATGCAGCTAAAGAAGTGCTTAGAGGGAAAATCATAACATTAAATACTTAAATTAGATAAAAAGAAATATCTCAAATCAATAATCTAAGCCCCAACTTTAAGAAAGTAGAAAAAGAGCAGATTTAGCCCAAAGCAAGCAGACTAGGAGATAACAAAGATAAGAACTAAAAATCATGAAACAGCAAATGGACGATAGAGAAAATTGAATAAAACCAAAACCTTGCTCTTTGAAAAGATTGAAAGACTTGTCAGTATCAGGAATGAAAGAGGAAACATACTACAGATTCTATAGACAGTAAAAGTATAATAAGCAATTTTATTAACAATCTTATGCCAATAAATTCAACAACTTAGAATGGAAGAACACTGAATAACATTAGCGGCTCCCCCTAGTGGCAGATCAAGCAACCCTAGAAGCACATACATACAGGCTTAGAGGTATCAGCTGCAATCTGTCTTGTCCTTACCCACACTTTACAGGGTATAATAGGGTCCAAGTAACCCTCAGGAGTGGCAAGACCCTTCCCAAAGATCAGGGCATTAGTATTCCCCATCCAGGGGACCAGAGACCAACAGAGGCATCAGATTACCTCGATAACTGGCTCCACACAATCTACAACCAACGACAGACAGGGGTAACCCCATAGCTTAACACAGTGCCTTCCATCTCAAGCTATTAGAGGGCAGTGGAGTTGTACATACAGGTGCGATTCACCACGTGGGAGCTTAAGCTGGGGGATCAAACTCACTAATTGCCACTGGCAAGAGGTGAAGACAATAGTTCATAGGTAACCCAACTTGATAAAGTACCTCTAAGGCAACACGAGACCAGTGCGCCTCTTGACACCACTGTTAAGGAACATCCCATGGGGGCTTGAAGTTAGGGGCACCAACCAGGCCTAGCACTCTCAGTTCTCAATCAATTACCCTGATGAGAAAGAACCAGCAAAAGAATGCAGGAAACACGAAAGATCAGAGAGAAAAGTCAGCCCCAAAAGAAATCATTAGACCCTCAAAAAGAGATACTAATTTAAATGAAATGATTAAAATGACAGAGGAAGAATTCTGAATATGGATTATAAGGAAACTCAATGGAATTTAAGAGAAAATGGAAACCCAACACAAAGAAGTCATAAGAACAATACAGGAAATGAATGAAAATTTCTCTAAAGAAATTGAAATATTATGAAAGAACCAAACAGAAATCCTGGAAATGAAAGAGGCATTCAAAGAACTTCAAAACACAGTGGAAAGCCTTAAAAATAGAATAGATCACACAGAGGAAAGAATCTCAGAGCTTGAAGATAGTGCCTATGTGCTCAACAAATCAGATGAAGAAAAAGCACACAGAAGCAAGAGACAAGAACAAAACATGTAAGAAATGTGGGGTTATGTAAGGAAACCAAATAAAAGAATTATAAGCATTCCAAAGAGAGAAGAAGAAAATACACAAGGGCTGGAAAATCCATTTGTTGGAATACTGGAGGAAAATATGCCTGGCCTGGCCAGAAACCTAGATATCCAGATACAAGAAGCACACAGAACTCTTGGGAGACTCAATGTGAAAAGGCAATCACCACGTCACATAATTATTAGACTAGCCAAAGTACACATGAAAGAGTCAATCCTTCAAGCAGTAAGATGAAAACAGCAGATAACCTACAAAGGAAAACCTATCAGACTAACTGCAGACTTCTCAACTGAAACCCTACAGCCAGAAGGGACTGGGGACCCATCCTGAATCTTCTGAAACAGAATAATGGCCAACCTAGAATTCTTTACCCCGCAAAACAAAGCTTCATCTATGAGGGAGAAATAAAGACTGTCCCAGACAAGCAATCACTGATGGAATTTACGAAGACCAGACTTGTCCTGCAGGAAGTACTCAGACCTGCATTAAGTACTGAACAGTGCAAAAGACACCCACCAAAATAAAATCACTCAGGAGTTAAAGACTAGAACCTCGATTCCACAATGGCTTGAGAGGCAAAACAAAATAATAAGAATTTACCCAACAATATGAACAGAAATCTACCCCAAATATCAATCTTCTCAATAAATGTGAATGGCTCTGCTGGACATGGTGGCTCACACCTGTAATCCTAGCACTCTGGGAGGCTGAGGCAGGAGGATTATTTGAGCTCAGAAGTTCGAGACCAGCCTGAGCAAGAGCAAGACCCTGTCTCTACTAAAAATAGAAAGAAATTAGCTGGACAACTAAAAATATATGGAAAAAATTAGCCAGGGATGGTGGCACATGCCAGTAGTCCCAGCTACCCGGGAGGCTGAGGCAGAAGGATTGCTTGAGCCCAGGAGTCTGAGGTTGCTGTGAGCTATTCTGGTGCCACAGCACTCTAGCCTGGGCAACAAAGTGACACTCTGTCTGTAAATAAACAAATACATAAATAAATAAGAATGGCTCAAATTGTCCTCTGAAGAGACATAGACTGGCTGAGTGGATAAATAATTATAAGCCAAGTATCTTCTGTCTCTAGGAAATGCATTTAACCTACAAAGACAGTTTCAGACTCAAGGTCAAGGATTGGAAAACAAACTTCCAGGCAAATGGAAGCCAAAAGAGAGCAGGGTAGCAATCCTGATTTCAGACAGCACAAACTTTAAAAATAGCAAAAGTAAAGAAAGACAAAGATGGTCACTATATAATGGTGAAAGGAAAAATCCAACAAGAAGACTTAATAATTCTTAATATTTATGCACCCAACACAGGAGCACCCAGATACATATTGCAAACCCTGTTTGATCTAAGTAGCATGATAAACAGTAATGCCATAGTAGCTGGTGATTTCAACACCCCACTGACTGAATTGGACAGATCCTCCAAACAGAAAATAAACAAAGTAACAATGGACTTAAACAGAGGTCTAGAACAAATGGGTCTAACAGACATCTACAGAACATTCCATCCAAATAAAGCCAGATATACATTCTTCTCATCAGCTCATGGAACTTTCTCCAAAATTGATCACATCTGAGGCCACAAATCAGACTTCAACAAATTTTAAAAAATAGAAATTTTACCATATATCTTCTCAGACCATAGTAGTATAAAATTAGAGATCAATTCCAGCAGAAACACTCACCATTTTACAAAGCCATGGAAATTAAACAATCTACTGCTGAATGACTACTGGGTCAAGGAGGAGATCCAGATAGAAATCAAAAGATTCCTAGAGCTAAATGACAATGGGGACACAAGTTATCAAAATATGTGGAATACAGCAAAAGCATTCCTGAGGGGGAAACTAATAGCATTAAATGCTCACATCCAAAAGACAGAAAGCTCACAAATGAACAAACTAATAAACTGTCTCAAGGAACTGGAAAAGGAGGAGCAAATTAATTCTAAACCTAGCAGAATAAAGGAAATAACTAAGATCAGAGTAGAACTAAATGAAATTGAGAATAAAAGAACTATACAGAAGATCAATAAAACCAAAAGTTGGTTTTTCAAAAAGATAAAATTGATAGCCCTCTTGCTAGATTGAGAAGAACTAGAAAGGAAAGGACTTTAATAAACTCAATCAGAAACAAAAAAGGAGAGGTCACTACAGACATCACAGAAGTACAAAACATTATCTTTAAATACTATAAAAATCTATATGCCCCAAAACTATAAAATGTGGAGGAAATGGACAAATTCTTGGAAGCACACAATCTCCCTAAGCTCAATCAGGAGGAGATAGAATTCGTGAACAGACCAATATCAAGCACAGAAATTGGAGCAGCAATAAAAAATCCTCCAAAAAAAAAAAAAAAAAAGTCCTGGACCAGATGGGTTCACACTTGAATTTTACCAAACCTACAAAGAAGAACTCATACCTATACTGCAGAAATTATTCCACAACATTGAGAAGGATGGTGTCTTCCCCAACTCATTCTGTGAAGCCAATATCACACCTTGATACCAAAGCCAGGAAAAAACAACTACAGACCAATCTCTCTCATGAATATAGATGCAAAACTCTTCAACAAAATCTTAGCAAACCAAATCCAATAGCACATCAAAAAAATAATTCATCATAACCAGGTGGGCTTTATCCCAGAGATGCAAGGCTGGTTCAACATATGCAAATCTATAAATGCAATTCACCACATAAATAAAAGCAAGAACAAAGACCATATGATTCTCTCAATAGATGCAGAAAAAGCATTTGACAAAATCCAGCACACTTATGATAAAAACTCTTAACAAATGGGAAATTCCTTAAAATTATTGAGATCATATATGATAAACCCACAGCCAATATCATATTGAATGAGGAAAAATTGAAAGCACTGCTGCTTAGAGCAAGAAGCAGACAAGACTACCCACTATCTCCACTTCTATTCAACATAGTACTGGAAGTCCTTGCCAGAGTAATCAGACAAGAGAGGGGAATTAAGGGTGTCCAAATAGGGGAAGAAGACGTCAAACTCTCACTCTTTGCTGACGATATGCTAGTATATCCAGAAAATCCCAAGGATTCAACCAAGAGACTCCTGGAATTGATAAATGAATTCAGTAAAGTCTCAGGATACAAAATTAATGCACATAAATCAGTGGCATTCATATAAGCAAATATAAGTCAAGCCAAAAATCAAATCAAAGCATGATTTCACAATAGCATGAAAGAAAATTAAATATTTAGGAATATATTTAATGAAGGAGGTGAGAGACATATATAGGGAGAACTATGAAACACTGAGAAAAGAAATTGTAGAAGAGCTGAACAGATGGAAATCCCTACCATGTTCATGGACTGGTAGAATCAATACTGTTAAAATGTCCATACTACCTAAAGTGATCTACAGAATTAATGCAATCCCTATCAAAATACCACCATCATTATATACAGATTTAGAAAAAAATAATTCTAGGCTTTGTCTGGAACCAGAGAAGACCTCGTATAGCCAAAGCCATCTTAAGCAAAAAGAACAAATCAGGAGGCATCAGTCTGCCAGACTTCAAACTTTACTACAAGGCTATAGTAACCAAAACAGCATAGCACAAGAACAGAGATATAGACCTTTGGAATAGGATGAACATCCCAGATATAAAACCATGCTCATATTTTCATCTAATCTTTGACAAAGCAGACAAAAGTATACATTGGGGAAAAGAATCTCTATTCAATAAGTGGTGCTGGGAAAACTGGATATCCACATGTAGAAGACTAAAACTGGATCCCCACCTCTCACCTCTCACAAAAATCAACTCATGATGGATAACAGACTTAAACCTAAGGTGTGAAACCTTAAGAATTCTGGAAGAAAATGTTGGGAAGACTCTTTTAGACATCAGCTTAGGTAAAGAATTTATGAAGAAGACCCCCAAAGCAATCACAGCAGCAATAAAAATAAACAAATGGAACCTGATCAAATTAAAAAGCTTCTGCACAGCCAAGGAAACTATCATTAAAGTGAATAGACAACCTACAGAATGGGAGAAAATATTTGCTTTCTACACATCCGATAAAGGGCTAACAAGAATCTATATAGAATTTAAGAAAATCAACAAGAAAAAAAATCAAACAACCCCATCAATAAATGGGCAAAGAACATGAACAGAAACTTTTCAAAAGAAGACAGACTAATGGCCAGCAAACATATAAAAAAGTGCTCAACACCTCTAACCATTAGGGAAGTGCAAATCAAAACTACAATGAGATATCACCTAACTCCAATGAGAATGGCCTTTATCAAAAAGTCCCAAAATAACAAATGCTGTCATGGATGTGAAGAGTTTGGAACACTCTTACACTGCTGGTGGGACTGCAAACTAGTACAACCCCTGTGGAAAGTAATTTGGAGTTATCTCAAAGAGCTAAAAATAGAAATACCATTTGATCCAGCAATCCCACTACTACTAGGCATCTATCAAGAGGAAAAAAAGACATTCTATAATAAGGGCATCTGCACTCAAATGTTTATAGAAGCACAATTCACAGTTGCAAAGATGTGGAAACAACCCAGGTGCCCATCAATACATGAGTGGATTCATAAAATGTGGTATATGTATACCATGGAATACTACTCAACTACAAAAAACAATGGTGAGCTAGCACCTCTTATATTATCCTAGATAGAGATTGAGTCCACCCTTTGAAGTGAGGTATTACAAGGATGGAAAAACATGCACCACATGTATTCGCCATCAAATTGGTACTAACTGATCAACACTAAGGTGCTCACATGGTAGTAATACTCATTGGGTGCCAGTCAGGTGGGGGAGAGCGGGGGGCGTGGAGGGGTAAACCCACAACTAATGGAAGTGGAGCGCACTGTGTGTGGTAAGGACATGCTTGTAGCCCTGGCTTGGGAGAGACAAATGCATTACATGTAACCAAAATGTACCCCATAATGTAATTAATTAATTTAATTAATAAAAACTAATGTTTGAAACTTCATATTAGGAACGTGAAAGTTATGGACTGGGAAAATATTTGCAGAACATATATCTGATAAAGAAGGACTTGTATGGAAAATATATAAAGAACCCTTACAACCCAATAATAAAAATACAAACAACATGATTAAAAACTGGACAAAAGATTTGAATGGGCACTTTATTAAGGAAGATAAGCAAATGGTCAACATATGAAAGGATGCTCAACATCATTAATCATTAGAGAAGTGCAAGTTGAAACCTACAATGAGATACCATAAACAGAATAACTAAAATTAGAAAGGCATAATACCAGATGTTAGCAAGAATAGAGAGCAAGTTACTGGCAGAAGTGGACTAGCCATTTGGAAAACAATGTGTCTGTTCTTATAAAGTTTGAGGTAGATCCCATCTCACAGCATGGCAATCCCACTCCTAGGTGTTTACTCAAGAGTAGTGAAAACAGGTTCATCCATAGCCTTTATGTGAATGTTCATAGTAGGTATATTTGTAATAGGCATAATATTCATAATGGAGACAACCTAAGTGTCCATCAACAGGTGAGAGGGTAAACCAATTGTGGGATATATGATACTTTTTTCAAAATAAAAAGAAACTATGATACAACAACAGCAGGGCTGAATCTCAAAGCATCATGCTGAGTGAGAGATATCAGGCTCAAAATGCTACATAGTGTATAGGAAACCCTAGAAGAGACAAATCTACAATGAGAGAAAGCAGTTAGGTGGTTGGTGGTGGTAGGAGGAAGGTGACTGGCTGCAGAGTGCCATGAGGTATGGAAATACTTTCTCTCAGTTGTAGTGCCCATTACCTGGCTACATTCATTGAGCTGTGTACATGAATGGGGGAATTTTGTTGTATATAAATTGTACTTCAGCAAAACTAATTGAAACATACACATATACATACAGACGCACACCAGTGCACATCACTGGGAATGCTGCATTAATAACACTGGTCTGATTTTCCACAGGATCTCTCAATTGGCAGTGTTGGCAGCTTACTCTACTGTTGAAAACTGGAGTTACATACTCTGCTGTCAAGCAGATGTCAACCTTGGGTTTCTCTGAGCTCAGGGAAACATTCTCCCCACACAATTTTCACTCGGAGTTTCTTGGGTCACCAAGTGATCTCTATTTTCCTGACAACACGGTGACTTGTCTACATGAATTTTCTTCCCAAAGTTCTGAGCCTGCATGAGTCTCAGGATTTCACAGGAGTCAAAATATTGATAAAGTCCAGTGATGCTTCTTCCTCTCGAACATCCACCACGTGCTCCTCATTGTGGAGAATCTGATGAGATATTCCTCCCTTCCCTCAAGACAGGAAAGGTTTTGTTGTGGGACTCTCAGCTTTTCCTTGAAGTTTTAATACATAGATAATTGAGTGTCCATCTTTCCCAGATATGCCAGCCAGAGAGATCTTTATGAGAAAAGTCCATTTGTCTTCTCCATTTTCTTTCTTCTTTTTGGAGACAGGGTCTTGCTTTGTCACTCAGGTTAGAGGGCAGTGGCATCATCATAGCCCACTGCAACCTCAAACTCCTGGGCTCAAGGGATTCTCCTGCCTCAGCTTCCTGAGTGGCTGGGACTACAGGTGCACACCACCATGCTCCGGTAATTTTTTTTTAATAGAGACAGGGTCTCGCTATGTTGCCCAGGCTGGTCTCAAACTCCTGGCTTGATGCAATCCTCCCACTGCAGTCTCTAAAGTGCATTTTCTTTTAATCTTTTTATTATGGAAAATTTCAAACAGAAACTAGACAGAATAATTCAAGGTCACTCCATTAACTGATCAGTTTCAAGTGTTACTAGTTCACTTTCCCAGGCAGTTTTCATTATCATCTCCTATAAGAATTAAGAGGATTTAGTGTTCAGGAAACTAATCAATTAACTTAGTATTTCTTAAGTTATTTGTTCACAGGACAGTTGATATTAACAAGAGCTCATGAGTTATAACAGATGTTTGGATTAAAATGGCAGTTAAAAACTCAGAAGAAAATGTATTCTTTTCATCATATTTCAGTAATACAGCAAGCAGCATAAAAGTTTACAATGTATCAAGGGCTATCACAAATGCATTATGAAATTGGGTGACCATCACACCAGGAATTATCAAACAGATTATACCTACATATCAACACTTAATGGGCAAATGCCACTTGTAAATCAGGGAGCAAACCCGATGCTCCACACTCCTACAGTTCTGGGGTGGGGTGTGGCACACTTTCTCAAGGAGCAGGTGGTGACATAATCAAAAGTGTGTGTGAAAAAACAATGGTGATCTAGCACCTCTTGTATTATCCTGGATGGAGTTGGAGCCCATTCTACTAAGTGAAGTGTCACAGGAATGGAGGAACAAGCACCACATGTACTCACCATCAAATTGGTATTAATTGATCAACACATATGTGCACATTTAGTAGTAACATTCACCAGGTGTTGGGCAGGTGAGGGGGCCAGAGGGGATGGGTATAGTCACACCTAATGGGTGCGGTGTACACCGTCTGGGGGATGGACACGCTTGAAGCTCTGACTCAGGTGGGGCAAAGGCAATATATGTAACCTAAACATTTGTACCCTGGTAACATGCTGAAATAAAAAAATAGTGTGTGTGGCTTACAATTTTAGGAAAATATACTACAGTCCCTCAGAATAAATTTTCCTGAACTAGGCTAGTCTCTGTACCCTCTGCCTGCGGTTTTGCATGTGTGAGGAAGGAGCGGCAGACACCTATTCTCTATTCTCTGGGCTGCTGCAAGTACGTGAGCTAAGTTTTAAGTTTGTATTTCCTGTGCTGTCCTCCCTGTTGACCTCCAGACTTAGCATCTCCCAAAGCCAACCTGTCCCTCTCCCAGCCTTCCTCATCTGAGTAATGACACCACTGTTCAGTTGTTCAGGTCTAAAACCCAGGAGTCACCCTTAATTTCTCTTTCTCCCTCACACCACACGTCCCACTCAGCAAGTCCCGCCATTTTACCTTCAGAACACATCCCGCATCTGACCCCTTCCCACTTCCACCAGCACCGCCCTGGACGGGCCAACGTCACTTGTCTGGCTTTACTGCAGTCATCTGTCAATTCCTTTTATCCCCTTAGACTAATCACACAGGGGCCAGAGTTATCTTTTAAAACATGTAAATGTGATCACATCTTTCCCCTGCACAGAAACCCTCCAGTGGCCTTTCGGGACACTCAGAATGGAATCCTAGTTCCTCGGCCTGCCCCGGGTCTGCCCAGCCGCATCTCCCAATTGCTCTCCCACTCCTACCCCACTGGCTTCTTCAGCCCATTGTATTCAAGCCTTTTCTCAAATGACACCTCCCTGGATGTGCTCCTCCCTGAACTCCCTAATTCTCTCCCTATTTTAACCATATTTGATTTGGGTAAATCATCCCTTGGCTCACTCAGGCTTAAAAGGTGCCCCCATCTAATGGGTGGAGCGCGCTGAGTAAACACAAACAAGGACAATGAGGAGGTGTGGGGGGGAATCCAAATTAGAGCCCAGAGAAGGTTTCCCAGAAGAGATAATGTCTTAAGTGAGTTTTGATAAGTCAGGGAAAGGGAGGCGAGGGCCACAGGACCGGAGGACGGGAGGGCTCAGCACGTGTCGCTGGAGCAGGAGGGGCTCTGACTACAGAGTGCGACCGGCACACGGGAGGTAGAGCTGTGGCCTAAGCCGCAGAGTCCCTGCAGATGGCGAGCAGCAGGCCTCCTGCCGACAGGCCCCTCCGGCTGCAGCGCTGTGGAGGAGGGCCCAGAGGAGGTGACAGGGCGAGGAACGCGGCACACCGCACGAGCAGGACGTGTAGCTGCACAGAGACAGTGGAAGGGGAGGAAGCGGCTTCCTAACGAGCTGCTGAGCGGGGACCCGGGGTGTCGGGTGCGGGACTCTTTGCCATGGGGTGCTGGGAGTCGAACTGCACCGAGGCTGGGAATGCAGGCACGGAGCGTGGTGACGGTCGGGCGGAGGGCGCGGCTGGGACGTGTGGAGGATGAGACGTTTATGGGACATTCATCTCAGAAGTCTAGAGAAACGCTTGCTGTTACAGGAGATGACACTCTTCCCGCGAGGAGGAGTGAAGAGTGTGAGAAGAAGAGGAGTCCTACTAACAGCGGCGCGAAGGGACAGACGTGCCTCTGCTGCGACGTGGAATAGCGTGAAGGAGAAAAAACGGGAGGCGGTTCCCAGGAAGCCAGGAGACAGACGGCATCCCCAGGAGAGCGCGACAGCTCCGACCCTGTGGAGCTGGGGACGAGGCGTGCGGGCACAGGGCTGCAGATGGCGAGGACCCGGCGGGAGAACCTGCCGACGCTTCTCCCAGCCCCTCCCCACCCCAACACTAATCTGTGCGGACCCTGGCGGCGCCCAGGGTCCCCCCCTCCTTTCCATCCCTGCGGCTGCGGAGACACCAGCCTGGTGGGACGCGGCGCTGAGGTCCGCGTGGCGCGCAGGGCGCAGGCGCAGACCCGCCTCCCCATCCCGCAGTCTCCCGACTTCCTGGGGCCCCCAAAAATAGGCAGTTTGGGTTTCAGGAAGAAAGTTTACTTTGATGCCACACACCGGGAGGAGGCTTTTAAGTATTTGTGTCCAAGAGGTGGCAGCAGAGCCCTGGCTTTATATTTGTACGATGCTTTTGAGTCCTCAGTTGTGTATTATTTTACTTAATCCTCACCAACCACCCTGTGAGATAGAAATTCTCATTATATAGACTTAGGAATTAAAAACACTGAGACAGCTAGAAATCAGTGACTGCATAAAGTCAACGGTTAATAAAAACAGCAGCTAACGAGCACGTAGTGCTTCCTGTAGACCAGCACGATGTGCATCCTTGACCCGTACGAGCCTGCGGTTCTCCTCATACCCACCGCCCCGGGAGGGGAGGACTGTTGTCATCTACATTTTACAGTTGAGGAATCTGAAGCGGAGAGAGTGAGTAGGTGACTTGCTCAAGGTCACACAACTGGTAAGTGGCAGACCTGGCATTCCCCGAGGCTGTCCGGCCCCAGAACCCATGCTCTCAACCTCTGCTCTGTACTGTCCCAGGCTTAGAAGGGTCTCAACTTGCATTTGAACTGATGTTTCTTTTCTCTCTCTCCCTCTCTCTCTTAAATCAGGTAAGTTCGGGTTTTCAGAATAATTGGAAAGGAACAATGATAGGCCCTATTATAATTCTAACCCAAGGTTTATCCTCAACACTATTGACATTTTAAGCTGGAGAATTCTTTGTTCTGTGGAGCTGTCCTGTGCTTGGTAGGATGTTCCATACCCAGCCTCTACCCATGAGCTGCCAGTAGAAAATCCCCCTTTCCCATCATTGTGACAACCAAAAATGTCTCCAGATATTTCTAAATGTCCCCTGGCGGGGGACAGCTTGCTTCTGTTGAGAACCCTACTGTAACTCTAACCCAAACTGGAATGCCTAATCTTTGAATCCTATCTAGGAATATAGGGCTGAATTACTTTTTATTACCACCATTATCACCTTAATGGTAACAACTTATTAAAAAAATGATTTGTACCAAGCACTGTGTGTGTGTGTGTGTGTGTGTGTGTGTGTGTAAAGAGAGAGAAAGAATATATATATTGGTGGTTCTCAGAAGGATGTATAATTTCCACCACCACTGAGAAACAACACATTTTTGATCTATTTAATAAGTCTAAAATCCTCAGCAAACAGGAGTGACAGTGGCCACTAATCACAATACCTCTTGTCCACTATATTCCCAGTACCTGGGACAGTGACCGGAATGTAGTAGAAAACCAATAAATATCTGATGAATAAATGAAAACATGGAGCCTCTGCCATCTGGCACCATGAATGTCCCAATCTAAAGTAGGCAGACTTTGCTATAATGTGGTCTTCTCTAGGGGAAGGGCAGTGCTGCCTCCCATGGACAGGGTCCCCAGGGCAGCAATGGGGAAACATTATCTGCTGGTTAAGCAGAGAATACAGATCTATTCATTTCTCTTTCAAAAAAGGACTCACATTGCATTTCAACAGATATGTGTTCAGGGGCACAGGAATGAAATATATAACAAAACAGCCACATCAAACCTAGATGGATTTGGAAGGCCTGGGGTTGTGTCCCAACAATAATCCTTAAAAAAACTGGGGACTGATAAGGGGAAGACCAAAGAGCACACTGTGGTTTGAAGTCCCCACACAAACAATGGAGGTTCAACCCCAGAGAGCACGTCACACAGGTGCTGGCTCAGAGGCCGCAGCAGGGATTTCCATCGACAGGGATCCCTCCTGGACGGACAGCTTCAGGATATTTCTACCTGTGTGTTTTATCTTTGCTCAGATTTGTTAGTGTTCTCATCTTTGGTATAGTGAAGGCTTTTGTCTTGGGCACTTTGTCTCTATGAATTTCTTTATTATATGTTTTAAGTACAGAAGGAAAATCCAGCAAGAGGGAGAAAGGTCTTTCCTGCCTTTGGGAGGTCAAGGTAGGAAGATTACTTGAGGCCAGCCTGAGCAAGAGCGAGACCCCATCTCTACAAAAAATAGAAAAATTAGCCGGGTGTGGTGGCATGTGCCTATAGTCCCAGCTACTCGGGAGGCTGAGGCAGAAGGATCGCTTGAGCCCAGGAGTTTGAGGCTGCAGTGAGCTATGATGACATCACTGCACTCTAGCCTGGGCAGTAGAGAGAGACCCTGTCTCAAAATAAAATAAAATAAAATGTCAAGGCATTCCTCTTCTCTTCTCTTTCCCCTCTATGCATTCTATCTTGTTCTCACAGTTCTTTCTCTTACACCATTGCCTATTAATGTTTGCCATCCCCCTGCCTTCCTGTTTTGTCCTTCCGGAGATTTTATTAGGAAGAGGGCTGGAGACCACCTGCCTAAGTCAGGAGGGGGCATTTTCACATTAATTCCAAGAAACGGTTGTGGGTAGTTTCTGCGTGTAAGTATGTGGGACCGGGTGTGCATGGGAGGTTTTCTGTTCTTTCTTTTCCTGGTTGTTTATATAATAAATATAATTCTCTGGGCTTTGTTGCATAAATGAGGGAGTTAAAACAATATAACAGATATCCAAGTGGAGAAGGCAGTTTGGCTGCAGGACCAATGAGCTTCAAGTTCAGGGGAGGGTTCTGAACAGAATATGTAAATTTGAGTATTGTTATCATATATTAATAGATGATTCTGAACCCACAGACTGGCTGCAACTTCTTAGGGTATGAGTGTAGATTTAACTAAGGAGAAAGGACTGAGTCTTGGGAGCCCCAGCAGTTAAAAATGGAAAAGACAAGGAAGGACTGAAAGTGACAACCAGGGCAGCAGGAAACCCAAGAGAGGGTGGAGTCCTGGGAGCCACATGATGAAGGCATTTGGCAAAGGAAGAAATAAGCAGCCTGGCAATGATGCCTATTCTTAAAGTCAGCTGCCTTGACATTTTATTTTATTTTATTTTATTTTATTTTATTTTATTTTGAGACAGGGTCTCTCTCTACTGCCCAGGCTAGAGTGAAGTGGTGTCATCATAGCTCACAGCAGCCTCAAACTCCTAGGCTTAAGCCATCCTCCTGCCTCACCCTCCTGAGTAGCTGCGAATACAGGCACATGCCACCACACCCGGCTAATTTTTCTATTTTTTGTAGAGATGGGGTCTCGCTCTTGCTCAGGCTGGCCTCAAGTAATCTTCCTACTTTGACCTCCCAAAGTGCTAGGATTACAGGCGTGAGCCACCATGCCCAGCTGATTGACTTGTTTGTTTGGCCACCCATAGGTCACTGTGCATGCATCACTGATGGTTTGACAAGAACCAGCTCAGTGGAAGGTTAGGCATGGAATCCGTGGTTGGGTGGGCTCGAGAGAAGCAGAGTCCAGGATCCCCATCAGTAAGACTGGGACTATAATAACCCCTGCCTGCCTCTTAGTGCTCATCCAAGAGACAACCAAGACGACATCAGTGAAAGGGCTTTATGAAGCAGTATATAAAAGCCAGATGTGACTTCATTGCTGTGATAATTCTCCATAATCAAAAATGTGTAAATTTACTTTAATATTCAGGATTATTTTAGTTCTTATTGAAAAAGTAAATACACTTATGCTTTTTGGTTTTATTTCAATTCTTGAGTATTGTACCACCTGCTCAGAAGAGTCAGGAGAAAATGAAGGACAGTGCTGAAAAAACAAGTAGAAATTAGTCACAACTATTTGCTAACACTTGGGGTAGTGATGGTGGTAGTGGGGTGTTTGTGTACATGTGTGTTGGGAGATGGGTGAGAAAAGGGTTGGGAGCTGAGAGAAAATATCTATTGGAATTATCCGTGGATACTGATAATTGATTTTTCTTACTTCCTGCTACTACATCTTACTCTCTGCATGTCTTTTGCTTAAAGAAATGTTCTTTCCCATCTCCAGTAATCGTAGACTGAGCGGTCAGCAACTATTCAGCTAAGGCTTCCATTTGAGGAGCCTAAAACGCTTCCTCCATATCGCACGTGTCTTCCCTCCCTCCAAGGGAAATTTGGGGATGGCAGCTATTGTCGCCAAGGCCCTCAGCTCCCGGCGTGTTCCCTCCCCGTGTCCACTGACAGCCACTGGCTGTTCCTGTGGGCGTGGAGCACAGTGGAGGTGTTTGCAGCGGGAAGAAAAGGAGGTCCAGTTTTGCACTTCATGGAATTAAGAATAAAAGAAGAATAAAGTGAAAATGCAGTCACTATTTACAATAAGGATAGATTAGTTACGAGGAGGGCATATTACAAGACGTGGGAGCTGTCGCCTGATGCTTCCCTTCGGACTTTGTTAGGAAACATTTCCTTTCCCGGGCCTTGGCGGAGAGCAGGGCAGTGCAGAAAGTGCGAGGGGCAGGGCAGGAGCAGAGCTGGCCTGCCCACCCTGCCTCTTGCTTTGCCGTAATTCTGCTGCTATCTTGGAAGGAGGTAAAAGGAGAGGCAGACAGTCCTCAAGCCAAGAGAAGCCTTCCCAAAAAGCACCTTCAGCATGTGCTCAACCTGAGGAAAATGTGGTGCTTCACGGGAAATAGAAAACCTTGGTTTTAACCTCCTATTAGTAACTTATTAGTGCTGCTTACCTGGGTCTATCACTCTTTTATTCTAAAGTTCATTTTCCTCACCTGTCAAACTATTAGTGAGAATTAAATAAAACGTGGAAAAGGCTTTGTCATGCCTGAGACCCTGTGGCACTCTTAAGAAACATTGCCCCCGTCTGTCAGCCTTCCAGCAGCTGTGTCTGCAACTCTTCACAGCCACCTCCCTTTGACTTGGGCTCAGGGACAGTGGTGTGGTGACAGTTGTCTCTCGGCTGTCTGTCCAGCCTCAGCTGAGTCTACTCTCTTTGGTTCCATGCCGCTGCGATATTCAGCCACACTTCTGGGCATGGGGCTCACTATCACCTCGATGTGGCTGGACGCTGCTACAGGCCCCACGTGCTTCTCCCTGCGGGACCTCATTCCTTGAGATGAGCTATACCTACAGCGTCCAGCACTCGCCCCTCCACAGCCTCCTGGACATGGTCCCCAGGTTCTGTGCACGAATACACATGTTGCTGGCTCTGGGCATTCCTGGCTGTCCTGGCCATAGACTGCTACCTGGCCACCTGCCCCCCACCTTCTACTGCCCCATCCTGATGAGTGGACCTGAGTGCTGGGATTGCTGGGGGAAGCGAGGCCAGGCTTCCTGTTCTCCATCACACATGGCCCTCACTCCACCTCTACCATGTGGACAAGCCTCAGGCCAGTGCTGGGACAGCCTCAGTGAGCAGGAGATCTTTGCGGTGTGTGTGTTAGTGATGTTGGTGCCCGTCTTTGTTTTCCTGCTCACTTATGCTTGCGTGGGTGGCTGTACTGAAGACCAGGTCCCCTGTGGCTCAGTAGGGTGCTCTGTCCACCTGCAGATCCCACGTGACTGCTGTTGCTCTCTTTTATTTCACCACCATCTTCATGTATGTGAGGCCTAAGTCCATCTCCTCTCCGTGGCTGTCCTCGCAGCACCCTGAACCTGATCATCTACAGCCCAGGGAATGAAAAGGTGGGGGCGGGTGGCTGGGTGCAGTGGCTCACGCCCATAATTCTAGCACTCTGGGAGGGTGAGCCAAGAGGATCGCTTGAGCTCAGGAGTTCAAGACCAACGTGAGCAAGAGCGAGAACCCGTCTCTACTAAAAATAGAAAAATTAGCTGGGTGTGGTGGTGTGCACCTGTAGTCCCAGCTACTCGGGAAGCTGAGGCAGGAAGATCGCTTGAGCCCAGGAGTTTGAGGTTGCAGTGAGCTATGATGCCACTGCACTCTACCCAGGATGACACAGCGAGACTTTGTCTCAAAAAGAAAAAAGAAAAAAGAAAAAGAAAAGAAAAGGTGAAGGGGGCAGTGATCAGAGCACTAGGGAGACAGTCTTTGTACTGCTAGGGGTCTCAGGAGCTCTTCTGGTTCATCCTGGATGAAAATATGCACAATACAGGCAAGCCTCATTTTATTGAAGTGCATTCTATTGCAACTTGCAGATATTGCATTTTTTCACAAATTGAAAGCTTGTGGAGAACTCTGGCAAGATGGCCAACTAGAGACATCACTTGTGGGGTTGCCCCAGTGGGAAGGCAGGATATCAGATAAAGGAGGGGGGAGAAGACTCACAGCTCAGGTATGGATCATGGAGAGAGACGTCTGAGACAGCTGGGATCCCACAGAGAAAACTGCGAAGCTGAGAAGGAAGAAGATAAAGAGGGGAAGATATCAGCAAGGATCAAACCCAGAGAGGCTTGGAGCCCAGTGAAAGGGGAAGGGCGGACTCCCCTTCCCCTCACATGTGCCTCAGTAAACAGCGGCCACTAAGTTTACTGAAGGTTTTTCTACCCTCCACAAGCCCAGGCATGGCAGCAAATATGGAATAATGGGGTAAACTAGCAAGCCCCAGGAGTTTGGGCAGTCCACGAGGGCACCCCTCAGGAGAGTGCCATGAGGGGACAGAGCACTGGCTTTCTCCCATCCAGGCACTTCCTCCCTGGCACCCTGCAACTGAGAAAGCAGATTGAGCTCAGGCTGACCAGAAGCTGCAACTCCTCTTCCACCCATTACAACCCCGAGCATAGTCTGAGCCAAGTTGTTTGCAAATGGCCACTTCTCTCCAGTGGGTACACATCCCAGGCTGAGGTCTCCACAAAGAGTGAGACCCACACTTCTTCCCCTTGAGGAACTGTGGTGGAACAGGGGTATACGATTTGGGAACTTCCTGCCCACTGGCCTTTCACAGGGTCACACGCTGGCAGCTGGCAGTTCAGGTAAGCAAGCCGGTCTCAGTGCACCCGAGACTGGAGGCGGGTGCAGAGGGATGCCAGGGAAAAGTCTGGGAGCTGGACTCAGGTGGCAAGGAAGTCCACAAGACATATGCAATGGGGGACTGTATTGGGGTGCTGAGGAACAGGAATCTGGGAGCACACAATGCCCCCCACTGGAGAACCACCATATTGGATATGGGTGTGGCATTCTGAGAGGAATAGCTTAGTCCCTGGGTCCATAGCAACCAAAAACACCATGTACTCAGGTACACCTGGGTGCTGCAGCCCCTCCCCCCACTCATATACAATAGGGAGTGTGGTTTGAGCCAAGAAGTTCTTGAGTGGCTGTGTCTCTCCAGCAGGTACCTGCCATAGGTTGAGGTCCCCACAGATGGTGGGACCCACTCCTCTCCCTCTGGGACTGGCAGTAGAAGAGGGGTGCACAACTTTGGACCTCCCTACCTGCCGGCGTTTCATGGACACGCACGCTAGTGGGTCAGACACACAGACTGGGGTGAGGTTTGAGAGCTGGACTTGGATGGTGAAAGAGCACACGACTAAACCGATGGGAGTGTGCTGTGGGGGTCCAAGGAGTGGCAATTCGGTGGAGAGCCCACCCCTCCCACAAAAAACTCCCTTACTGGATAAGGGCAGAAAGATCCCAGCCCCCAGGTCTTAGCACTCATTTAGGCCCCTCCCCCATGAAAAGCCTTCCTTGTTTAGAGAGCTTGTCCTGACTCTCATACCATTGGCTCCCCCTAGTGGCCAGAAAAGCAAATTCTGAGCCACACCCAGGCTTTGAAAAGCCTTTCAGGCAGGCTCCTGCAACTTAGCCATGAACTGCTGCGTAGCTCCTCCCGCCATCTTAGGGGTGGTGGAGATCAAGCAACTCCCTGGGAACTACAGGACCCCTCCTAAAGCTTGGGGCACTCAAGTATTCCACCAGGGGAACCAGGCTGTACCACAGGCACCAAAGAACATTTCAGCAGCCGGCTCTTTCACACAAATATCAACCAATAACAGGGAGAACAACTCTACAGATCATCATAGGGTTGTCAAACTCAAGCAAATGGGGTGTGGCTGATTTGTACTCACAAGTACCTCCCCCCATGTCAGAGATTAAGCTGCAGGACCAAACGCAATTTACACTGCTGAGACAAGGTGATGACAGCAGGACAGAAGCAACCCGAGAGGATCATCAAACCTACTTGATCACCCCATAGGCAACTTGGGACCAGCACACTTCTCCCAGGCATGGTCAGGAACTGATGGTGGGGACAGGCCCACAAGCCAAGCCCAACATCCCCAGGACTCATCAAGAGGCCAGAAGAGAAGGAATCAGTGAAAGAACTCCAGAAGTATGAAAAATCAGAGCAAAAGGTTACCCCCAAAAGGAAACCACTCTCTATCAATAGATACCAACTAAAATGAAAATATCAAAATGACAGATAAAGAATTCCAAATTTGGATTATAAGGAAGCTCAACGAAATACAAGAGAAAATGAAAACCAACACAAAGAAACAACAAAAACAATATAAGAAATGAATGAAAAATTCACTAAAGAAATCAAATTATTTAAAAAAGTCAAGTAGAACTTCTGGAAATGAAAAATTTACTCAAGGACATCCAAAACACAGTGGAAAGTTGTAAGAATAGACTACACCATACAGAAGAAAGAATCTCAGAGCTTGAAGACAACACCTTTGAATTAAACAAGTCAGTCAAAGAGATAGAGCAGAGAAATAAGAGGACCAAAAAAAACCTACAAGAAATATGGGATTATGGAAAGAGTCCAAACATAAGAAGAATAGGCAGCCCGGAGGGTGAAGAAGAAAACACACACAGGTTGGAAAAGCTATTGGAGGGAATAATTGAGGAAAACTTCCCTGGTCTTGCTAGAAATTTATATATCAAGGTACAAGAAGCTCAAAAATACCTGGGAGATTCATTGCAAAGAGGCAATCACCATGACACATAGTCATCAGACTGGCCAAAGTTAACACAGATGAGGAACTCCTGTAAGCCATAAGGTGAAAACATCAGGTAATGTACAAAGGAAAACCCACCAGGATAACTGCAGACTTCTCAACTGAGACCATACAAGCCAGAAGCCATCCTCAGCCTTCTTAAACAGAATAATGGCTAGCCTAGAATTTTCTATCTTGCAAAATTAAGTTTCTGATATGAGGGAGAAATAAAGACTTTTTTGGACAAGCAAACACTGAGGGAATTTGTCAAGACCAGACTGGCCCTGCAGGAAGTACTCAGATCTGCATTATATATCAATCAGCACAATAGACACCCACCAGTGTAAAAGCACCCAAAAGCTAAAGCTCAGAGCCCATATATAATAATAGCTCAAGAGGTATAACAAAGCAATGGGGTTCTTTCTACTCAATAGGATGAACAACAATGCATCCCACTTATTGATTCTTTCAATAAATGTAAATGGCTTGAACTCCCCAAGCAAGAGACATAGGCTGCCTGAATGCATGTAAAAATACAAGCCAAGTACCTACTGTCTCAAGGAAACACATCTAATCCACAAGGACTTATTCAGAATCAAGGTGAAGGAATGGAAAAAAATATTCAATGCAAATGGAAAGCAAAAGAAAGCAGATATAGCCATTCTATTGTCAGATAACATAAACTTCAAATCAACAATAGTAAATAAAGACAAAGATGGTCATTATATAATAGTAAAGGGAGCAATTCAACAAGAACACCTAACAGTCCTAAATATTTATGCATCTAACACAGTTGCACCCAGATTAATAAAGCAAACCCTACTAAATCTAAACAAAGTAGTAAACAATAGCATTGTAATAGCTGGGGACATCGACATCCCACTGACAGAACAGGACAGATCTCCAAGCAGAAAATAAACAAAGAAACACTGGACTTAAATGAGACTCTAGAGCAAATGGGCCTAATACACATTACACATTTACAGAACATTGTACCCCAAAACTACTGAATGTATATTCTTCTCATCAACACATGGAACATTCTCTAAGACTGATTACATCTTAAGCCACAAAACATGTCTCAACAAATTCACAAAAAACAGAAATTATACCATGTACCTTTTCAGACACCAGTGGAATAAAATTAGAAATTAACTCCAACAGAAACCCACTCAATTCTACATAAAATCATGGAAATTAGAGAACCTACTGCTCAACGATTATTGTGTCAAGGAAGAAATTAAGATTCCTCGAACTAAATGACAAAGAGGACACAAGTTATCAAAATCTATGGGATTCATCAAAAGCACTCCTAAGGGAAAAATTCATAGCCATAAATGCCTACATCAAAAAGACAAAAAGATCACAAAGCCCCAATCTAATGAATTGTCTCAAGGAACTAGAAAAATAAGAGCAAACCAAACCCAAACCCAGCAGAAGAAAAGAAATAACTAAGGTCAGATCAGAACTAGATGAAATAAAAAACAAACAGAAATACAGAAAATTAATTAAGTTGGTTCTTTGAAAAGATAAACAAAACTGATAGACCTCTCACTAGATTAACCAGAAATAGAAAATAAAGGATCCAGGCCGGGCATAGTGGCTCACACCTGTAATCCTAGCACTCTGGGAGGCCGAGGCAGGAGGATCACTCTAGGTCAGGAGTTCAAGACCTGCCTGAGCAAGAGCAGGGCCCCATCTCTACTAAAAATAGAAAGAAATTAGCTGGACAACTAAAAATATATATAGAAAAAAAATTTAGCCAGGCATAGTGGCACATGCCTGTAGTCCCAGCTACTCAGGAGGCTGAGGCAGGAGGATCACTTAAGCCCAGGAGTTTGAGGTTGCTGTGAGCTAGGCTGACACCACAGCACTCTAGCCTGGGCAACAGAGCGAGACTCTGTCTCAGAAAAAAAAGAAAGAAAGAAAGGAAAGGATCCATATAAGCTCAATCAGAAATGAAAAAGGAGATATTACAACTGATACCACAGAAATACAAAATATCATCTGTGAATACTATAAAAATCTCTATGCACATAAAATCAAAAACATTGAGAAAATGGATAAATTCCTGGAAACACACAACCTACCAAGGCTTAATCAGGAAGAAATAGAACTCCTGCACAGACCAATAATGAGCAATGAAATTGAAGCAGCAATAAAAAATCTTCCAACAAAAAATAGTCCCGGACAAGATGGTTTCACAGCCAAATTTTGTCAGACCTACAAAGGAGAATTGGTACCCTTACTGCAGAAGTTATTTTATAACATTGAGAAGGAAGGAATCCTCCCCAACTTGTTCTATGAAGCCAGTATCACCTTGATACCAAAGCCAGGAAAGAACACAACAAAAAAAGAAACTGAAGACCAATTTCCTTATGAATGTAGATGCAAAACATCTCAACAAAATTCTAGCAAACTGAATTTAGCAGCACATCAAAAAAATAATCCACCACAACCAAGTGGGCTTCATCCCAGGGATGCAATGATGGTTCAACATACACAAATCCATTGATATGATTCACTACATAAACAGAAGCAAAAACAAAGATCATATGATCATTTTGATAGATGCAGAAAAAGCATTCAACAAAATTCAGCACACTTTCATGATAAAAACTCTTAACAAAATATGCATAGATGGAACTTATCTCAAAATTATAAAAGCCATATATGACAATCTGACAGCCAACATCATACTGAATGGGGAAAAGTATTGAATTGAAAGTATTTCCACTTAGAACTGGAACAAGACAAGGATGCCCATGGTCACCACTTCTACTCAACATAGTGCTGGAAGTCCTAGCCAGAGCAATCAGGCAAGAGAAGGAAATTAAATGTATCCAAGTGGGAAAAGAGGACGTCAAACTATCGCTCTTTGCTGATGATATGATCTTATATCTAGAAAACCCCATAGATTCTGCCAAGAGACTCCTGAAATTGATAAACAAATTTAGCAAAGTTTCAGATTACAAAACCAATGTACACAAATAGGAGCATTCCCATACACCAACAACAGTCAAGCTGAGAATCAAATCAAAGACTCAATTATTTTCACAATAGATACAAAGAAAATAAAATACCTAGGAATATATTTAACCAAGGAGGTGAAAGATCTCTATAAAGAGAACTACAAATCACTGAGGAAGGAAACTGCAGATGATGTAAACAAATGGAAAACATATCATACTCATGGATCAGCAGAATCAACATTGTTAAAATATCCATACTACCCAAAGTGATTTACAGATTGAATGCAATCCTCATCAAAATACCAATGTCATTTTTCACACATCTAGAAAAAGTAATTCCATGCTTTGTTTGGAACCTGAAAAGAGCCCCAATAGCCAAAGCAAGCTTAAGCAAAAGGAACAAATCTGGAGGCATTACATTGCAAGACTTTAAGCTATACTACAAGGCTATAGTAACCAAAACAGCATGGTACTGGCACAAAAATACAGGCATAGATCAATGGAACAGAGAACCCAGATATAAAACCATACACATATTGCCATATGATCTTTGACAAAACAGACAACAATATACACTAGGGAAAAGAATCCCTATTCAATGGGTGGTGCTGGGAAAATTAGATAGGCACATTTAGAAGATTGAAACAGGATCCATATCTCTCACCACTCACTAAAATTAATTCAAGATGGATAACTGACTTAAAACTAAGACATAAAACCATAAGAATTCTAGAAGAAAATGTTGGAAAAACTCTTATAGATATCAGCCTAGGCAAAGAATTTGTGACTAAGACCCCAATGGCAATCACAGAACAATATAAATAAATGGTAGTTGATTAAATTAGAAGTCTTCTGAACAGCCAAGGAAATAATCAACAGAGTGACTAGATAATCTACAGAATGGGAGAAAATATCCACATGCTAAACATACAATAAAGGGCTAATAACCAGAATCTACAAAGAACTTAAGCAAATCAGCAAGAAAAAAATCAAACAACCCCATTAAAAAGTGGGCAAAAGACATGAACAGAAGCTTTTCAAAAGAAGATAGACTAATGGCCAATAAACATATGAAAAAATGCTCAACATCACTAATCATCAGGGAAATGCAAATGAAAACCACAATGAGATATCACATAACTTCAATGAGAATGGCTTTTATCAAATAATCCCAAAACAGATGCTGGCATGGATCCAGAGAGAAAGGAACACTTACACACTGTTGGTGGGACTGCAAACTAGTACAACCTCTATGGAAAACAGTATGGAGATTCCTCAAAGAACTACAAGTAGACCTACCATTTCATCCAGCAATCCCACTACTGGATATTTACCCAAAGGAAAAAAAAGTCATTTTATCAAAAACACACTTGCACTCTAATGTTTATACTAGCACAATTCACAATTGCAAAGATGCAGAATCAACAAAGGTGCCCATGAATTCATGAGTGAATCAATAAATATCGTATATGTATACCATGGAGTTCTACTCAGCCATAAAAAAATGAATTAATACCTTTTATAACAATCTGGATGGGACTAGAGACCGTTCCCCTTAGGGAAGTATCACAAGAATGCAAAAACAAATATTACATGTACTCCCTATTAAATTGGAAATAACCAAACAGCACTCATGAGCACAGATGGAAGTAAAACTTAATGGAAATCAAGCAGATGGGAGCGGGGAAGAGAGGATGGGTGAAATCAAACCTAACATGTACAATGTACACTATCTGGGTGAT
Source organism: Varecia variegata (assembly GCA_028533085.1). Taxonomy (NCBI): domain Eukaryota; kingdom Metazoa; phylum Chordata; class Mammalia; order Primates; family Lemuridae; genus Varecia; species Varecia variegata. Next base: position 876,308 of record CM052446.1, on the reverse strand, counting down.
GGGCACACTTATAACTTTGTCTCAAGCAGTACAAAAGCAATCTATGTAACCAAAACATTTGTACCCCTGTAATATTCTGAAATTTAAAAACAAAAACAAATTGAAAGTTGTGGCAACTCCGCATCGAGCAAGTCTATTGGTGCCATTTTCCCAACAGCATGTGCTTGCTTTGTGTCTCTGTATCACATTTTGGTAATTCTTATAATATTTCAAAATTCTCCATTATATCTGATCTGTGAACAGTGACCTTTGATGTTACTATTGTAATTGTGTTGGGGCACCACAAATTGCACCCATATAAGATGGCAAACAATCAATAAATGTCATGTGTGTTCTGACTGTTCCACTGACAGACCATTACCCATCTCTCTCCATCTCCTCAGGCCTCCCTATTCCCTGAGACACAATAATATTAAAATTAATAGCCCTACAATGGCCTCTAAGTGTCCAAGTGAAAGGAAGAGTTGCACAGCTCTAACTTTGAATCAAAAACTATAAATGATTAAGCTTAGTGAAGAAGGCATGTTGAAAGGCAAGACAGTCCAAAAGCTAGGTCTCTTGTGCCAAACAGTTGGCCAAGCTGTGAATGCAAAAGAAAAGTTCTTCAAGGAAATTAAAAGTGCTACTACAGTGAACACACAAAGGAAACAGACTTATTGCTGATATGGAGAAAGTTTTGGTGATCTGTATAAAAGATCAAACCACCCACAACATTCCCTTAATCCAAATCCTATTACAGAGCAAAACCCTAACTCTCTTCAATTCTGCAAAGGCTGAGAAAGCTTTCGTAGTGAGAAAGCAGTGAGAAAGCCACAGAGGAAAAGTTGAAGCCAGAAGAAGTTGGTTTATGAGGATTAAGGAAAGAAGCCATCTCCATAACATAAACGTGCAAGGTGAAGCAGCAAGTGCTGATATAGAAGCTGCAGCAAGTTATCCAGAAAAATCTAGCTAAGATAATTGATGAAGATGGCTACACTCGACACTGGAGTTTCAATGTAGATGAAACAAGCTTCTATTGGAAGAAGATGCCATCTAGGACTTTCATAGCTAGAAAGAAGTCAATGCCTGCCTTCAAAGCTTCAAAGGACAGGCTGGCTTTCTTGTTAGGGACTAATGCAACTGGTAACTTGAAGTTGAAGCCAATGTTCATTTACCTTTCCAAAAATCCTACGGTTCTTAATAATTATTCTATATCTACTCTGCCTGTGCTCTACCAGTGGAACAACAAAGCCTGGATGACAGCACATCTGTTCACAGCAGGGTTTAATGCATATTTTAAGCCCCTGTTGAGACCTACTGCTCAGGAAAAAAAAGATTCCTTTCAAAATATTACTGCTCATTGACAATGTAGCTAGTCAACCAAGAACTCTGATGGTAACATACAAAAAAATTAATGTTGTGTTCATGCCTGCTAAGACAACACTCCATTATTCAAGGAGTAATTTCCATTTTCAATTCTTATTAAGAAATATATTTCATAAAGCTATAGCTGCCATTGATAGTGATTACTCTAATGGATCTGAGCAAACTAGATTGAAAACCTCTGGAAAGGATTCACCATTTTAGATGCTATTAAGAACACCCATGATTCATGGGAGGAGGTCAAAATATCAACATTAACAGGAGTTTGGAAGAAGTTGATTCCAACCCTGCTGGATGACTTTCAGGGGTTAAAGACTTCAGTGGAAGAAGTCACTGTAGATGTGGTGGCAACAGCAAGAGAACTAGAATTAGAAGTGGAGTCTGAAGATGTGCCTGAATTCCTGAAATCTCATGATAAAATCTGAACGTATGAGTGGTAGTTTCTTATGGATAAGCAAAGAAAGTGTTTCTTGAAAAGGAATCTACTCCTGGTGAAGATGCTGTGAACATTGAGAACAAAGGATTTATTAACAGAATATTACATAAACGTATTTAATAAAGCAGCAGCAGGGTTTGAGAGGATTCACTCCAATTTTGAAAGAAGTTCTACCATGGTAAAAAGCTATCAAACAGCATTACATGCTACAGAGAAAGATTTCATGAAAGAAAGAGTTAATTTATGGGGCAAACTTCATTGTTGTTTTATTTTAAGAAATTTTCACAGCCACCCCAACCTTCAGCAACCACCACCCTGATCAGTCAGAAGCCACCAACGTCAAGGCAAGACCTTCCATCAGCAAAACGATTACAACTGGCTGAAGGCTCAGAGGATCATTAGCATTTTTTAGCAATAAAGTATTTTCAGTTAAGGTGTGTATACTGTTTTTTAGATATAATGCTATTGCACACTTAATAGACTAATGGTAAAGTGTAAATATAACTTTTATATGCACTGGGAAACCATAAAAATTGTGTGATTCACTTTATTGTGACATTCACTTTATTGCAGCAGTCTGGAACCAAACCCGCAGTATTTCTGAGGTATGTCTGTACATAAACTTAACAAAAGACTTATATAATACATAAGAACACTTACAACTAGACAATAATAACACAAACTAATTTCATTTTTTTAAAAAAGGGGATAAATAGTCATCTCACAAAGGAAGATGTATGAATGTTCAATAAGCACATGAGAGTGATCAAAGTAATTAGTCAAAAAGGAAATACAAATTAAAACCATTATGGCATCCTACTATATACCCACCCACCTGGATAAAATTTAAAAGATTAACACCAAATATTGGTGACAGTATAGAGCTACCAGTGTTCTCATTAACTGATGGTGTGGTATAAAATGTGAAACCACTTTAGATAAAAGTGTGGCAGTTTCTTATAAAAATAAACACACTTGGCCAGGTGCGGTGGCTCATGCCTGTAATCCTAGTGCTCTGGGAGGCTGAGGCAGGAGGATCGCTTGAGCTCAGGAGTTTGAGACCAGCCTGAGCAAGAGCAAGACCACGTCTCTACTGAAAATAGAAAAATTAGCCAGGTGTCTGGTGCGTGCCTGTAATCCCAGCTACTCGGGAGGCTGAGGCAGGAGGATTGCTGGAGCCCAGGAGTTTGAGGTTGCTGTGAGCTAGGCTGATGCTGCAGCACTCTACTCAGGGCAACAGAGTGAGACTCTGTCTCATAAATAAACAAACAAACAAACACACTTATTCGATGGCCCTGGAATTCCACTCATGGATATCTACTCAAGAGAAACAAAAACAAATAGTTACAAAAAGTCTTTGAATACAAGGTTTATAGCTTTATTCATAGCAACCAAAAACTAAAAACAACTATGGTGTCTGTGAATAAGAGAATGGATGTGTTAGTTCCCTATCGCTGCTATAACAAATTACCACTAACTTAGAGGCTTAAAAACAATACCTATTTATTATCTCACCTTTTCTATAGGTCAGAAGTCCAGACACAGCATGGCCCATCTGGGTTCTCTTCTATTGGTCTCACAAGGCTGAAATCAGGCTGTTGGCTGGCCATCAGTTCTCATATGGAGCACAGGTCCTCTTTCTAAGTCCACTGGTTGTTGGCAGAATTTCATTTCTTTCTCATGTATCTTTAAGCCAGCAATGGTGTATCAAGTCCTTCTCATGTTTTGAATCTTTCTGCCTCCTCCTTCTGCTTTTAGGAGTTCATGTAATTATATTGGGCCCACCCAGATAATCTAGGCTAATCTCCCTAATTTAAGGTCAATTTACTAGTAACTTTAATTACATCCGTAAAGTCCCTTTTACACCATAATGTAATATATTCATGGATGTAACACCAAGGGCAAAAGTCACGGCAGCCAAAATTATGTCTAACACAACAGATAAACACTATGGTATATTAATATAGTAGGATATTACTCAGCAGAAGGAAATGAGAGAGGGAGGAAGGTAGGCAGGCAGAAAGGAACTATTGATACATATCACAATATGCATGAATATCAAACATTATGCTAAATGAAAGAAATCTTACACAAAACAGTACATAAGTAATGTGATTCCACGTATGGTAAGTTCTATAATAGGAAAAACTACCTTATTGAGGAAAAAATCAGAATCCTGGTTGTTCCTGAAGGAAAGAGGGAATTTTCTGGGGTAACGGTAATTTTTGTATCTTGATAGAGGTTTGGGTTGTGCAGGTATATGTATTTGGCAGAACTTATTGAATAGCACACTTAAGATTTGTGCATTTCAATCTACTTAATATTAAAAATTTAAAAAAAGACCTCAAATGCTAAATTCTAGTTAACAATATGCATTTGGGTGGGAGTGTACTGTCATGTACAGCTGATTCTGACATGTACAAAAAGAAGATGAACTGATGGATGGAAAGATGGTTAGATGTGTGAAGATGAGATAAAATGTATGATAAAATTTATTTGTATAATTTATATAGTAGATATTTCATGTTCACTACCTCTTACAACTTTTCTGTAGGTTTGAAATTCTTTATAATCAGATGTGGAAAAATACATTATTTTCTTTTGATCCTTTCCATATCTTTTCTTTCTTTCTTTTTTTTTTTTATTTTTTGAGACAGAGTCTTTGTCTGTCACCCAGGCTAGAGTGCAGTGACGTCATTGTAGCTCACTGCACCCTCCAACACCTAGGCTCAAGGGATCCTCCTGCCTCAGCCCCCTGAGTAGCTGGGATTACAGGTGCACACCATGGCGCCCAGCTAATTTTTCTACTGTTAA
>CM052446.1:855165-865296 GCA_028533085.1 Varecia variegata | reverse complement strand
GGAAAACCATATGATGCTCATGGGTCGGCAGAATCAAGATTGTTAAAATGTCTGTACTACCCAAAGTGATCTACAGATTCAATGGAATCCCTATTAAAATACCAACATCATTTTTTGCAGATCTAGAAAAAATAATTTTACACTTTTTATGGAACCAGAGAAGACCCCGTATAGCAAAAGCAATCCTAAACAAAAAGAACAAATTGGGAGGCATAAATTTATCAGACTTCAAGCTATACTACAAGGCTATAGTAACTAAAATAGCATGGTACTGGTACAAGAACAGAGACATAGAGCAGTGGAACAGAACTGAGAACCCAGATATAAAACCATCCTCATATAGCCATCTAATCTTTGACAAATCAGACAGAAACATACACTGGGGAAAAGAATCCTTATTCAATAAATGGTGCTGGGAAAATTGGATAGCCACATGAAGAAGACTGAAACAGGGTCTACATATTTCACCTCTGACAAAAATCAACTCACAGTGGATAACAGACTTAAACCTAAGGCATGGAACTGTAAGAATTCTAGAAGAAAATGTTGGAAAAACTCTTACAGACATTATCCTAGGCAAAGAATTTATGAAGAAGACCCCAAAGGCAATCACAGAAACAACAGAAATAAATAAATGGGACCTGATCAAATTGAAGAGCTTCTGCACAGCCAAGGAAACAATCATTGAAGTGAGTAGACAGCCTACAGAGTGGAAGAGAGTATTTGCATGGTATACATCCAATAAAGGGCTAATAACTAGAATCCATAAGGAACTCAAGCAAATCAGCAAGAAAAAAATCAAACAACCCCATTAAGAAGTGGGCAAAAGACATGAACAGAAACTTTTCAAAATAGGATAGAGTAGTGGACAACACACATATGAAGAAATGGTCAGCATCTCTAATCATCAGGAAAATGCAAATCAAAACCACAATGAGATATCACTTAACTCTAGTGAGAATGGCTTTTATCAAAAAGTCCCAAAACAAATGCTGGTGTGGACACAGAGAGAAAGGAACATTCATACATTGTTGATGGGACTGCAAACCGGCACAACCTCTATGGAAAGGAGTATGGAGATACCTGAAAGAACTAAAAGTAGAATTACCATCTGATCCACCAATCCCACTGCTGGGTATTTCCCCAAAGGAAAAAAAGACAATCTATAAAAAAAGACACCTGCACTTGAATGTTTATAGCAGCACAATTCAAAATTTCAAAGATGTGGAAACAACCCAAGTGCCCCTCAATACATGAGTGGATTAATAAAATGTGGTATATGTATACCATGTAGTACTACTCAGCCATAAAAAAATGGTGAACTAATACCTCTTGTATTAACCTGGATGGAACTGGAGACCATTATTCTAAGTGAAGTATCACAAGAATGGAAAAACAAACACCACATGTACTCACCATTAAATTGGAACTAATTGATCTACACTTACGTGCACATATGGAAATAACATCAGAAATCAAGCAAGGGAGGGGAGGAGATGGGTAAATTCACACCCAACAGGTACAATGCACACTATCTGGGGGATGGGAAGACTTATAACTTTGACTCAAACAGTACAAAAGCAATTTATGTAACCAAAACGTTTGTATCCTGTAATATTCTGAAACCAAAAAAAAAAGAAAGAAATTGAAGAGGACACACAAAAGAATGGAAAAATATTCCATGCTCATGGAATATTTATTTTCATTTCTCCGGCGATTGGTGATGTTGAGAATTTTTTTCACTTGCCTGTTGACTATCTGTATGTCTTCTTTTGAAGAATATCTGTTTAGATCTTTTGCTCCTTCTCACTAAGTAGGAGAGTTCCCAGCAAGGGACAACAGGTGCGCTGCAAACCTGTCTGCCCAAACCTGAGAGATGAGAAGAAACCTGCAAAAGAATTCTGGCAACATGAAAAAACAATCTCGTTCAATACTCCCAGAAGATCACAGTAGATCCACAGCAACAAACCCAAACCAAAATCAAATTGTCAAAATGTCAGAATAGAATTCAGAATATGGATGGCAAACAAGGTGAATGGGATTGAAGAGAAAGCTGAAAAACAACACAAAGGAACGAAAAAATACTTCAGTACATAAATAGAAAATAGGAAAAATCCACTAAAGAGACATACAAAATAATAAAGGATATAAATGAACATAAAGAAATGAAAGAGTCATTTAGGAAATTACAAAATACAGCAGAAAGCTTCGACAACAGAATAGACCAAGCAGAGGAAAGAATCTCAGGGCTTGCAGACAAGGCTCTCAAACTAATCCAGGCAGTCAAAGATGAAGAAAAAAGAATATAGAATAATGAATAATCACTCAGAGAAATATGGGACTATGTGAAATGAGCCAATATATGTACTATAGGTATCCCAGATGGAGAAAAAGAAAAGCAAAGATCATGGAAAACCTATTTAAGGGAGTTATTGAAGAGAACATCCCTGGTATTGCCAGAGATTCAGATATCCAGATACAAGATGGTCATCAAATACCAGGAAGATTCATAGCAAATAGGACATCTCCAAGACACACAGTCACCCACCTGGCCCAAATCAAACTGAAGGAGAAAATTCTACAGATAACAAGAAGAAAGCAACAACTCACCTACAAAGGAAAACCCATCAGGCTAACAGCAGACATCTTACAAGCCAGAAGAGATTGGGGCCCTATTTTTACTCTTCTTAAACAGAACAACTGCCAGCCAAGAATTTTTTAGCCCTCAAAACAAAGTTTCATAAATGATGGAGAAATAAAAACTTTCCCAGACATGTAAACACTAAGTAAATTTGTCACTACTAGACTTGCCCTACAGGAAACACTCAAAAGTCCCTTATACATGCAACAGCACAATAGATACCCACCAATGTAAAAACTCCCAAGAGTTATACCTCACAGCTCTTATAAAACAATAGCACAAGATGGAAAATAAAACAATAACATATCATCCAATATGATGAACAGGACAGCATCCCACATATCAATAACACTCAACAAACATGGCATAGAAGGAATATACCTCAAAATTATGAAAGACATATGACAAACCCACAGCCTACATCAAATTGAATGGGGAAAATTTGAAAGCCTTTCCACCTAAGAACTGGAAGAAGACAAGGTTGCCCACCATCACCATTTCTATTCAACATAGTATTTGAACTCCAAGACAGATCAATCAGGCAGAAGAAAGAAAGAAAGGGCATCCAAGTCAGGAAAGAGGAAATCAAACAATCCATGTTTGCTGATGATACAATCTTTTGTCTAAAAAACCCTAAAACTCCTCCAAAAGACTCCTAGAATTGATAAATAAATTCAGCAAAGTCTTGGTTACAAAATCAATGTACACCAATCAGTCACATTTCTATATACTAATTAACAGTCAAGCGAGAATCAAATCAAAGACTCAGTACCACTCACAATAGCTACAAAGAACATAAAATACCTAGGCATATGCTTAACCAAGGAGGTGAAAGATCTCTACAAGGAGAACTACAAAACACTGATGAAAGAAATCATAGATGACACAAACCAATGGAAAAACATCCCTTGCTCATTGGACTGGCAAAATCAACATTGTTAAAATGTCCATACTACACACAGTGATTTACAGATTCACTGCAATCCCCATCAAAATACTAACAACATATTTCACAGATCTAGAAAAAATAATCCTAAACTTCATTTGGAACCAAAAAAGAGCCCAAATTGCCAAAGCAATTTTAAGCAAAAAGAATAAATCTGTAGGTATCACATTGCCTGACTTCAAATTATACTACAAGGTTATAGTAACCAAAACACCATAGTACTGGTATAAAAGTAGAGATACATACCAATGGAACAAAACAAAGAACCCAGAAATAAAACTATATAGCTATGAGCAAGTGATCTTTGACAAAGCAGACAGCAGCATACACTGGGGAAAGGAAGCCTTATTCAATAAATGGTGCTGGGAAAATTGGATAGCCACATACAGAAGAATGAAACTGGACCCCTGTCTCTCACCAGATACAAAAATTAATTCAAGATGGATAAAAGACTGATATGTAAGTCATGAAACAATAAAAATTCTAGAATAAAATGTAGGAAAAACTATTCTAGACATCAGCATAGGCAAAGAATTTATGACTAAGACCCCAAAAGGCAAACATGCAAAACAAAAACAAATAAATGGAACTCAATTAAATTAAAAAGCTTCTGCACAGCAAAGGAAATAACAGAGTGAACAAACAACCTACACAATGGGAGAAAATATTTGCAAGCTATATATCCAACAAATGGCTAATATCCAGTGTCTACAAAGAACTGAAACAAGTCAGCAAGAAAAAAACAAACAAACCTACCAAGGAATGGGCAGAAGACATGATCAGAAGTTTTTCAAAAGAAAATACACAAATGACCAACAAACATTTGAAAAAATGCTCAACATCACTAATCATCACAAAAATGCAAATTAAAATTAAAACTACAATAAGACACCACCTTACCCCTATCAGAATGACCATTATTAAAAAGTCAAAAAACAATAGATGCTGGCATGGATGCAGAGACAAAGGAACACTTATACATTGTTGGTGGGACTGAAAATTAGTACAACCTCTATGGAAAATAATATGGAGATTCTGCAAAGAATAAATGTAGACCTACCATTTGATTCAGCAGTCCTATTGCTGGGTATCTACCCAAAGGAAAAGAAGTCATTTTATTGAAAAAAAAAAAAAAAAAAGACAACTGCACTTGAATGTTTATTGCAGCACAATTCACAGTTGCAAACATGTAGAATCAACCAAGGTGCACATCAGTTCATGAGTGGATAAATAAAATGTGTATTACGGTCGTGCGCGCACGCGCGCACACACACACACACACACACACACACACACCCTGTGGAGTACTACTCAGTCAAAGAAAGGAAAGAAATAATATCATTTGCAGCAACTTGAATAGAAATGGAGACCATTATTCTAAGGAATAGATCATTACCCTATCTCAGGAATAGAAAGTCAAACACCACATATTCTCACTAGTAAGTGGGAGCTAAATGATGGGTACGCATAAACACAAAGAGATATAAAGGACCTTGGAAACCAAGAAGGGGGCATAGCGGGAGGGGGTGATGGATTAAAAGTTACCTATTAGATATAATGAATACTATTCTGGTGAGGGACATATCAAAAGCCCTGACCTAAGCATTATACGAGGTATCCATGTAACAAAAACACTGATACCCCTTCTTAATATTTTGAAATTTAAAAAATACAAATAAACACTATTTCCCAAGTAAATGCACCTGTGTCAGTGTATTCACTAAATTCTAAAATTCTAAACACTGATTAACCCACCACATGGAGGCATACATTCCATCCTTCTTGAGTTTTTTGTTTGTTGGTTTTGGTTTTTTAATTATTATTATTTATTTCAAAATATTATGTAGGTACAAATGTTTTGAGTTACATGTATCGATTTTGTTATGCTTGACTCAGGGTTATAAGTCTGCCCATCACCCAGATAGTGTTCGTTGTACCTGTTAGGTTTTTGTCAAACCTCTCCTCATCCCCCCTCCTTGCTTGATTTCTTCTGAGTTTTACTACCCTCTATGTACATGTGTGCTTATCGGTTAGTTCCAACTTAATAGCTAGTACATGCGGTGTTCATTTTTCCATTCTTGTGATACTTCACTTAGGATAATGGTCTCCAGTTCCATCCAAATTGTTGCAAAAGGCCTTCTTCGTGGCTGCATAGTATTCCATAGAATACATGTACCACATTTTGTTAATCCACTCATGAATTTATGGGCACTTGGATTGATTCCACGTCTTTGTGATTGTGAATTGTGCTGCAATAAACATTTGAATACAGATGTCTTTTTGATAAAATGACTTATTTTCCTGGGGGTAAATACCCAGTACTGGGATTGCCGGATTAAATGGTAGGTCTACTTTTAGTTCTTTAAGGAATCTCCAAACTGTTTTCCATAGAGATTGTACTAATTTGTAGGCCCACCAACAGTGTATAAGCATTTCTTTCTCTCTGCATCCATGCCAGCATCTATTATTTTTGGATGTTTCAATAAAAGTCATTCTAACTGGGGTAAGGTGGTATCTTATTGTGGTTTCAATTTGCATTTCCTTGATGATTAGTGTTGCTGAGCATTTTTTCATGTTTACTGTCCCTTGAAAAGCTTCTGTTCATGTCTTTTGCCTGCTTTTAATGGGGTTGTTTGTATTTTTCTTGCTGATTTGCTTAAGTTCTTTGTATTAATAGATTCTGGTCATTAGCCCTTTATCGGATGTATAGCTTGCGAATATTTTCTCCCATTCTATATGTTGTCTATTTGCTCTATTTAGTATTTCCTTAGCTATGCATAAGCTTTTTATAATAATTTAATCAAGTCTCATTTATTTATTTTTGTTGTTGCTGTGATTGCCATTGGTATCTTCTTCATAAATTCTTTGCCTCGTCTGATATCTAAAAGAGTTTTTCCAACGTGTTCTTCCAGAATTATGTTTCATGCCTTACATTTAAGTCTTTTACTCATCTTGAATTAATTTTAGTGAGTAGTGAGAGATACAAAATCTGTTTCCTTCTTCTGCATGTGGCTATCCAATTTTCCCAGAACCATTTATTGAATAGGGCTTCTTTTCCCGAGTGCACATTGTTGTCTGCTTTGTCAAATATCACTTAAGTGTATGTGGATGGTTTTATATCTGGGTTCTCTATTCTGTTCCATTGGTCTATGTCTCTGTTTTTGTGCCAATACCATTCTGTTTTGGCTACTATAGTCTTGTAGTATAGTTTGAAGTCTGGTAATGTGATGCCTCCAGATTTGTGGTTTTTGTTTTTTTGTTTTTGTTTTTGTTTTAAGATTGCTAGATTGCTATGGCTATTTGGGCTCTTTTCTGGTTCCAAATGAAGCATAGAATTACTTTTTCTAGATCTGTGATTGGTGGTGATTGCATTGAATCTGTAAATCATTTTGTGTAGTATGGATATTTTAACAATGTTGATTTTACTGATCCATGAGAATGTTTTTCCATTTGTGTCCTCTGTGATTTTTTTCCTCAGTGTTTCATAGTTCTCTCTGTAGAGATCTTTCACCTCCTTGGTTAAGTATACTCCTGTGGATTTTATTTTCTTTGTATCTATTGTGAATGGTATTGAGTCTTTGATTTGATTCTCAGCTTGATTGTTACTGATATATAAGAATGCTACTGATTTGTGTACATTGATTTTGTAACCTGAGACTTTGCTGAATTTGTTTACCAATCCCAGGAGTCTCTTCGTGGAGTCTTTGTGTTTTCTAGATATAAGATCATGTTGTCAGCAAAAGCAATAGTTTGACTTCCTCTTTTCCAATTTGGATACTCTTTGTTTCTTTCTCTTGCCTGATTGCTCTGACTAGGACTTCCAGCACTATGTTGAATAGAAGTGGTGACAGTGGGCACCCTTGTCTTGTTCCAGTTCCTAAGTGGGAATGCTTTCAACTTTTCCCCATTCAGTATGATGCTGGCTGTGGGTTTGCCAAATATGGCTTTTATAATCTTGAAATATGTTCCTTCTATGCCTATTTTGTTAAGAGTTTTTATCATGAAAATGTGCTGGATTTTGTTGAATGCTTTCTCTGCATCTATTTAGATGATCATATGGTCTTTGCTTTTGCTTCTGTTCATGTGGTGAGTCACATTTATTGATTTATGTATGTTGAACCATCCTTGCATCCCTGGGATGAAGCCCACTTGGTCATGGTGGATTATTTTTTGACATGCTGTTGAATTTGGTTTGCTAGTATTTTATTGAGTCATCCCCCTTTGTTTAATACCCTTAGGATCTCTATATAAGGCTACCCCTTAGAGGCATCCTGCCTCTACAGATTGGCAAGGCCTTGTTAATCTTCTGGGTTATGTACTCCTCCCAGAGCAGCATTTTATTTCCCCAACTGTGATGTTTGATGATGGATCTGAAGACAGTGAGGGGTGGTAGAGATGTGCCCTAAGTAAAATCAGCAACAGAGACAACTGCCTCTGATTTTGCCTTCTAAAAGCTTTAATGTGGAGAAATGATGGTTCTGTCAGACAGAGAAAGTCTTCACCAAGGAAGGGAATTTGAGTGTTCAAATTTCTTAACTTCATCTAAGTATCCCCATCCCATGTCTAAGGTAGGCAAAACTAATCTATAGTATTAGGATTCAGAAGAGTGGTTACTTCTATGTGGACTGGAAAAGGGCATAAGGAAGCCTTCTGGATGCTGGGTACTATTCATTGGTCTTGGTGATGGCTATATGGCTATATATTCATGTAAAAAGTGATAACTCAAAAACACTGAAGATAAATCAAAATGAAATTCTAAAAACTGATTGATCAAGAAAGGTAAGGCAAGAAAAAGAAAAGAGAAACAGGCCAGGTGCGGTGGCTCATGCCTGTAATCCTATCACTCTGGGAGGCCAAGGCAGGTGGATCGCTCAAGGTCAGGAGTTCGAGACCAGCCTGAGCAAGAGCGAGACCCCTCTCTACTAAAAATAGAAAGAAATTATCTGGCCAACTAAAATATATATAGAAAAAATTAGCCAGGCATGGTGGCGCATGCCTGTAGTCCCAGCTACCCAGGAGGCTGAGGCGGTAGGATCGCTTGAGCCCAGGAGTTTGAGGTTGCTGTGAGCTAGGCTGACGCCACGGCACTCACTCTAGCCCGGGCAAAGTGAGACTCTGTCTCAAAAAAAAAGAAAAGAGAAACAAAAAACAGAGCAAACAAACAGAACTAAAAATAAAATGGCAGAGCCACAAAACAGATGAGCCTCAAAGTGCACAAAGCAAAACTGATAGAGGTAAAAGGAGAAATAGACAAATCCACAATTGCAGTCAGGGAATTCAACACCCACTCTCAGGAGTTGATAGAACTATTAGACATAAAATCAGCAGGATGTAATTGACATCTATGGAATCATCCACTCTACAACAGCAGAATACACTTTTTTCCTCCAAGAACCCATAAAACATAGTCACTATTAGACATAAAATCAGCAGGATGTAACTGACATCTATGGAATCATCCACTCTACAACAGCAGAATACACTTTTTTCCTCCAAGAACCCATAAAACATAGTCACCAAGATAGATCCTAACCTGAGCCATAAAAAAAAAAACCTCAGCAAATTTAAAAGAACTAAAATCATACTGGGTTGTCTCACTACAAAAAAATCATATTAGAAATCAAAAACAAAACAGGAAAATATCCAATCACTCAGAAATTAAATAACACAATTCTAAATAATCTATGGGTGAAGAAGAAACCTCAAGGAAATAAATATGAGTATATAACATATCAAATTTGTGATGGATAGACACAGCAGTACTAAGAGGATGATATGTAAAAATTAAGTGCTTATTTTAGAAAGGAGGATAAGTCTCAAAAATCAATAATCAGAGCTTCTACCTCAAGAATCTGGAATAAAAATAAAATAAATCTAAAACAAGCTGAAGGAAAGCAATAATAAAGTGTACAAAGAAAATTGAAAAGAGAAAAACAATAGAGATAAATCAATGAAACAAAAAGCTGGTTCTTTGAAGAAATTCATAAAATTGATAAACCTCTAGCAAAGCTAATAAAGGAAAAAATTGAGAATACACAAATTACCAACACCAGAGATGACATAAAGCATATCATTACAGACTCCACATTAAAAGAATTATAAGTGTATACTATGAACAACTCTTCACACATAAATTCAACAACTTAGATAAACCAGAACAATTCCTTGGAAAGTACAAACTACCAAAATCAACCTAACATGAAATAAAAATACTCTGAATAGTTCCCTAACTATTAAAGAAAGTGAATTTATAATTACACACAAACTTCCCTGAAAATAAATCTCCAGGTCCAGATAGCTTTGTTGGAGAACTCTACCAAATGTTTAAAGCATTTGTATCAATACTTACTTCAATTCTACACACTCTCTTCTAGAAAATGTATGAGGGAATACTTTCTGATTCATTTTGTGATGCCAGTATTATGCTAATACCAAAACTTTCAGATAATGTAAGGAAAACTATGGATTGATATTCTTCATGAACATAGACACACACCAAAAAAAGCCTCAAAAATAAAAACACTAGCGAATTGAATACAGAAAT
>CM052446.1:823416-854665 GCA_028533085.1 Varecia variegata | reverse complement strand
GAGCTAGGCTGACACCATGGCACTCTACCCCAGGCAACAGAGCGAGACTCTGTCTCAAATATATATATATATATGTGTGTATATATATCACACATACACATATATATATAATTAGCCAGGCAAAATCTAGCTGGAAAAAGAAAACTCAGTCAAGAACTAAATCTGGTCAGGTATCAGAATATATGACCAAATCTAAATATCTTTTTTTTTTTTTTTTGAGACAGAGTCTCGCTCTGTTGCCCCGGCTAGAGTGAGTGCCGTGGCGTCAGCCTAGCTCACAGCTAATTTTTTCTATATACATTTTTAGTTGGCCAGATAATTTCTTTCTATTTTTAGTAGAGACGGGGTCTCGCTCTTGCTCAGGCTGGTCTCAACTCCTGACCTCGAGCGATCCACCCACCTCGGCCTCCCAGAGTGCTAGGATTACAGGCGTGAGCCACCGTGCCCGGCCCAAATCTAAATATCTTAACTACAGTCATTAAGTGTATAGGAATAATGTAGTCGATGCATATTTCATGAGAAAAACCAGAAAACCTGAGTTCAAACCTAAAATGTATGTAACAAGAACAGCAGCACTGTTTCAAGCACTTTTCACCTATTGATTCGTTTAACCATCTGGACCAAGAAAATATACAGGCAGGAATAATACCAGAAAATAATAGGCAGGAAGCGCTATGGTTTGAGGAACATCTAGGAGACAAATAGAGAAAAATTATTTTGGTCAGGCTAAATGTGGCCATATTTGATGCTCATTAAAGAAGAACTTACATTTCAGGTATTGGGTAACAGGGGCAATCATAGGTTTATCCTGTCAGGCTGGTATCAAGGTAAATCAGATGCTTTAAATTTTTAAAAAGTCTGATCCATATTATAAAGTAGATCAATCAAAGCATGAACCTAAGCACCCTAAGCGTGTGAGTGATGTCAGTGGAAAGTAAGAATATGAGGCAATTTAAAAGACACTTTACAAAAGTGAAACGAGAACTGCAAGAGAACAATAAGAGTGTGATAGAGCTGAAACATTGTAAAGGGATTTTATTTTTGTCAGTTATAGTAGACCTAATGAATAAAAAAAATGGGAAGTGAAAATTTAAGATTTGTGAAGTATAATTTTATTTTTTAGCTTTTGCTATATTGAGACAATAAGGATTAGAACCCAAGAGGGATTTAATGTAGGTAGGTAAAATACTGTAGGACTCTAGACCAAACAGGACAAATGAGACAGTGGTGTAATTTGGGAGTGATAAGCTTCAAGTCTTGTGAACGTATAAGAGAGCCATGGATAATGCACTTAGAGATTACTACATGACAGAAGAACAGAAGGTGCATGAGAGAATTTTTAAAGATGCATAGAAGGAAAAGAAAAAGTCCTGTGAATCACCATCCATCCATCCAACAGATACTGTGTTAAAATGGGACAATTACATGCCAAGCTTTGTTCCAGGTACAGAGTACAGAAATCTAAGCATGGCAGACAAGATGTGAATATGTACTTCATGGAGGTTAAATTGACATCAATTTAAACCAGGTGATGACTGAGACCTCTAGGATACAGAAATGCCTCCCCCTGGGAAGTGAAGAAAGCACTTGGCCAGGAAAGAGAGGGCCACAGGGTAAGGTTGTCATCAAAAACATAAAATTTAGGTGTCCCCCTTTATGGCCACTGAAGACAATTGAGAAACCTGCATGGCACTGGTGTGGGTAGTGATGTACTCAGGGGGCATAAATTTAATCAATGCCTGTCGCAACAGTAACACCCAGCAGGGGGTCCACTTACTACTTTGTTTCTTAAATCAGAATTCTTTGAGGAGCCCATTATACCTCCCAATTAAACCAGCTGCCTGGGGCCTAGATGGGAGGTAGAATTTACATTTAATATCCTTTTCAAAACCTCACCATTGAGTATTCTGAGAAGTGCCTTGGTCACTATCAGAAATGTCGGGTCAGTAAGGTATGCCCTGGTGAGGCCTTGTATTTGGGCCTAAGTATATGTATAGGCAATTTGTTACTTTGATTTAGATTATAAGTATCTGTGAGACAAGAGAATCCCAGAGGTATTAACTCCAAAGGGGTCAATTCTTAGGCAATGACCCAAGAGATTGTAAAAATGTACCCATAGAGTCATTTGCTGGCCAGGGCATCCGGTGCTAGGAAGACTGCCTGAACGTGGCCACTGGTGCTGACCCCTCATCTTGCACTTGATCAGGGGCATCCTGGTTAAAGGGTGGAAAGCAGCAACATTCCACTGAGCTCCACGATGTGTAATGGTGGTAATGCCATCTAAAAAGTCTAGAAAATCCTATTTCTGTTCACTCAATTCATCTCAAAAGGCTCCCCAGGTAACCCAGAAGTTTGGGAGAGGGAGGACCTCCTCTAATACCAGCACATCTGGCAAGAGACTGAGGACAAAGGAAGGCACTCCCTCCTGCAGGTGAGGTATGCCAGAGGGCCCACGTGTGGCATAATGGGCAGCTTGGTACGGAAGCTCAGGACCCCTAAGAGCCTCTATTTCCAAGAGAGCTCAGTATGCAGGAAGCAATTGCTATTCTAATGGCGCATGGAGCAGTGCCAAGGAGGGCAGTTTCTGGAATCAGAAGCTCGGGAGCAATTTAAGGACCTCATGGGGCATGAGAGGAAGCTGTTAAAGACCCTTCAGCAAAGGAGTCTGATGGCACTAATGGGACTCCTGTTGCTTTACAATGTGGACAGATTCTAGAGCCTTTTGTTGAAATGAACCCATTCAAGGTGGGCCAGCTTGCAAATAACAGCATCAATGAAAATAAGTAAAACTTGTAACGGGGGAATATGTTGCTCCAGACCCCAAAGAGGACTAAAAGATACTTGGATTAATGTGGGTGCTGAGAAGGTCAATGGCTTTTAACAGTGTCAGGAATGGAATGGGCCTTG
Organism: Varecia variegata; assembly: GCA_028533085.1. Lineage (NCBI taxonomy): Eukaryota > Metazoa > Chordata > Mammalia > Primates > Lemuridae > Varecia > Varecia variegata. The sequence continues at coordinate 851,758 of CM052446.1, read as the reverse complement.
GTTTACCAAATAATTTTCAGGAATTTAACAGAGGTGGCAGGTCCTTGCACTATGTGTGGGGACCTCTTTTTGTGAGCTCCTTTTTCAGTATTTCTATGTCCTGAATGAGTGTGTCAAATATACCTTCTCAGAGGAAAATGTCATCAATGTAACATCGCAGCTGTATTCTTAGAGAAATTTGAATGCAGTTAAGATCCTAACTGCAGAGACCGTGAGTGACGACAGGGCTGCTGAGGTACCCCACGGGTAACTATGGCTGAGAGGCTGTTGACATGGGCACTGAATAGAACATATTAGCAAAATATGTGTCAATTGCTGATTAGATGGAGTAATTTCAGTAATATTGGGTGTTGGGTATGGGGGCCTTAATCCAGAGAATTAAGGCTACAGTAATCCACCATGAGGGGCCATTCATTCTTCCAGGTTTAAGAGGCCAAATTGGGCTGTTAAATGCAGATGTAGTGAGGATAATCACCCTTTTACACATTAGGTTTTATATAGTAAGTTTCAATTCTTGAAGGCCTTGTTTTAATTTACATTTGCCCTATTAACTATTTTAACTAAAGTTTCCGCAGGGTCCAATTTTGTTAAGCCAAGTTGTTAACTGCCAAAGACTTAATTTAATTTTAATTTATTACTCACTGATTCCACTATGGGATATTTTAAGGCAATGGGTACTACGACCATGGGGACTTTAGGCAAGATGATAGTTAAGCTGAGGCACACCTGTTTAGTCTCTACTTAATACTCAGAAACTCCCCTAATATTATGCTACCTCATTTAGATTTAGTGGCATCCCAGTTATAATTGTAATTTGAGCCATACTTATTAAGGCCATGAAGGTTTGCCAGTTGGCAAACCTCAGCACATGTTCAGGTTAGTTCAGAACTGAAATTGTAGAGGTACAAAAACCAATCAGAGCCATTTTATCTTTTTATTGCATAAATTCTTTTAGGAAATTATGAAATTATAATTGGACCAAACTCTGGATCTTTGTTTTAGGGGGTTTATATTACAAAATATATTTTATTTTATTTCCTTCCTACCTTATAAAATATAACATATATTTTATATTATATTGTTTGCTTCCCTGTGTCCAGCATTCTTTCTTTACTCCTCCCCCCATCACTGAATATACTTCAGGAGTGCGGGTCCTTTTTATCCTGCTCATATTTGTAAATTTCTTCCTCCAGAGAGCCTCAAGTCACTATCACCAGGACTAGGGGTCTCCCCTTCCTCCCAAAACAATGGTTGCTTTACAGGGTTTAAGAACCCCAGGGTTAAGGTGGACCTTCAATTAACCACTTCACTGTGCCACAGGGTGACCCTGAAGATCAATATTGTTGCGACAGAGGCACAGGCCGCAGAGTGGTGCAGTGGAAATATGCCAGGCCCACAGCCCAGAGGTGGGTGGACTGAAACTGTCTTTGGCAACAGTCCTACCTTTTCTACAACGAAGGTTTTTTTATTCCTCTTTCTGTATAAACTCCTTCAAAATCTTTTGGATTTCTAACACATAAAAGTTTCAGCTTTCAGTTTTGGTCTCTGTCCTCTCACAATGTGTACATCCTGGATGGTAACAGGGGAAGGTACAGGAGCCCAGTGGCCCACCTTATAGACAGCTGCCTCTTCTGACAGGGAGGGCCAGTCAATCGCCCCAGGGTGAGGATCCAGACTCAGGAAGGTCACTTTGTCTATGGCCTGGGTGGGGGCCAACAAGCCCTGCCATTACAAGATTATCCCTTTGTCTTGCTGACAAGCATCAGTGCTAAGCAAAGCCCAGGTGCCCTAGCTAGGAGTTTTACATGAGGACAGCAGTTGAGTTACCTTCTCCAGTGGAAGGGGCTGGTACCAATGCTCCTTCCTCCTTCTTTCATCAGCCCCTGCACCATGGGCTACCATGGATGTACAACTTGATCCCCTTGGAGGTCAGGAGAGCACGCTCAACAGCAGCAAGGGAAGCAACAACACAGGAACAGGCAAGGCCACTACTCCTGCCTGAACAATTCTCATTAGGCAACCAGAGTGCCATGTTAAATTCTTCCTGGAGCAGTGGTCTTCTTCCTTTCCACAAACTTCACAAAGGGCCAGACCTGTTCCGGGCGGGGGGAGGGGGCATAATCACCGATATGACCTGTATGGCTGCCCCAAGCAGCCAGTGACAGTTAACAGAATAGACACAGTAACAAGAGAGATCTGGCCTGACTCTTGGTAAGGTAAACTCAGCCACCAACTGATTAGGGAGCTGTGCTGTTGCTGCCTTTACAGGAGGGAGCTTCAGAAACCACCTACAAACACATGCCAAACCTGAGAGCACAGCACACCATGGTATGGCCAATAAAAACAATTCTCATGTTGGGGACAAGAGCCTTCTAGAGTGGGAAGAAATGATTACAACTGACAAAGACAACACAGAGCTATGTAGGCCAAAGCATAAGCCCATCAGCAATTAGCAGTTGGGTCACAAGTGGCCTTTGCTATATCACAGAACTCATTAATTAGCCAACAGCAGTTAATTAAAGCTCACCAGGTGCCCTTGGTCACTGTTGGACCATCCTGTTCATGATGCCAGTTGTTTTAATTGCCTCCTCTTCACCCCATTGGTGAGGGAGGAATTCCCACCCTCAAGTTATGGGATGGCTGGAACACACTCAACACCTAATAGATGAGATTGACAGCAGTCTATTTATTTGTCACGTATACTCACAGCCCAGGAGAGCAGGACAATGCCTGAGGCAAAGCCACATGGGATTTCACTTGGAAATAAGTGAACCACCAGGGGCTATGGGAGGCAGGCTTTGTACTATTAAGAGAGCGGGATGCCCTGGTTCCTGTGGGAGGATGTGATTGGCTTGTTTGAATAACTCCCAGGGGAGGCAGGAAACTGAAATGCACTATTCAGCGATGAGCAAGAACTGTGCCTGGTCCTCTTGATAAGGAAGGCTGTTTGGCTCAGGGACCTCATTTACAGGGGCAGAGTGGGGAGGGGAACTTACAGTTAGTTCCTCCATCATAAGGAAATTATTCTGACATTGTATTGCTTTTCTTCTGTTTTGGCAAATTCTATTTTCCTAGAAATTTTTTCATTCTAAGTTTTCAAATTTATTAACATGAAGTTGTTCATAATGTTCTCATATAAACTGTTAAAATATGTACTGACATTGCAGTTATGTTCTTTTTTTCTATTCCTAGTATTTTATAATCTATTATGAAACATTTTTAAACATAAATGAAACTAAGGCTGTATAAAGAACGCTCATGTACCCCTCATCTGCTTGCAACAATTATCCATATTTTATAACCTGTGTTTCATATAGCAATACACACACACACACACACACACACACACACTAATGGTAGGGGAAACATTATGGCAAATTTCGTACAATTCAATAATTTATCCTAAATATCCCAGCACACATGAGAGAATGATATTTATTAAAATTGGTACATTATTAATTATAGATTTTTCAATGCATTTAATTGTTACTGCATGCTGAATTCTATATCCTTTCATTGTTCTAAAATTATTATTTGTGTTTCAAATTTTCTAAGTTTTTATTAAAGAATTCTATGCTTGATTTATCAATAATGGAAAGGGATATATTGCAATCTCCCATAAGAATGGTATATTTGGCAGTTCTCTCTATAGTTGTATCAAATTTTCTTTGAAGCTATTTTTTTTTTTTCCCATTTAGAGACAGGGTCTCACTCTGTCATTCAGGCCAGAATGCAGTGGCAGTATCATAGCTCACTGCAACCTCAAACCACTGAGCTCAAGCAATCTTCCCACCTCAGACTCCAGAGTAGCTGGGACTACAGGCAAGCACCAGTATGCCCAGGTAATTTTTTTTTTTTTTTTTTTTTACTTTTTGTAGAGACAAGGTCTTGCTCTGTTGCTCAGGCTGATCTCAAATCCTGGCCTCAAGCAATCCTCCTGCCTCTGCCTCCAAAAGTGCTGGGATTACAGGCGTGAGCCACCACACCTGGCTGAATGTATTGTTTTAGATCTAATTGTGGCCAGGCACGGGCACGTTGGCTCACGCCTGTAATCCTAGCACTCTGGGAGGCCGAGGTGGGCTGATCACTCGAGGTGAGGAGTTCGAGACCAGCCTGAGCAAGAGCAAGGCCCCGTCTCTACTAAAAATAGAAAGAAATGACTTGGACAGCTAAACATATATAGAGAAAAAAATTAGCTGGGCATGGTGGCACATGCCTGTAGTCCCAGCTACTCGGGAGGCTGAGGCAGAAGGATTGCTTGAGCCCAGGAGTTTGAGGTTGCTGTGAGCTAGGCTAACACCACAGCACTCTAGCCTGGGCAACAGAGTGAGACTCTGTCTCAGAAAAAAAAAAAAAAAAATAGATCTAATTGTTATTTCTTCCTTTGGTGATGAAACATCTGTCTTTACATAGTGACCATTTTTATCCCAATAGAGATTCTTGTCTTAAACTGATTTTGTCTGATATCCGTTTAGATATTCTAATTCTATTTTCTTTAGTATTTGACTCCGTATATTTACTCCTCTTAAATTCTGGTGTTTCATGTTTAAATGTTTTAGGTATAATTCACAAAAAGACTATATCTAGCTTTTTAAAAATCCAAGTTGATTATCTCTGTCTTTTATCAGGAGAATTGAGTCCACTTTCACTTATTGTAATTATTAAAATATACAGAGTTATTTCTTTTTTTTTTCTTTGTGGCTTTTGTATGTTCTACACTTACTATCCTTTACTCCCTGCTGCTTTGTTACCATTTTGGGGTCTGATTCAATTTTTCCTTTTTTTTAATATGATTGTTACTTTTTGTAGAGACAAGGTCTTGCTCTGTTGCTCAGGCTGATCTCAAATCCTGGCCTCAAGCAATCCTCCTGCCTCTGCCTCCAAAAGTGCTGGGATTACAGGCGTGAGCCACCACACCTGGCTGAATGTATCGTTTTAGATCTAATTACCCATTAAATTCCCACTATGCATATTTAAGTTAACATGTCTTCACAAAAATAAAAGGATTTTAGAACAGAAGTCTAATTAACCACAAACTGAGTTACATGTTGTTTTCTAGTATTTTGTTTTTGCCCTTTTAATATCCAACCAGTATCACTTTATACAGAAAATGTTTTAGATTTACCTACATCCTTACCCCCACACTATTTCTCCCCATTTTCCCCCAGCTGAATAAATTATATCTCTATGTATCAAGTGCCACTTTTTCTTATACTCCAAAACAATCCAACAAATCCTATTTGGGGAACACCTTCAAAATATATCCAGAAACCATATACTTCATATAACCTCCATAACTCCCAAGCTAGTGTAAGCCGCCTCACCCAGTAGTGATGGACCACTGTTGTCTCCCCCCGATTCTGCTACCTCCCTCAGTGACATTTTCTCTTCACAGCAGATCCTGTCACTTCTTTGCTCAAAATCTCCAACGCCTGGAATATTCAGAGATCACATGGCTCATATACTCCCTCACTTCACTAAAATTTGTGTTCTGATTTTGACCCCAAAAGGGTCTTTCTAAAAACATTTGCTAAAATATCATACCAATTTTACTCTCCTCCAAAACAAAAATATAATTATAATAGCAGGATCATTATATGTCCACATCTCATAGACATAACTGTTATGAAATTAATAAACTATTTAATACCTCAATGAATAAATGATATTCAATTAAATGATAAATAATTAAAAGAAGAAAACTAATAAGGAGCAAATAAATAAAAGATCTAAAATGAGATAGGCAAGAATTAGATTTTTGTAAACTCTAAGAATGTTAAATTAGTCTAAAAAATTCAAGCGAAAACCCAAGCTCATTCACCTGTGAGAGCATTACCCACAAGTGTGTTTTATGTACCAAAGGAAAACAAGCCAGTTATTGTAAGACACTTTGAAAGTGGTGCCTCTAAAAAAAAAAAATTCCTAAAAAACCCTCAAAGGGCCAACAACTGAATGGACCAGATCTAACATCACTTGGCTTACAGCTGTTACTAACTCACCCAGGTGGCTCTGGCATGGGGACTCTTCCTCTACTATCCATGGCTCCTCTCCTTGCTCCAACTTGAAGACCACCTCTGGCTTGGTAATGCAACACCCTGTGAATGGAAATGACTCAGGACTTGGGCCAAACTTATGGGTTTCAGAGCCGCTGAAGAAAAAAGGTGCAGCTTCGGGAGCTGTATAACAATAGGGCCATTTAAACTTTTCACTGGGAGAGGGGAAAAAATGGTTATAGTGACCAAAAGGGATCAAATCACATAATAGCTACAGCCCAAGGGTCATGTTTGAACCCTAAATTTCAATGCTAAAGATCATTAATCTCTCCAAAGTTCACATATATCAGCAGCCAAAAAAGAAATAAATGTTATTTGGAATTACATAAAACACAATCCTCACCCACTGAGACGAGGTGGCTATAGTTCTCCAGTATCACATCCCTGTACAGGTTCCTCTGAGCAGGGTCCAGGTGCTGCCACTCCTCCTGGGTGAAGCTCACGGTCACATCCTTGAATGACACTACTACCTAAAAAAGTGTATTTGTGTTCATTTTACAGTGACCTGAACAGATAGCATGCAATGTTTGGGATCTAATACCTTGTCATATTCACTGTTGACACCTAAAGAGAAAAGGTCACACAGTACACCTACTCTGTACTTTATTTGGCAATATATGTTGTAGGAGAACAAATCACAGAAGTAGCTTAACCATATATTAGTATCTTGATTCACGAAAAAAAAAAAAATCTGAGGTTCCCCAATGTGTCTGGAACTGCCTTTCTGGGGACATAAAAATGAATTTTTAAAAACTTACTCATCATATCATTGAGAGACATATTTAAAAATATATTCCTGCAATAAGGTTTTGCAGAAGAAATGCTAGAAGAATCTAAAAGACAGTGGTTGCACAGAGGAGAAGTGTCAAATTCTATTTTGTATATGAGACTGAGCCACCTTAAGGAAGTAAAGCTTTGAGTCCAGACAAATCTGTCATGTGTTCTTATGACTAAGGACCAATAACAAAGCAAACGCCTAGAGGCACTGAAAACACATGGCAAGTCAGGGGAACTACAAATAAGACAGTTTGTTGGTGAAAGAACTGAGCTATAATTAAGATACAGATCCATAAGCAAAATCAGGAGCAAGATTTTAAGTAATCTAGGACTAACTCCTTCTCTAAAATGTTTTATCATAAGTTACATACAGATATGCTAGTTATTTTCTCTTGACATGCCGATTTTCTTAAGTACTCCCTAAGGCTGCGGTCCCCAACCCCAGGGCCACAGACCAGTATGTGGCCTGTTAGCAGCAGGAGGTGAGCAGCCTGGAGGGAAGCTTCTGTATTTACAGCCTGCTCCCCTATCACTGTCATCACCGCATAAGCTCCACCTCCTGCCTCCTGTCAGATCAGGATTCTCCTAGGAGCTCAAACTGGACTGTAAACTGTGCATGCGAGAGATCTAGGTTGTGCACTCCTTATGAGACTCTAACGCCTGATGATGTGAGGTGGAGCTGGGGCAGTGATGCTAGCGCTGGGAAGCAGCTGCAAATACAGATTATCATTAGCAGAGGTTTGTCTGCACAATAAATGTAATGTGCTTGAATCATTCCCAAAGGATTCTCCCCTCTCTCCCTCCCCCAGGGCCATGGAAAAATCATCTTCTATGAAACTGGTCCCTGGTGCCAAAAATGTTGGGGACTGCTGCCCTAAGGTATATACTGGCCACTTCAAGATCACAACTGAGTTATGGAGGAGCCAAAGAAAAGGCAAAGTAAGCCCTAGAGGTATATGTCCAAATTTGCATTTTCGAGGGAATGATGGAAAGAGTGGAGAATGGCTTAAGAGGAAACTCAGGGCAAAAACCAGAGGGCAAGATGACCACCTATATAAAGGTGCTAACAACGGGCAGGAGTAGGAAACCAGCCTGCACCATTTTGTACAGACTGTGAGCTAAGAATAATCTTTGTTTTTTACAGTTGTTTGTTTCTTTGTTTTTAAGACAGGGTCTCGCTCTGTCAGCCAGGCTAGAATGCAGTGGCATGATGATAGTTCACTGCACCCTCAAACTCCTGGGTTCCAGCAATCCTCCTGCCTCAGCCATGCCCAGCTAATTTTTCTATTTTTTTTGTAGAGACAGGGTCTTGCTCTTGCTCAGGCTGGTCTCAAACTCCTGGCTGCAGCCTCACAAAGTGCTAGGATTATAGGCATGAGCCACTGTACTACATTTTTAAACGGCTGACAAAAAAATCAAAAGGATGTTTTGTGACATACTATATATGTAACAATTATTTAAAAATTTGAATTTCAGTGTCCATAAATACAATTTTATTAGAATACAAGCATGCTTGTTTGTGTACTGTCTACAGGTGCTTTCATGATACAACAGCAGGGGTGAGTAGTTGCCACAGATCATATGTGGCACTCTCACTGCTGCCTGGCACACCTCAAGTCACAGATAAGGATGCATTTATAACTTCACTGTATTGCGAGTGCTGGGCCTAAAGTCATACTGTGACGTTTTATTTTTTTTTACCAGTGCATATTGTGTCAAAACAAGAAAAGTAGACTTTGAATGTCACATTTTTAAGGCACAGTGGAGTGTGGATTATTTTCTTATCTAATTAGATAGCAAAGTATTGTGTTTATTATGCAATGACACCATAACTGTGCTACAAAAAAAAACATATGGGTTGACATTACCATACTGAGCATTTAACACTATTTCCAACTCTCAGGAAAGTACCAGTCAGAAAAATTAGAAAATTTGAAACACAATTATTTCATCACAGCAGAATTTCTGAATGGTTTATTTGTTAGCCAAGCAAGGAAAGCCACTTACCAATGGTGAGTTAATTAAATCACATTTGGTTAAAGTAGCTAAATAAATGAGTCCAGAAAAAAATTAACTTTTTTAGGACAATTAGCCTCTCAGTGAGAAAAGTTGCTCAAAGGGTTGAAGACACTGGAAGCAACATCAATAGTTCAAAAACAAAGCATATGATCAAGTGGTTTTCCTCAACTCTTAATGAGTCAAAAGATGTTACTAATACTGTTCAATTGCTATTGTTTATTCTGAGTGTTAATAGTGAGCCTGATGCAACTGGAATTAGTCCCTATAACTAGTCTGCATGGAACTAAAGAAACAATATTTTCAAACAAGTTGAAAAAACATTAATTCAGTAAATCCTGAAGCAGAATCTGTAAGATGTGTCACAAATAATGGTAATGAAAATATGTGCCGAACATTTTAGTGGGACAAATTTATAAAGTCTATGAAAATGTAAGGTGTCTAAAGTCTATGATTACTCATTGTATTATTCATCAATAGGCACTCTGCAGAAAATCTTTGAACCTCACGTGTAATTGAACCAGCAGTGGCAATGGTGAGCTTCATTCATTCTCATGGACTTAACTATCATCATTTCCATGAAATACAGTCAGAAATAGAAGATGAATATCTTGACTTGTCTTTCCATACACTAGTCCAGTGGCTTAGCAATAGTAAAATTTTATTGTGACTTTTTTTAGCTTGGGGTTGAAATTCAAAATTTTCTGAATGAGAATGTCCTTCAACATCTATTATATCAAACACTGAACAGCTCTAATTATCTTTTGCTGAAGACTTAATTATGTCTCTTACTGAATTCAGCCTAAAATTACAAAGCAAAACAACACTTACACAAGCTTATACTATGATAAAATCATTTCAACAACTAACATTATTAGAAACATAAGTAAGGTCAAGCAGCATATCTCGTACTGTCAAAAGTTAAAAGATAGAAGTGAGATCTCCATTTCCAAATTATAGTGGATGTATTTTCAAAGCTCCAACTACAATTCCAGCAGAATTTTCTGGACCTCGATGCAAATCATATGATACTTCCATATTTTAAAATCCATTTAACTGTACAATTAAGGAGATTTCACCTAACCTTCAGTTGGAAGTGATTAATCTGCAACGTAACGACATGCTAAAAGGCAAAAAACCAAAATAAGAATCAGAAATAATTCTATAAATGACTTACAAGTAAGGAATTATGCTCAATTAAAATCATATGCTTGTCACTAGAACTACCATACAACCCAGGAATCCTTCTTCTGGATATATACCCAAAGGAGATGAAATTACCACCTCATAAAGTTATCTGTACTCCCCTGTTCATTACAACATTATTCACAATAGCCAAGATACAGAAACAACCTAAATGTCCACCGATGGACAAATAAAGAAAATGTGGAATACATACACGATGGAATATTATTCAGCCTTTAAAAAGGAGATCCTGCCATTTGCCACAACACAGATGGACCTAGAGGTTATCACACTAAATGAAATAAGCAGACACAGAAAGAAAAATATTGCATGATCTCACTTATATAAGGAATACATATATTTTTTTAAAAGCTCAAATACACAGATATAGAGAATGACACAGTGGTTACCACAGGTCAGGGTTCTGGAAAGAGGAGGAAATGGGGAGATGTAGATGAAAGAATACAAAATAGCACATACATAGGATGAACACGTTTAGAGATCTAACATACAAGTTAATAAAATTATATAAGGGATTATTGCTAAATAAGTATATTTTAGCTGCTCCTGTCACACAAAAAAGTAACTATGTGAAATGGTAGATATGTTAATCTGCTTCACTACAGTAATCATTTTACTACCTATATGTATACCCATAACATCATGTTGTAAACCTTGAATATATACAATAAAATGTATTTTAAAAAATAAAATAAAATCATATGCTGTGGACTGGTATCAGTAATTTGTAGTACCAATCTGTGTGAAACATTTTTTCTTTTTTTTTTTTTTTCCCGAGACAGAGTCTCACTCTGTTGCCCGGGCTAGAGTGAGTGCCCTGGTGTCAGCCTAGCTCACAGCAACCTCAAACTCCTGGGCTTAAGCGATCCTACTGCCTCAGCCTCCCGAGTAGCTGGGACTACAGGCATGCGCCACCATGCCCGGCTAATTTTTTCTATATATATTTTTAGTTGGCCAGATAATTTCTTTCTATTTTAGTGGAGACAGGGTCTCGCTCTTGCTCAGTTTGTTCTCGAACTCCTGACCTTGAGCGATCCTCCCGTCTCGGCATCCCAGAGAGCTAGGATTACAGGCGTGAGCCACCGCACCCGGCCCATTTTTTCAAAGATAAATTATGTAAAAGCTCATTGCAGTTCAACATTACCAGACGACAATCTGCAACAGATTTTGATGATAGGGAATACTAATGAAGAATCCAAATTAAGCAAAATGTGAACCACTCCAAAGGAATTCCATTTTTCACATTAGTAGACCTGTATTATAAAACATTATATGCAATCATTATTATATTTTGAATCTCACCACTAAAAAATTGGTGGAAGTTTTGTTTTGTCTCTTGCTCATTAAGTCCTAAATAATACCTTTGATTTTATTTTTTGGCACAAAGCCTAAAATATTTGCTATCTGGCTCTTTACAAAAAATATTTGCTAACACCTGGAAAGAAGAATTGATCCAACAAAATAAGACATTAAGAGATTTTCATCCCACATTCATGGTGCAAAAACAAAGATAGAGAAACTGCCTCCCAGGGTTTCTTTACAAGCATCCAAGTAAATCCAGGTGCCATGTGCAAAGACTGGGAAGGGCTGAAGGTAAGAGTTAGAGAGGTCTCGGACATGTTGTGCTTTAAGTGCGCAACAGGCAGGCAGGGATCTCCAGGAGGCAGCTGACGTGTGGTTCTGGAGCTCAGGAGGAAAAGCCCAAGACGAAGATGAGGACTGGGGAGTCACTGGTATCTTGGTGGCTGCTGAAATCAGCAGTGAGTCAGATTCTCCCCAGGAGAGAGACCAAGGAGGCAAAAGGACAAAGGACAAAGACAGGATCTGAGGGGACCCCATATGGGAACCTGGAGAGGAACAAGCCAAGAAGAATGAGAATAAAATTCTCTGAGCATAAAAATAAAATTAGCAACCTACACTACACATATAAGTTCTTCACTTACGGAAAATGAATTGGGAATGTAAAAGCAGTGATATTTCAGGAAAACCAAGGATATAACAGTAAAAACTAAGATTAAGAAACAACTGAATATGGAAAAAACAAAATTATAGCAAGAAATGGGAGAAAGTCTGCTTTTAATTCCAAATAGCACTCTTACATATTTGAGTAGAAAATTGCTTAAAGTAGAACTGACTTGAATTACAAGGAGCCATCAGAGAACAAGAATTCTCAAAAATTAAAAAATTTGACTACTGGGCCGGGCGAGGTGGCTCAGGCCTGTAATCCTAGCACTCTGGGAGGCCAAGGCGGAAGGATCTTTTGAGCTCAAGAGTTTGAGACCAGCCTGAGCAAGAGCGAGACCCTGTCTCTACTAAAAATAGAAAGAAATTATCTGGACAACTAAAAATATATATAGAAATAATTAGCCGGGCATGGTGGCGCATGCCTGTAGTCCCAGCTACTTGGGAGACTGAGGCAGAAGGATCGCTTGAGCCCAGGAGTTTGAGGTTGTTGTGAGCTAGGCTGACGCCACGGCACTCTAGCCTGGGCAACAGAGCGAGACTCTGTCTCAAAAAAAAAAAAAAAAAAAAAAAATTTGACTACTGAATTGTGAAAACCAAAATCAAAACTCTCAACTGAAGGCATGAAATAGAATAGATATACAATAAGTCCTCATTTAATGTTGTCAATAGGTTCCTAGAAACTAAAACTTTAAGCAAAATGACATATTTTGTCATTTTACCATAAGCTAATTGATATGAACAAGAGTTAAGTTCCCATAGCATATTTCTAGTCACAAAAACATCACCAAACTTCTAAATAAAGACCCAAAATGCTTTTAATATTACACATTGAAACAAGTGTAAGCTATACATACATTTAAGATTAATAGGCCGGGCGTGGTGGCTCACGCCTGTAATCCTAGCACTCTGGGAGGCCGAGGCGGGCGGATTGTTTGAGCTCAGGAGTTCGAGACCAGCCTGAGCAAGAGCGAGACCCCGTCTCTACTAAAAATAGAAACAAATTATATGGACAGCTAAAAATATATATAGAAAAAAAATATCAGCCGGGCATGGTGGCGCATACCTGTAGTCCCAGCTACTTGGGAGGCTGAGGCAGGAGGATCGCTTGAGCCCAGGAGTTTGAGGTTGCTGTGAGCTAAGCTGACGCCACGGCACTCACTCTAGCCCGGGCAACAGAGTGAGACTCTGTCTCAAAAAAAAAAAAAAAAAAAAAAAAAAAAGATTAATAAAAGCAAGAAAGATAATTATTTACCCCAGCACTCATAGTGGTAATGGGTTAAGGAATAAATTATGTACAAAGCAAAAATTGTCAGGAGCACCTCCTCCCTCACACAGTTCAAAAATAATGACCAATATGATAGGCTTGCTGAGCGCTTTCGTACCTCATTGTTTATTTTCATGCACTGTAAGATTATGGTAGACTTTACAAATTTTTATTTTACAATAATTTGTACTCATTCATTCATTCATTTTCCAACCCACTTATTCCAGTTCAGGGTCTCAGGTGGCCAGAGCCTATCCCAGCAGCTCAGGGCACAAGGCAGGAAGCAACCTCGGACAGGATGCCATTCTGTCAGGCTCACTCACACATCCACCGTCACTCAGACTTCGACAGTGTAGAAACATCAATTCACCTAACACACACATCCTTGGGATGTGGGAGGAAATAAGAGTACCCAGAGAAAACCCACAGACATGCAGAGAATGTACAAACCACACAGACAAGGACCCCAGCTAGGAATCAGTTTTTTTTCTCGTCAATATTATAATGAAATGACATTGGAGAAAACAACGTCGAACAAAATGACAATATTTGAGACCCACTACATATGAAAAAATTGGGCAAACCTCCTAAAACAAAGAACAAAAGAGAGATTGCCAAGTGTACACAGGAGGTCCGAATCCTCTTTCCTGAAAATCCAAAAGAGTAAGAGTTTTCCAGCTTATTTGCCACCAATAAATTAGAAACTGACTTGCCCTCTACTGTCTGCTAGGTGACACCTGCTCAGGAAATCCTAAAAGCCTGTCTGTCAAAGGCTCAGGGAACACAAAGCCTTGATCATGAAAAGGACAATGACTATCCCCACTTAAGAGAAACCAGAGCTCGGGTGCAGTGGCTCACGCCTATGATCCTAAAATTCTGGGAGGTGAAGACAGCAGGATTGCTTGAGGCCAGGAATTAGAGACCAGCCTGAAGAGCCAGACCCTGTCTCTACAAAAAACAGAAAAATTAGTGGGCATGGTGTTGTGCACCTGTAATCCCAGGTCCTCTGAAGGCTGAGACAGGAGGATCGCTTGAGCCCAGGAGTCTGAGGTTGCAGTGAGCTATGATGACACCACTGTACTCTACCCTAGGCAACAGAACAAGAACCTGTCTCAAAAATAAAAAAAGAGGAACCAGAATCCTGAGAAAAGAAGTCCAAGTTAAGTAATTAGTACACAAAGACAATGGTTTTGTCTGATATAACCAGAAGAGCTATCATGTAAATATTAAGGGTTCCAAGATATTAAACTAAACAACATACTTTGAGTTTAAAGATGAGTCTTCATGTTGAAAGAAACGTTATAAAAGAATTTAGAATTAATGAAAAAAACTTTGGTTTCAGCTCTGACATATAAAGAGCTTAGAAGTTGTCACTCGCCTCCTTGTAACAAGAAAAAGCTGGACAAACGGAAAGTCAATGACTTTCCTTGAACCCATCAAGAATTGAGGTCACAAGGCAAACCGCCACCCTGAAATCTGGAGAGACTGGCATATCCAGAGTCACAGCCAAGATCTGCTTACTTGGAGAAGAAGCTGCCAGAGTCATAAGCTGGCAAGAGCACTTAAATGGTAAATCTGAAAACTGCTGAAGGCTGAGTATAGAGAAGTATCAGAGTGAGAAATTCCTAGGAACAGCAGTCTTAGAGGGACTCCCACACTTTCATGGGCTTTCCCTCTAGGAACCTCACCATGTTCTCATAGAAAAGATCTAAGAAAGATCCACTCAGAACTAGCAAGAGGCGGGAAACAGTAACCACGGTAAAATATGCTCAGAGCCTTTTTCACAACAAAGGTCTACTCTCTGAAACACAATCCCACCTGAAGGAAGGGAATTCTTATCCCATCCATCTCCAGCCTTTCTGTCTCACTTTAGAGAAGCACATAATCAGCAAGGCTTACGGTTTCAAGGAAATAAAGTAGAAACCCTCAGCCAAGAAAGGAAGTAGGAGGCAAGGAGGGAAAAAAGTTGTACCACTGAAGAAGCACTGTGACAATCACAGCCCAAGGACACAGACCCATTGAAAGACTGAGATGTAACCATGAGATCAGAGAATGTTTCCTCTCCTCCACACTTTACCACCACATAACAGGGGTCCAGCATAACAGTGGGTTATAGCTAACAGAGCTGCAAGACACAGACTCTCACTGCAGTGGAGCTCTTAGGGAATCTCAAGGTCAAGAAAAGAAACAAAACACAAGAGGAAAATTGAATACTCTGGAACCTACAGCTATAACAAAAATTAAACCCAGCCAACTCCTAGCCAGAATAGTATAAATTCTCACACCTAAGACCTATTTTCTTCAGCTTCTATTACCATGTACATGCCCAAGGTTTCAACAAAAAACTACAAGCCATGCCAATAGGCAGGAAAAAAATATATTCTGAAGAACAGAAGCGATCAGAACCAGATTCAGGCATGACACAGGTATTGGAATTGCTGAAGGCAAGAGAACTTAAAACAATGATTTATATGATAAAGACTCTGTGGAAAAAGTAGACAATATCCAAAAACAGACTGGTGATATAAGCAGACAGATAGAAACTCTAAGGAAAAAAATCAAAAGAAAATGCTAGAAATCAAAAACACAGTAGCAGAAATAAAGAATGCTTTGTAAACAACTGAGGAAAGAACCAGTAAACCTGAAGATAGAACAATAGAAACCTGCCAAAGTGAAATGCAAAGGGAAACAGCACGAAAAAACCGAAACATCTAAGAACTGTTGAAAAACATCAAAAGGTATTAAGATACACATAATTGGAATACCAAAAGGAGAAGAAATGTCTTAAGTAATAATTGCCAAAACATTCCAATATTAATGACAGATCCAGGAAGCTCAGAACACACCAAGCAGGACAAATACAACACACACACACACACACACACACACCCCTAGCATATCATGTTCAAACTGCAGAAAACCAAAGACAAAGAGAAAATCTTAAAAGAACCCACCTGCAGGTGGTATAACAGTAAGCTGCCAAAGAAGTCTCAGATGAGGGTAAGGCGAAGCGGTTAGGAGGAGAGGGAAACTATAGAGCTTGCTATAGACAGATAGTTACAACTAGATGGATAGTATGCATATGATTTTATCATGTAATGTCAAAGAGCCCTTGAAATGGAAAAGACTCAGCATTACTGGAAGAGCCAGTAATGGACTGGTAACACTGCAAAATGAAGGAGTCTGGTTATGGGGTGGGGTAGGTGGGTGGATTAAAGCTTTCTAAGGTCCTCTAGGAGGAGCTGGAGGAGGAGGAGAAGAGGCAATCACTACATCATGGAGCAGAAGAGCAATGAATTAATCCTGATATTAGGTGTGGGTTGGTAGCTAAGAGAATTGAGTATCAGAAAACTAACAAACTGGCCAGGTGCGGTGACTCACGCCCATAATCCCAGCACTTTGGTAAGCCCAGGCAGAGGGATTGCTTGAGGTCAGGAGTTCAAGACCAGTCTGGGAAACCCCATCTCTACAAAAAATAGAAAAATTAGCCAGGCGTGGTGGTGCACATCTGTAGTCCTAGGTACTCGAGAGGTTGAGGCACAAAGATTGCTTGAACCCAGGAGGTGAGGTTACAGTGAGCTATGATTGTGCTACTGCACTCCAGCCTGGGTGACAAAGCAAGACCCTGTCTCAAAGAAAAAAAAAAAAAAAGAGAAAAATAACGAACTAGCAGAGTGGGAAATGAAATGAGAAATCTGAACAAGCCAAAGTAAAAATTCTGAAAAAGTATAATTGATCATATAAATTATAATATACAGTCAACCCTTGCACAACACAGGGGTTAAGCATGCCAACCCTCCCTCACAGTTGAAAATCCATGTATAACTTCTGACTGTCCAAAAACTTAACAGCTTACTGTTGACTGGAAGCCCTACCCAATAACATAGGTTAACACATATTTCGCATGTTATATGTATTCTTAAAGTAAGCTAAATAAAAGAAAATGTTATTAAGAAAATCATCATAAGGAAGAGAAAAGATATTTACTGTTCCTTAAGAGGAAATGGATCATCACAAAGGTGATGGTCATCCTTGTGGTCTTCACACTGAGTAGGCGGAGGAAGAGGAGGAGGAGGAGGAGGAGGAGGAGGAGGAGGAGGAGGAAGGATTGGTCTTGCTGTCTCAGGGGTGGCAGAGGTAGAAGAAAATCCATACGCAAGTACACTCGTGCAGTTCAAACCATGTTGTTCAAAGGATCAACTGTATATTTTATTATGTTATATTCAAATATATTTAGTAAACTAAGATGGATATATAAAACCAAATAAGGCCAGGTGAGGTACCTCATGCCTACAATCCTAGCACTTTGGGAGGCCCAGGCAGGAGAATTGCTTGAGGCTAGGAGTTCGAGACCAGCCTGAACAAGAGCCAGACACTGTCTTTACATAAAAATAGAAAAATTAGCTGGGTGTGGTAGCACATGCCTGTAGTCCCAGCTACTCAGGAGGCCGAGGCAGGAGGATGACTTGAGCCCAGGAGTTTGAGGTTGCAGTGAGCCATAATGATGTCACTGCACTCCAGCCTGGGTGACAAAGACTTTTGTCTCTTAAAAAAAAACCAAATCTTAAAATGTGAATTTCCCAATATAGGTGTTTAATGCTATAAATTCTAAATACTGCTTTAGTACATATCACTAATTTTTATATGTTGTATTTGCATTTTCAGTCAGTTCAAAATAGTTTTCAATTTCCATTATGATTTTCACTTTGTCCTATGGGTTATTTAGAAGTACATTAGTTTCCAAACAATTTGCTATTTTTCAGATAGCTTTCTGATTTCTCAGGTAATCCCACTGTGGTCAGAGAACATACTTTGTACAACTTGAATCCTTTTATACTTGAGACTTGTTTTATGGCCCAGAATACTGTCTTGGTAAATAGCCCATGTGCACAAGAAAAAAGTATGTATTCTGTTGTAGACTGTTCTATAAATGTCCGGTTGAGTTGATAATTTTGTTTAGATCTTTTACAGATTTTTCTGTCTAGTTATTCTCCAATTATTGAGAAAAGGGTTTTGAAGTCTCTGACTATAACTGTGCAATTGTCTATTGGTTTTGTAGATCTGTAAGTTTTTGTTTCATGTATTTTGAAGCTGTTTTTAGGTACATTTAGGATTTTTGTGTCCTCCTGATGAGCTGACTCCTTTATCATTACATAAGGTTTTTTTTATCCCCAGTACAGGTTGACTATCTCTTACCTGAAATGGTTGGGACCAGAAATGTTTTAGATTTTAGATTTTTTGAGATTTTTGAATATTTGCATTATACTTACAGCTTCAGCATCCCTAATCAGAAAATCCAAAACCTGAAATGCTCCAATCAACATTTCCTTTGAGCATCAATGTCAGCATTCAAAAAGTTTCAGATTTTGGAGCATTTCAAATTTCAGATGAGGGATCCTCAACCTGTAATAATCTATGCTTGGAAATCTGTTTGATATTTAATACAGTGTTAGCATGGTATATCTCTTTCATTTGATTAGCATTATCATGGCATATCTTTTTCAATTCTTTTACATTTAACCTATTTCTATCTTTATATTAATGTGAGTTTGTTGTCTGTAGTATATAAAGAAGCCTTGCTTTTTTTAAAAAAAAAATCCAATCTGGCAATCATTGCCTTTGGATGTTTGGGACACATATGTAACATGAATATTGATATGATTACACATAGGTGCATAATCTTTCCATTTGTTTCCATCTTTCTATTTGTCCCAGCTGTTCTTTGTCATTTTTTCTCTTTTTCTGCCTTCTATTGAATTCAGCATTTTTTATGACTCCTCCTTTTATGACATTGCTCAAATGTCACTTTCTCAATAAAGCTAATTTATTCCTAGCTAATTTGTCATTTTGACATTAGAGGTACCACCATTTTTCTTCCACTTCCATTTCTAACTTATTGGCTAACATGTTTAAAATACGTATCTAATTAACCCATTAGCTAGTGGCTTTCATATGTTTATCTTGTATCCAAGATAAACATATGTTGATGTAATATCACCAGTAAGTTTCCTATTGTTGAAGCAGCCACACTTTCTTGATATAAACCCTACTTGGTCAGTCACTTATTCAGTGAACATACATTGAGAGCCTGCTGTGATAGCGTTGGGAAGATTGCTGTGAACAACAGTCACCACTTCCGCAGCATGTTCTCATGCAACATGCTGTATTATTCTCTTAGTATATTACTAAATGTAGTCTGCCAATATTTTATTAGGAACATTTAAATTAAAAATGTAACTGATTTTTTTCCTGTGGTTTTCTTTGTTGTGTTACCTCACAAGGCTTTGTTAAGTATATATTCTCAAAGCTGATTATATTTTTGCTTTATTACCCTGTTTATTAATGCCAACTTTAGATTTAATCGCTTTTATGGGCTAGTTCCAACAAACTGCTTTTAGTTTTATATTTAGCCATGCTCATTTTTTTTGTTTTATTTTAATTATATTCAATTATGATTTTATCCTTACCTTGTCCTCTTTTGTTTTTTTCTTTTCCAATTTCTTTTAGATACATACAATTCATAATCATTTTCAGTTTAGTTGTAATAAGTTAAAGACAAGTACTCTGTAATAACTTTACTTGTGGCCCTAAAGTTGTCATGTAACGTAGTCCCCTTTCATTTTATTCCAGATAATTAGTAATTTGAATTTTGATATTTATTTTAGACTTAAAGTTTTATTTAGGGGACTATTTATTTTTCTTATGAGTATATATCCTAGTTAAAGTCATCTATCTATGCCTTTTAATTTTATAACTGAGGATATAGCATCTCAAAAAAATTCTACTTCTAACAAATCTCTGCTTTTTAGAATTTATTAAAAATTTCTGGGCCAGGCGCGGTGGCTCACGCCTGTAATCCTAGCACTCTGGGAGGCCGAAGCAGGTGGATCGTTTGAGGTCAGGAGTTCGAGACCAGCCTGAGCAAGAGTGAGACCCCGTCTCTACTAAAAAAAAAAAAAATAGAAAAAAATTATATGGACAACTAAAAATATATATAGAAAAAAAAATTCTTAGTGACCAGAATATGATCGAATGATAAAAAACGAGTGATGAAAAAATCTGTTGTCAGATGACCCTGGTTCCCATCCTGGGCATGGTACTTAACTTTGCTTCAGTTTTCTTTACTTTGGGAAAATAATGATATCTATATTTTATGTTTGTCATTGAGAATTATTAGATTATAAACGTTTAATATATTTAGAAAACTATCTGGCATAGAATAAGCACCACTAAATTTTAGTTATTATTATCTCATCAATTTCTGTAAATTTTCTCTGAACAAAAGAGTAAAATATTCTGTTTGTGTAGAAGACCACATGATAGCTTTCTTTGCTTATTTTTATCTCCTTGATGTGTCAGAAGTTAAAAGAGGTATCTTACCCCTCTCAACAGTATGTTTTTTGTAACCAAGGTAGCACTTGCTTCTATATTTGGCTATAAAAAATGCTTTTATCCTCTTGGCCAATTTTGCTATTTAGCATTGTGTGATATCTATTTTCATACCATTAAGGTCAAGGTTAAGACTCTAAGTTCTACTTTGATATCAATAAGGCTATTCTTGCTTCCCTTTTATTGCTTTTGCCTGAAATATTTTGCCTACTTCTTTGCTTTACTTCCTTCATTTCTGTTTTAGATCTATTTCTTAAAAACATAATATGGCTGGATTTTGTTTATTTAAACCATTATGATTATCTTTTTTTTTTTTTTTTTAGACAGAGTCTCGCTCTGTTGCCTGAGCTAGCGTGAGTGCCGTGGCGTCAGCCTATCTCACAGCAACCTCACACTCCTGGGCTCAAGCGATCCTTCTGCCTCAGCCTCCCGAGTAGCTGGGACTACAGGCATACGCCACCATGCCCGGCTAATTTTTTTTTTTCTATATATATTTTCAGTTGGCCAAATAATTTGTTTCTATTTTTTAGTAGAGACGGGGTCTCGCTCTTGCTCAGGCTGGTCTCGAACTCCTAACCTTGAGCAATCCACCCACCTCGGCCTCCCAGAGTGCTAGGATTACAGGCGTTGAGCCACCGCGCCCGGCCCCCATTATGATTATCTTAGATAAGAAATTCACCCATGCATATTTTTTGTGATAATATATATATTTTGTTTCTGTTCTACATCTTGGTTTATCAACTATTATACTTGAGTATAACATAATATATGCATCTTAATTTATACCATTAACACATTTTTTTTCAGTTTCTTTACTTTTTCTGACTTGTTCAGAAAATAAAGGCCTCAAATGTGAATTAGAATTACAGACACAAATGCCAAAGAGTATAACTCTGAACTGTCTGAACCGCCTCGTAAATACAGCCTAAAGAGGGAAAAAAAAATCATTTACTGAAATAGTCTGCAGGTACACTCAACTTCCTCCTCCAGATACTCTACATTTTATTCCTATATCAAGCAGCAACATCAGAAAATGGTGTAAAGCAGTGCTGTCCAATTTGGTAGCTACGAGCCATATGTAACAACTAAGCACTCAAAATGTTGCTATGTAACCTAGGAAATACATTTATGTTTAATTAAATTTCAATATCCACAAATGGCTAGTGGCTACTCTACTGCATGGCATACTATACTGGACTACAATATTTTGATTCTCTGAAAAACTATATCCATCTAGTTTTCCTTAGCGCTAGAGTCCTCTATTCCCACTGAAGAACTACTCAATGAAAGAGGCCACATTTTTTTTATTGAAGTTATTGGAAGGTTGTACAGTTCATCACCCAGAGTATAAGAAAGGAACATTTTTATTTAGACTTTAATCCCAGGAAGCCTTCATGCCCCATTAACAATCAATATAGTTTTTCATTATGGAATATGTAAATCATGTAACAGATGTCTACATTTTGTCATGGCTATTAGAGAGATCAGAGACAAATTTGCAGCTCCACTGTGAAAACTCTGGAAGATCATAAAACTCATACTTACCTATACATTAAATTATCTTTTTTTTTTTTTTTTGAGACAGAGTCTCACTTTGTTGCCCGGGCTAGAGTGCTGTGGCGTCAGCCTAGCTCACAGCAACCTCAAACTCCTGGGCTCAAGCGATCCTTCTGCCTCAGCCTCCTGAGTAGCTGGGACTACAGGCATGCGCCACCATGCCCAGTTAATTTTTTCTATATATTTTTAGTTGTCCAGATAATTTCTTTCTATTTTTTTAGTAGAGACGGGGTCTCGCTCTTGCTCAGGCTGTTCTCAAACTCCTGAGCTCAAAGGATCTGCCCGCCTCGGCCTCCCAGAGTACTAAATTATCTTGCTATTAATCTGCTACTGTGTATTTTCCCTATTGATATCTATTTCTATATTTCCACTCTAGTGACCCTTAAAAGCCTCATATGAGGCATTATAAATAAAGTTGGTAATAACAATTAAATAACTCACCTGGGATCTGCCCATTTTCTGCTGGTCTTGGAAAAACGTGGAGAAGTGTGAAGGTAATGCTGGGGAAGAAGGAAGTAAGAATGAAGTCAGGAGGAATCTGGCCTGCCTTGCAGCTCCTGGATTCAACTTCCTAAAATGCTCCACAGAAGAAGCAGTTTGAACAATGTGGAGACATATATATGACCAGATCGTATTGAGCTCAGATGTCCAATTTTTCACTGGGTGAAAATAAACACATGTATCCCAATGATTATTAACAATTTATGTCCCTCTCTGAGGCACATAAAAAATTTTAAATATAACCAATTAATAAATTACAGAATACTAATATAGAAACAATGTCTTCATTAAAACTAATGTGGTAGGAAATACTGTTCGCATTATGTTTTCCTGTGAATACTGGGGATATTGTTGAACAATTCACAGAAACTGTGGAAAACAGAATGATTACTTTAGTATAAGATTTTTTTAAAATATTTGTTGTTCTACCTTGATTGCAATTTCATAATCTTTTGATAAGACTTGGTTTAACTGTGCAAAAGAAACAAGAAACCAAGAAACTCTTGTCTCTATCAGTAACAAAGGAGCGACCTGTAACAATCCATTGACTCTCTCAGGCTCTGCGTTTTATCTTTCAAATGAAGCAGAAACAGACAAACCTCTACACTCTTCTTGCACTACCATTTTGTGATTCTAAGATCAGAGTAAAGAATCAAAATATCCAGACATCAAATACATGGATAGACATCACATGTGAGCTCAGACTCTGAAAAAATGTCAGTGGAGAACAAAAGAAATGTGGGCTGTTTGGAGAGGTTAAATTAAACTTCCTCAGCTCTGGTGAGTGATCCCTTCCCCCAGGCCAAGAACCACAGAGAAGGGACGTTTCCTGCGCAACCTGCCCCTAGTTCACCCCTCTCCGGCTCTCCAGGCATCCGTTGTCAGGCATCTGATGTGAAGTCTGAAGCCATGCTCGCTTAGGGCAGGGGAATCAAAAATAGTTTCTGGCCTTGCAAATCTAAAATCTGTTCCTTTGGGGAGAGGTCCCTTCCACTTCCACGCTGAAGCTCTGGTGAGAGGTCTAACGTTTCAGGGGGTTTCTCCCAGGTGGGATACCTTCCCTCTCAATTCTCTAGAACTGCTTTGTTCCAAGGGAGATGGGCCCCTGGCCTACAGGACAAAATCATTTAGCAGGAATCTTCATATAGGGTCCCCAGTCTGGCTCTCTAGGAGGTCGCTGTCCCCTAGAATCCCGGGCTAGCTCTTCTATAAGCTCGAAGCAAGACCCCTGGGCTTCTGAGAGGAGTCAGACCTGTGCCACCTGGGGCTGTGAATGACCCGACACTGGCTGGCTTCTGGGCACAGTATCTTACCAGCAGCATCAGATTTGGCCAACAGATCTGGACTTCAACTCCCTCGCCCGCTAGTTATGTGAACTTGGGTAAATGATCCACCTCTCCGTGCCTGTTTTATTTGCTAAAACAGGTGGCTGTGAAAATTCACCGAGATACCAAATGAAAACAACAACCGCTTAACCGTTAACTACCAGATACGAGGCTAAATGCTTCACACATGGCATCATTCTTAGGGCGGAGAAGCTGGATGGGAGCCGGGTCCTCCTCAGGGAGCCAGCTGGGGGCGGCCCTCCGCCGGGACAGCGCCGGGGCTCTGCGGCGTCCGGTCGCGCTCTCCCCATGGCCCAGCCCTAGCCGCCCCCGACGCCCGGTTGGAGCCCGCCAGCTCCGGTCCACACGGGCTCCCCTCTACCCGCGCTCCTACCTCCACGCAACCCCGCAAACCCCACGGCGCGTCGAGCGCGCAGCTCAGCGGCCAGGTCTGCACAAGCCATGACCGCACACCGGAAGCAGCAGCGCCGGCCGTGAGGCACCCGCCGCGCAGCGCACATGCGCACAGACAGCAGAGCGCGCAGCTTCCCATCAGCCCCCGCGAGGAAGGAGGGAGCCTCCACGGTCTGCAGGAGGGGCGGGACCCGGGGCGCAGCAGGTGCGCAGCTGGCGCCGGAGACGCGGGGCTGCCTGCAAGACCAACTCGAGCCCCGCTCTGGTAGGAAAACGTGCCCGAACCTCCCGGTTTCTCCTAATGAATATTTCATTATCATATCTTTTGCCAGGCTAGCATCCAAGAATTACACAGTAATACACGAAAACTTAGGAAAATCAAAAAATTGACACAAACCGAAAGAAAGAAAAGAACATTAGACACAGCGTAATCCCTGGCTCCCTGACATTCGTGTGTTTAATAAACAGACGCACCACCTTCTGAGAGTTTACAGCAATGCGAACATATATATTCGTAATATTTATAACTATCCTTTCAGAAACATTTCTTGAAAAATATAACACCAGTTTTTCCCAGTGATAATAAAAGAAATAAACTCCATTCACAATATTACAGCATCAAAAATTGTACAAAATATTATTCAGGTTAATAAAAGAAGAAAAGCTAAAGAAAATGACATTTTGTAGTATATGACATTTAAAAGAATTGAATAGGTAGAGATTCCTAGGACTTTCTCAGAATCTTTAACAATATTCCAAACAAACAAGTTTTTGTGCCAGTTTTCTCTTTGCTGCTTATTTTGTACAGCCTTACTCAACAGGACGTTGTAACCTTACTCTAAGAGAAAAAAAACACTTTTTTTGTTTTGTTGTGTTTTTTTTGAGACAGAGTCTCACTTTGTTGCCCGGGCTAGAGTGCCGTGGTGTCAGCCTAGCTCACAGCAACCTCAAACTCCTGGGCTCAAGCAATCCTCCTGCCTCAGCCTCCCAAGTAGCTGGGACTACAGGCGTGCGCCACCATGCCCGGCTAATTTTTTCTGTATATATTTTTAGTTGTCCATATAATTTCTTTCTATTTTTTTTAGTGGAGACGGGGTCTTGCTCTTGCTCGGGCTGGTCTCGAACTCCTGACCTCAAACAATCCGCCCTCCTCAGCCTCCCAGAGTGCTAGGATTACAGGCATGAGCCACTGTGCCAGGCCCTCAAATTTTTGATGTACCGATTAACGCATAACCTACTGACACTGAAAATGACACTGCTTTATATCTGAATAATAAAGTTTTACTATTGTCTTGTACATAAACAATTTAGCCTATATGTTGTAATCTGTATCCAATGATAACAACCTCTGTATTGTATCCTCCAATGAAAAAGAACAACTTCAGTATGAGGACAGGAGTCCCTGTCCCTTCTCCTGAACTTTCCTATAGAAGCCTTCCAACTTATAACAATCTTTTGGAATACTCCCAACTTTGTTGGTATATCTTCCCATATCGATTCTCACATTTAGCTTCCAATAAACCTTTATCAGATTATTTTTGCCTAGCTGGGTACAGTGGCTCAGGCCTGTAATCCTATCACTTTGGGAGGTTAAGGAGGGAGGATTGCTTGAGCTCAGGAGTTTGAAGCCAGTCTGGGCAACATAGTGAGACCCTATCTCTAAAAGATTTTTGAAAATTAGCTGGGTGTGCCACTCGGGAGGCTGAGGCAGGAGGATTGTTTGAGCCCAGGAGTTGAAGGTTGCAGTAAGCTATGATCCTGCCACTGCACTCTAGCCTGGGTGACAGAGCAAGATCCTGTCTTGGAAAAAAAATTATTTCTGCCTCAGCAGCCTAAAATTTCAGTCTATGAATGAAAAGCAAAAGATCGCAAACAACTAAAACTATTTTGAAAAAAACAGTGGGAGGAATCATTCTGCTTGAGTAATCAAGACTGTATAGTATTAATAGAGAGAGACACAGATTAATGAAACAAAATAGAGAACACAGAAGCTGACTCACACTTCAAAATTAAAAGCTTTCACTCTGGGAAAAAAAAACAGAACAAAAACAAAAACCAAAAACCCTGTTAACTAATCAATACACAATCTTGTTTTATGTGGGTTTCTGTATAAAGACACCTTATTTATATTTTATTGATCCATTAACATTGAATTTATAGCCAACAGCCCCATAACTCATGCCTAAGAAAAGCATATCCAGCACAGGTATTTCTCTATAAGGCACATCACAACTTCTTGCACTTAGGAACACCAGACAAAAGGTACAAAACTACAAAACAGGTGGCACTAAACTATGGGGAAAGGACATTGTTTCCAGTACGAGGAGCTGAAACAAGGCAGAGCATCACCTTATTTGACCTCAGCTAGAATCATATGCATCAGGCAACTCAAATTTTTCACAACTCTGCATGTCTATGAATGACAGTGAAAGTACTACAAGTACTGATTTTGCAGTTACAGATTTTGGTGAATAGTTGAATTCACAAATATGGAATCTGTAAATAATGATGATCAACTGTTATTAATAAGTGGAGAGAATAAAAAATTCTTACTTGCTGACAAGTAAATACAGATTACATAATAAAGTTAGAAACTCTGCAATGGATATTTAAACTCATGGTTAAAAATTATATGAAAATAGGAGATATTTATATTTTGTCAAAGACTTATTCCCAAAAATTATGCATTCATTATAAAAGGGGGGAAAAGTAGCTTTTATAGTGGAAAAAGCTGGTAGATAGAGGTTAAACAAGCGGCCAAAGCAAGCATCACCAATATCAGTACAAAGCAACAACCATGTGCCTCCTGATGTAATGTGTTGAGATAAAATGTCACTTTATAATGTTTATTCAAAGAATTCATAATTTGTATCCAATCAGTTAAGAAACCAGAAAACCCAAACTGAAAGGCATTTTACAAAACAACTGACCTGTACTGTTCTTAAAAGCTAAGAGTCAAAAAAAACAAAGAAAAGCAAATTAAAGGAGACTAAAGAGACATGACAAATACTAATATAATACATAATCCTGGATTGAAAAAATAAGGATAGGTAGAAAAGACATTATTGGGAAAATTGACAATATCTGAATATATAAATGTATTAGATAATAAATCAATGTTAATTTTCCTGATTTTGATAATTGTGCTGTTAAATAATTAACTATAGGCCAGGTGGTGGCTCACGCCTATAATTTCATTACTCTGGGAGGCTGAGAAGGGAGGATCACTTGAGCTCAGGAGTTCAAGCTCAGCCTGAGCAAGAGCAAGACACCGTTTTTGCTAAATATAGAAAAATTAGCCAGGAGTCATGGTGCATGCCTGTAGTCCCAGCTACTTGGAAAGTTGAGACAGGAGGATCATTTGAGCCCAGGAGTCTGAGGTTGCTGTGAGCTAGGCTGACGCCACGGCACTCTATTCAGGGCAAGGGAGTGAGACTCTGTCTCAAAAATAATTAATTGGTTAATTAATTAACTATAATGATTACATAAGCAAATGTCCTTGTTTTTCAGGAAATAATGAAGTATTCAGAGGTAAAAGATCAAGATGTCAAGAACTAAGTCTAAAATGGTTCAGAAAAAATGGCCAGGCGCGGTGGCTCACGTCTGTAATCCTAGCACTCTGGGAGGCCGAGGCGGGCGGATCGCTCGAGGTCAGGAGTTCGAGACCAGCCTGAGCAAGAGCAAGACCCCGTCTCTACTAAAAATAGAAAGAAATTATCTGGCCAACTAAAAAATATATAGAAAAAATTATCCGGGCATGGTGGTGCATGCCTGTAGTCCCAGCTACTTGGGAGGCTGAGGCAGGAGGATTGCTTGAGCCCAGGAGTTTGAGGTTGCTGTGAGCTAGGCTGATGCCACCACACTCACTCTAGCCC
>CM052446.1:809312-822916 GCA_028533085.1 Varecia variegata | reverse complement strand
GGTGTTCAAGAGATTATGGCATCTGTAACCCACAATGTTAAAAAACAGATTTTTTTGTAATAATACTGAGGACCATCCCGTTGATCTTTCTAGAAAAAAGATCTCTAATTTCACTAACAAGAACATGAAGGAAGTTAAGAAATCTCCAAAACAGTTGGCTGCTTACATAAACAGAGCAGCTCAGGACAAGCTGTGAAAAGCCCAAGTAAGCTCGGCAAAACAGAAAGCCCACCATGAAAATACAGTGGGTTTTTCAGGGCCGTGAAACAATGGCCCAACCTTTGTTCAGTGGGGATTTGAAACTAAATGTAGCTTTAACTTTCTAGAGAAAGAGAAGTATAAGTGAACTTGTAGGTTATTTGGTGAGGACAGAAGACTTTGGAGTTACATAGATTGCCTTCCCGTGCTCACCGATAATTTACAGGAAGAAAAACAATATACCTCACTTGGCTGCTGTGTAGACTTGTTCCCTCTAATAAAGTCACTACTTAAAAGCAAATTTGAAGAATATGTAATAGTTGCTTTACATTGGCTTCCAATGTGTTTGTATTTTATGTGTCCCCTAGTAATAGTGTTTTAGTCAGTTACCAGACTGCATGTTTTAGTAAGGAGAATGTGTGGCTAAGAACAAAGAATGTCCATTCCCTATTTATTAAAATAAAAAGAATTTTAAGTTATGTGCCAAGTACCTTCCATTTACCATTCTAGTTGGCACACAGGAAATTTAAATGATTTACTAAGGAGAAAAATAAAACCACTTTGCCTCTTCCAAAAAAAACAAAAGCAACTGGCTTCAAGCAGTCATAAAAAGGTGGTGGTCAGAATTATGATCCAGAACAGAAATTATCAATGATGAAAAAATTCATATTTTAAAATAATTAAGTGGACTATAGGAACAGGAAAACCATCTTACTCTGAGTCTAGGATATAGTGGTAATATACATAAGGATGTAGATACGTATTTATTACAATTCTATGGAGAGATTTTGTCTTCTAAAGAGCATGTGGGGGGTTGGGAGGGGCATGGGCAATATATTTAACCAGAACTGTTGTACCCCCATAATAAGCTATAATAAAAAATAAATAAATAAAAATAAAGAGCATGTGGTTATTCAAAACATCCCTGGGCCATATGATTTCTAAAATAAGATCTTATCTGAGAACTGTGGAAGAACCCAAAACCATTTTTTTCTTTTAGAAGCCACATAATGAAACCCTATCAATCTGCTTCACATTGAATTGGAAAAATATCCAAAGGAGCAGCTCAACTGCAATGAGGTATAAGTACACCATGAAAACTGTTCATCTTTGCTGCATTTAGAATTTAATGGTTATTTGGTAACATTGTTTAAAAATTATTATGTCTTAATGCAATCCTGCATAAGAATATAGTTTATACTATATGAAAAAATAAAACAGGACTTTTTAATAATAGCAACTATAAACACCAATCATTAATTTTTTAAGATTGTGTTTTATTAAAAAACTCAAATGTGTGTAGCTATTTTCTTATGGTGAAAAGATTTTGAAAGTTTAAAACATCACAGCAAATAATCAATATTAAAAATTTTCTGTCCACACTGAGATACTGTATATGCAAATGCCTTAATTATTATTAAGCCAATGTCTTTTTATACCAATGTCTGTTTTAAAAAATTAAAACCAACCATGTTTCTGGCATGAAAAAATCATGGAATTAAATCAGGAGTTTACATTCATGTAAAATGCTGTTGTTGAAACGTATTCCACATCATTTTCAAAATAAGAATATTTTCAGCATCTGATTTTTTTGGCCAGAATCATGTATGTATGTATGTATCATCCCTATATAAAGAAAACGTGAACATGTATTTGTATAAATGTTTAACTGGAAATATCCATGGAGTTGGCTAATTTATATTCACTTTTTATTGTATATAGATTTCTAATATTTTTTATTTCTGTATTTATTTCTTTATTTCTGTATTATTTAAATTTCCTTCGAGTAAATTCACTAAATATTTCTAAAAATTTTATTAATAAAAAGTTAACAAAAAGTATAAATGGGCTGGGCACGGCGGCTCACGCCTGTAATCCTAGCACTTGGGAGGCCGAGGCAGGAGGATTGCTTGAGCTCAGGAATTCGAGACCAGCCTGAGCAAGAGCGAGATCCCATCTCTACTAAAAATAGAAAGAAATTAGCCAAACAACTAAAAATAGAAAAAATTAGCCAGGCATGGTGGCACGTGCCTATAGTCCCAGCTACTTGGGAGACTGAGGGAGGAGGATCGCTTGAGCCCAGGAGTTTGAGGTTGCTGTGAGCTAGGCTGACGCCATGGCACTCTATCCCAGGCAAGAGAGTGAGACTCTGTCTCAAAAAAAAAAAAAGCATAAAGCATAAATGGATTAAGTGCTCTAAATAAAAGACAGATTTTCAAACTGGATGAAAAAGCTAGACCTAATATGCTGTGTACAAAAAGATATGCTTAAATATAAAGATAGATGTGTTGAAAGTACAAGAATGGGAAAAGATGTACTATGCAAATGTTAAGCATAAGAAAACTGATGTGGCTACATTAGTGTCAAACAAAGCAGACTTCAAAACAAGGAGGATTACCAGAGATAAACTACTGCAACACTTTAATAACACAGATAATAAAAGACGTAACAATTCTACATGTACATGCACTTAATAACAGAGATTCAAAATACATCATGTCTAGGCTGAGCATGGTGGCTCACACCTGTAATCCTAGCACCTGGGGAAGCCAGGGCAGGAGGGTCACTTCAGGTCAGGAGTTCAAAACCAGCCTGAACAACACAACGAGACTCCCTGTCTCCACAAAAATAAAAAAAAAAAAAAATAGAATTTAGCCAGGCATGGTGGCACATGCCTGTAGTCCCAGCTACACAGAGGCTGAACACAGGAATTTGAGGTTGCAGTGACCTATGATTGCACCACTGCACTGTAGCCCAAGTGTCAGGGCAAGAAAAAAAAAAAAATGATGTCTAAGTTGACAAAACTCAACTGAGAAAATGCAAATCCACAATCATAATTAGAGATTCTAAGACTTGGACTCTTCCCTCTTCATCTTTATCACAGGGGCCATAATGCTTACCACAATGAAATATTAATTTTAAGTATGATTTTTATGACATTTAAGTAATTTTAAGTGTAATTTTAAGTGATTTTAAGTGTAAACATCCATACAAAGCAGAGACAGAAAGTGAGTTGCTCAGTCATCCAGCAATAATTGAGTCTCTATTTCCCACTTATTCCCCTCACAGGCATTCTCTACAGGGGATCTGTATCTCCTCTCCTTCCTCGTATGAACAGATGACACAGGCACAGGATTGTCACCCAACCCCAGAAATGCTGTGAGGGCCCTGCGCTCCCTTGGAGATTGGCCATGGCTCCTAATCTTCCCCCAAGTTCCTTTTTCTTTTTCACAGAATGTTGCTGGGAGACAAGAGGGCATGATTGCAACAGTGACCTCAGTAGAAGTGTTAATATACAGTAGTGAGATCTGAGCCCCCTCTTTATTCTGCAGATTTGACCTTGCCAGGAAATGCAGGTGCTTCCCCTAGACTTCTTTCTTTTTGTGCTTTACGTTAGGCAGCTTCTATTGCTATTCACTGAGCCTCTTTTCTGCAGTGCCTAATCGAATGTGAGTCCTAACTGATGTATTCTCCATCTCTAGAATTCCATCAGGTCTTTTTAATATCTTCAATCTTTCTCATTTGATAATGTACAAATTTGAGTATATTTAAAATATGTATACCTCTTTTAAGGTCATTTTCTGTGGGTTATGAGTCTGTTTCTACTGGCTGATTATTCATGTGCTTTGAGTCACATTTTACAGCTTCTCTGTAAGACTAGTAATATTTACTGCACGTCAGACACTGTGATTATATTGTTGAATGCTGGATGCTACAATGCTTTTTTTCTTTTTCTTTTGCCTTCTAAACAATTATTTGTAGATCAGTTTAATTCTTTCAGGCCTTGTTTTTAGCCTTTTTTAGGGTCAATCTACAGGAGACTTCCTCCACAACTAGAGAAGCCTACCGAAGGTTCTCTCCACTCTGGTTGGTGAGAACTGAAATGGTTTCCAACCTCTTTGCAGCCCTCTAGGATTATTCAGCTTACAGCTTCCCAGTAACTGTTTCTCCTTCAGCCCGTATCTTTACCCTCACATGCACAGCCAACTAGTTTTCTAGTTGTTCCACATATTATTCACTTGTTGTCTGTGGCAGGGGCACAAGTCCATAGGAGTTACTTCTTCATGGGTGCAAGACAAATTCCTAGTAATAAATTTGTACCTAACCTTTGTCTATTTTATTACTCCATGAGGCTGATGCTTAGTTGAAACATTTACCAAAATACAAACTAACTTCTGTATTGAAGACTTTAGTAAAAATGGTCATACCTCTTTACATATGCCAAGAGAATAGAAATAAAGATTTGTACACAGTAACTCAAACTTCAGAAGTATTTTTTTCAGAAATATTTTTATTTAAAGTATATTTTGTGTTTTTGTACTATAAAAATACACAGCTACTTGCAGTCCAGACAAGATGGCATAGACTCATTTCTCCCTGCTCCTCCCTGCTAAACATAACTGTGAACTCTGGGAATTATCAAAGGAGACTTCTGAAAGGTGGTAAGAAGGCAAACTGGCTTGGGATTCAGGACTAGAGGAGTGACACATGGCTGGGAGTCTTAGATTGCCACACACAACAGTGCATGCCCAGGCCCAGTGCTTCCCTCCCCAACATTAGCAACAGAAGGAAGCCCAGGTGGGCTCGCCCCTGCCCCAGCCTGGCCTCCCCTGACACCCCAGGTGAGCCAGTACCACTAGCAAGGATTGGCAGTCCGGAGCTCCACCAACAACAAATGACCAGGGGAAGCACTCCTGTTCCCCACCTGAGACTTCCCTCCTTCCCTAAGAGTTATTGGGGCAGCTGGGTTGCACTAGAAAGAGGGACCCCACCACCACAAGAAGCACCACCTTGGAAACCTCTTTAGTCTCTGTGGGCCTCTGATCTCCTTCCCCACCTAGACATACCAGGGTAGTTGGGCAGCAACAAAAGGACCCCATAAGCAACCCCACATGGGAAGCTTCCTTTCCCTCATGGGCCAAAGACTCCCCTTTCCCACTGAGAAACACCAGAGCAGCTGGGCAGGACTAGCAAAGGGCATCTGCACAGTGAGAACCCTCATCCTCCTGGGGGGCCAAGACTCCCCTCCCACACTAAAATGCTTGGCACTCCCACCCAAGGAAAGCCCTTCGCCCTCAAGCAGTACCACCAGGGACCAACAGAAGCCCCAGTGCAACCAAACAGACCAAGGGTCTGTCCTTGGAACTATCACCCACATAGTGGGCCAGGACCAGCATGGGAAACCTAAGCAGGGGACTGTCTGCTGCAATAAAAGATTTAAACAAGACTCAGAGTCTCCTAAGAGGATAGCAAAAAATACAACTGAAAATCGCACATCAAAGAAAATCACCAATGAAAAAAGACAATCAACTGATTTCAACAGAAGTAAATCAGATGTCCGAATTTTAAAGCAGCCATAATAAAAATGCTTCAAAAAACTACAAATTCTCTTGAAACAAATGAAAAAAATAGTTAAGAAATTGAAATTATACTAAATGGAATGATTTAGTATCCATGAACTAAATGGAAATTATAAAACTGAAAAATGCAATAACAGAAATAAAAAACTTGCTGGATGAGCTCAACAGACTGGTTTATTAGTTTCCTAGGGCGGCCATAGCAAAGTACCACAAACTGGGTGGCTTAAAACAGAAATGTATTCCCTCACATTTCTGGAGTCTCAAAGTGCTGCCAGGGCCAAAGGATGCTTCCTTGCCACTTCCAGCTTCTGAGAGTCCCAAGCATTCCTTAGCTTGTGGCAACATTACTCCCATCTCTGTCTCCATCTTCAAATCATTGTCCCTCTGTGTGTCTGTGTCTGTTCTCCCTTCTTCTAAGGACACCTGTCATATTGGATTAGGGCCCACTCTACTGCCTGCATCTGAACTTAATTACATCTGCAAAGACCCTATTTCTAAATAAGGTCACATTCATAGGTCCCAGAGGTTGGGACTTCATCCTATCTTTTGGGGGAACACTATTCAACTCATAACAATTATAGGTGACAAAAACAGAATCAGGCCGGGCGTGGTGGCTCACGCCTGTAATCCTAGTACTCTGGGAGGCCGAGGCGGGTGGATCATTTGAGCTCAGGAGTTCGAGACCAGGCTGAGCAAGAGCAAGACCCTGTCTCTACTAAAAATAGAAAGAAATTATATGGACAACTAAAAATATATAGAAAAAATTAGCCGGGCATGGTGGTACATGTCTGTAGTCCCAGCTACTTGGGAGGCTGAGGCAGGAGGATCGCTTGAGCCCAGGAGTTTGAGGTTGCTGTGAGCTAGGCTGATGCCACGGCACTCACTCTAGCCCGGGCAACAGAGCGAGACTCCGTCTCAAAAAAAAAAAAAATAGAAAAAAAACAGAATCAGTGAACATGAGGACAGATCAATAGAATTTACCTATTTGAACAACAGAGGGAAAATAGGCTGGAAAAAAGAAAGAGAAAACAACAGAGTCTCAGGGACCTCTGGGACAGTAACAAAGGATCCAACATTTGTATCATCATGGTCCCAAAAGAGGACAGAATGAAACTGGAAGTATATTCAAAAAAATAATGGCTGAAAACGTCCCAATTTTGATGAAAAGTACAAACCAACAGACTGAAGAAGCTGACCAAACCCTAAAGAAATCCAGGTCTAGATGTATCATGTTAATCTTCTGAAAACTAAGAACAACAAAAAAAAGCAACTAGAGAGAAACCACCATTTCCCATGGAAGAACACCAACCTGAATGACAGTGGATTTCTCATCTAACGTCTTAGAGGCCAGAAGAAAATGAAACTACATTTTTCAACTGCTGAAGGGAAGTATTGTTAACTGCAAATTTTTTATCCAGTGAAACTATCCTTCAGGAAAAAAGAGGAAATAAAGATACTCTCAGATGAAAAAAAGCTAAAAGAATTTATCACAAGGATACTTACCCTTAAAGAAAATGGCTAAATAGAGTTCTTCCAACAAAAAGAAATGATAAAAGAAGCATCAGGAAGTAAGAAAGAATAACAGAAAGAACAAGAATATGAATGCATAAAGTAAGCTACCCCTTACCTCATGAGTTTTATAAATCATGTCTCATGATTGAAACAAAAATTGAAACACCATCTGATACTCAAGATAATGATATTTAAAAGTGGGAAGGGCCAGGTGTGGCAGCTCATGCCTGTAATCCCAGCATTTTGGGAGGCCAAGGTGGGAGGATTGCTTGAAGCCTGAAGTTTGAGACCAGTCTGGGCAACATAGCGAGATTCTGTCCCTACAAAAAATAAGAAAAATTACCTGGGCGTGGTGGTACACGCCTGTAGTTCTAGCTACTCAGGAGGCTGAGGCAAGAGGATTGCTTGAGCCCAGGAGTTCAAGGCTGCAGTGAGCTATGATTGTGCCACCGCAGTCCAGCCTGGGTGACAGAGAGAGACCCTGTCTCAAAAAAAAAAAAAAAAAAAGAAAGAAAGAAAAAAAGTGGAAAGGTAAAAGGCTCTAAATGGAAGTAAGGTTTCCATATTTCATGCAAAGTAGTAAAATGTTCATGAGTCAACTGTGTTAATGTCAATTACATATATAATATTAATACTTAGAGCAACCACTATGAAAACTGACACCTACAACTATAGCAAACAGCAAACTCAGTAAAACCCTACATAAGACATCACACTAAAGGCCTACTTACCTCAGTTCCTTTTAGCAAGCATATCATGTCTGGCTTTCAATTAAAAAATTACAGGCTGGGCACGGTGGCTCACACCTGTAATCCTAGCACTCTGGGAGGCCGAGGCAGGGGGACTTGAGACTAGACTGAGCAAGAGCGAGACCCTGTCTCTACCAAAAAATAGAAAGAAATTAGCTGGACAACTAAAAATATATAGAAAAAATTTGCCGGGCATGGTGGCACATGCCTGTAGTCCCAGCTACTCAGGAGGCTGAGGCAGGAGGATTGCTTGAGCCCAGGAGTGTGAGGTTGCTGTGAGCTAGGCTGATGCCACGGCACTCTAGTCTGGGCAACAGAGTGAGACTCTGTCTCAAAAAAAAAAAAATGATGTGAGGTTTAGGTCAAGGTCCATTTTTCTGGCCTATGAATATACACCTGTCCTAGTACTATTTGTTGAAAATGCTATCCTTCCTCTATTGATTTAATTTTGCACTTTTGTGAAAAAATAAATCAGTGTATTTGTGTTTGTCTATGTCCGGATTCTCTCTTCTGTTCCACTGATCTTTATCTATTTCTCCACCAATACCACAGTGTCTGGATTACTATAGCTACATATAGTAAGCTTTAATATCATTTTTTTATCTTTTTTTTTTGAGACAGAGTCTCACTCTGTTGCCCAAGCTAGAGTGCTGTGGCGTCAGCCTAGCTCACAGCAACCTCAAACTCCTGGGTTCAAGTGATCCTTCTGCCTCAGCCTCCCGAGTAGCTGGAACTACAGGCATGCACCACCATGCCCAGCTAATTTTTTTATATATATATTTTTTAGTTGTCCAGCTAATTTCTTTCTATTTTTTTAGTAGAGATGGGGTCTCGCTCTTGCTCAGGCTGGTCTCGAACTCCTGAGCTCAATCTGCCCACCTCGGCCTCCCAGAGTGCTAGGATTACAGGCATGAGCCACCATGCCTGGCCGTAAACCTCACATTTTATACAAAAATTAACTCCAAATGGATTGCAGACTTACATGAAAAAATTAAAACTACAAAACTTTTAGGAAAACTAGGAGAAAATCCTAACAATCAAGAGGTGGGTAAAAAATTCTTAGATAATACCCAAAGCCTGATCCATAAAAGGAAAATTAATAAATTGAACTTCATAAAAATTGAAAACTTTCACTCTGCAAAGACCATGTGAAGAGAATGAAAACACAAGCTACAGACTGGGAAAAAGTATTTGTAAATCACATGTCTGACAAAGGACTAGTATCTAGAATACATAAACAACTCTCAAAACTCAACAGTGAAAAACAATCCAATTTTTAAATGGGCAAAATGCAGGAATAGACATTTCACTGAAGAGGATATATGAGTGGGAAATAAGAACATTAGCCACCAGGGAAGTGCAAGTTAAAACCACAATGATGTATCACTATATACCTATCAGAATGCTTAAAATAAAAAGTAGTGGCAAACCAAATACTGGCAAAAATGTGGAGAAACTAGGTCACTCATATATTACTGGTTCTCTGATGTACTGTGAGAGATGATTTGTGGTAGAAAGTTTTCTCACATTCGTTACATTCATAGGGTTTCTCTCCTGTGTGAATTGTATGATGTTCTCTAAGTTTTGACTTCACAGAGGATTTTCCACATTCATTACATTCATAGGGTTTCTCTCCTGTGTGAGTTCTCTGATGATTAATGAAGTTTGGCTTCTGGGAGAAGGTTTTCCCACATTCCTTGCATTCATAGGGTTTCTCCCCAGTATGTATTCTCTGGTGTACTGCGAGAGCTGACCTATCACTGAAGGCTTGTTGACATTCATTACATCCATAGGATTTCTCCCTTGTGTGAGTTCCCTGATGTACACGAAGATTTGACTTCTCACAGAAACTTTTTCCACATTCATTACATTCATAGGATTTCTCTCCTGTGTGTGTTCTCTTATTTACTGCAAGGCCTGACCTATATCCAAAGGATTTCCCACATTCAGTGCATTCATAGGGTTTTTCTCCTCTCTTCTGATGCAGAATGAGAGAGGATTTATGGCTCAAGGTTTTCCCACATTCACTACATTCATACAGTTTTTCTCTTCTATGTGTTTTGTGATATATAGGAAGCTTTGGCTTACTGCAAAATGTACTAGTGTACTGATTAGTTTTATAGGTTTTCTTTCCTATATGTGTTTCTTGATGCTGAGTGAAATTTGGCTTCTTGCAGAACACTTCCCAATCTCTATTACAATCAAAATTTTTCCCTCCTTTATAAATTTGTTGATGAGTGAGGAATGCCTTCTTGACAAAACTATTCTCACTCTCATTACACTCACAGTATTTCCTCCCCATGATAACTCTATGGTGTTTATTTAGAGTTGATGTCTCACCAACACACCTCCTCCCACAATCTTTAAATTCATAGTGATTCTCCCTTGTGTGAGTTTGCTGATGAACAATGAATACTGGTCTATCAGAAAAGGCTTTCGCATGTTCATTATATTCACAGGGCTTCTCCCATGAGCACGCTCTCTTTTGGGTAATGAAGCCTGCCTCCTCGTGGAAAGCTTTCCCACACTCATTATACTCAAAAAACTGCTTCAGAGTTTGAATGTCCTCATGCTGAAATAGGTCCTCATTCTGACTAATTGCTTTCCCATTTCTATCATGTTCAAACGATTTCTCTCTGGTATGCGCAGTCTTATGCTTTCTACAAAAGAGAAATTTCCTATGTGCCTTAAATTCATCAGGCTTCCTTACCAAGGAATTTCTATTGCTAATAATTAATTCTGAAATATAATTCAAACTCATTCCATATGAGTCATAGTTACCAGCTATTTTTCTTAATAGAACAGGGTTTGTGTACAGATAAAATGTTTTTTACTAATACACTATTTCTTTCCTTAGTCAGTGTTTTGCTGTTGACAAAATCAACTTTCCACAAATGCTGGTCTTGGTTTTCCTGGGTCTTCTCCATCAGTTCATCAACTATGTAGAAGTCTAGAAATAAGAATAAGTTACCACCATTTATAAATGTTGACATATTTCTTATGAAAAGGACACATTCACATGCCTTATAATACACTGGTCTTTTGGTATGAAAGAAATCCCAAGGGTATACTTCTTCACTCCCACAGGTTTAGAAAAATCAAATAACGTGCAGTAGTAGAAAACAACTAGGAAATCCGGCAACAAAACACCTTAATTTGGTACTTCAAAAATGTGACTTTCAAAAATGGACAGACAGGCCGGGAGTGGTGGCTCACACCTGTAATCCTAGCACTCTGGGAGGCCGAGACGGGCAGATCGTTTGAGCTCAGGAGTTTGAGACCAGACTGAGCAAGAGCCAGACCCCGTCTCTACTAAAATTAGAAAGAAATTAGCTGGACAACTAAAAACATATAGAAAATATTAGCCGGGCATGGTGGTGCATGCTTGTAGTCCCAGCTACTTGGGAGGCTGAGGCAGTAGGATCGCTTAAGCCCAGGAGTTTGAAGTTGCTGTGAGCTAGGCTGACGCCACGGCACTCTAGCCTGGGCAACAGAGCGAGACTCTGTCTCTAAAAAAAAAAAAGAAACCTGAACAAGCCAAAGTAAAACTTCTGAAAAACTATAATCAATAATATAAATTATGATATAAATTTTATCATGTTAGATTCAAATATATTTAGTGAACTTTCTATGGCCATACTACCCTGAATGCACCCAATCTCATCTAATATATGTAGTAAACTAAGATGGATATATAAAACCAAAAATACGAACTATCACAGAAACTGTGAGTGGTTGTCATCTGACAACAAAGCCCCACTTATCACCATTACGTTATGCTCTCCTCTTAGAGAAACTATTACTGACTTCTACAAATCACAGCATTTATAAGCTACATTGCCTGATTATTGCCATAATACCAAAATGAAAAAAGTAATCTCACCAAAAAGTCACTGACTCATAAAAGAGTTTCTAAATAAAACCTTTAGATGAAAGAAAAGTAATCAACATCCAAATTACTAATTTCCCAGAAATAAATGAAGGGGTGGGGCCAGCATGGTAGCTCACACCTGTAATCCCAGCACTGTGGGATGCCAAGCCATGGTGGCTTGAGTCCAGGAGTTCAAGATCGTCCTGAGCAAAAGCAAGAACCCCATCTTTACAAAAAAATAAAAAATTATCCAGGCATGGTGGCCTGCCCCTGTAGTCCTAGCTACTTAGGAGGCTGAACCAAGAGGATTGCTTGAGCCCAAGAGTTGGAGGTTTCAGTGAGCTATGATGACACCACTGCACTCCAACCTGTGGGACAGAGTGAGACCCTGTCTGAAAAAGAAAAACAAACAAAGGGGGAACACTTAAGAGCTACAACCAAAGCTATCAGAGAAAACTTGTCTTTAACTTGTTTTGAAAATAAAGATTGAAAATAATTATAAACTCTGTATTTACCTTAAAAATCAAAGATAAAAACAAAATAAACCTACATGCTTTATATTTGGCCATGAATTTAAAAAAATAAAATAAATCAAAGAAAGCATGAAAAAATAAGGATAAAATCTAAAGTTCATAAAATTAAAATAAAGCCAAAATAAATAAGGAAGGCTAAATAAAACTAAAAGCATTTTTTTCAGTATGTCCCATAAAAGAGATTACATACCAAATGGGCAAAATTAGTGGGGAAAAGGAGAAGCCAAAATATACAGAGCTGAGGAGAGGCATCTAGCCACAAAGATGGAAGAGTAGTAAATTACAGGAAAATCATATATGACATTTCACAGCAAAAAATTTTCAGAATATATAGGGCTACTGAATGTCCGAAAAAAAAAAATTTTTTTTCAGAATATAGAGGAAGAAGCAGGTTGTTTACGAATAAAATTTTAATAAAATCGTGGCCGGGCGCAGTGACTCACGTCTATAATCCTAGCACTCTGGGAGGCCGAGGCGGGTGGATCGCTCGAGGTCAGGAGTTCGAGACCAGCCTGAGCAAGAGCCAGACCCTGTCTCTACTAAAAATAGAAAGAAATGATCTGGCCAATTAAAAATATATATAGAAAAAATTAGCTGGGCATGGTGGCGC
Organism: Varecia variegata; assembly: GCA_028533085.1. NCBI lineage: Eukaryota > Metazoa > Chordata > Mammalia > Primates > Lemuridae > Varecia > Varecia variegata. The sequence continues at coordinate 810,083 of CM052446.1, read as the reverse complement.
ATGCCTGTAGTCCCAGCTACTCGGGAGGCTGCGGCAGTAGGATTGCTTAAGCCCAGGAGTTTGAGGTTGCTGTGACCTAGGCTGACGCCACGGCACTCACTCTAGCCCGGGAAACAGAGCGAGACTCTGTCTCAAAAAAAAAAAAAAAAAATTTAATAAAATCGATTCCTAAAGAACATAATCAGACCAATAATAAAAAATGACATTCGCAAATCTGCTAATGATGTAAAAGCCAGCAGGGCTGGGAATCTTTTCACTGAATTCTAGCCAGCCTTTCAAGAACGGATGAGTATCATATTGTCATACGCTAGTCCACAAAACATGGAAAGCCCCCAAATCACTACTGAACTGGAAGAATCTTAATACCGAAACCTTAAAAAAATTGTACAATGAAAATCATAGGAAAATTTCTTATAATTTTGATGCAAGTGGCCCCAATAAAATATTAGCAAAGTAAGTGTGGGAGTATTCTTTTTTTTTTTTTTGAGACAGAGTCTCCCTCTGTCACCCAGGGCTAGAGTGCAGTGGCATCTGCCTAGCTCACAGCAACCTCAAACTCCCGGGCTCAAACGATCCTCCTGCCTCAGCCTTCCGAGTGGCTGGGACTACAGACATGTGCCACCATGCCCGGCTAATTTTTTCTATTTTTAGTTGTTCGGCTAATTTCTTTCTATTTTTGTAGTAGAGATGGGGGTCTCGCTCTAGCTCAGGCTGGTCTCGAACTACTGAGCTCAAGCAATCCTCCCGCCTCGGCCTCCCAGAGTGCTAGGA
>CM052446.1:782266-802883 GCA_028533085.1 Varecia variegata | reverse complement strand
AAAGGGAACATATTCTTATTCACCTTCCTATTCAGGTCTCCAGTGCCTGGCACCACTCCTGCCACAGTTAAGGGCTCAGGCAAGTTGCTCCATTTAGTAAATAAACAAGTAGTGTAGTGGGATGTCCAAGTACTTAACCCCTGAAACCTGTGCAGGTGACCTTTCTTTGTTGTTGTTGTGGATGTACTATAACTTTATTTAAAAACTTAGTAAAAGCCAATATTAGTAAAAAGCCAACACAGTATGTGGGAAACAAAAGTTAAAGAACACAAATTGCCAAAAAATGGACGCAATCTGCTCATTGCTAGTTCCTTCAGTATCACTGCCAAACTTCTGTGAAAGAAGCCTTATAGTAAAGACTAATCACAATATGGGAGGTGATTTTTTTTAAAGTTCACTTACCAATTTTAACAATCTAGAAAATAAGAAAGTCTGACTATAATACTTGATGACATAGACATGTTTAAGTAGAAAACACAAGAATTAAAAAAAGCAGCTACCACTGAAAATACTGCACAACTTCAGCTATTTACTCCAAATTTGCTTTATATAATTGAGTGGATATAAATTAATAAACAGAAATTTAAGCAAGATACATGTAACAATTTAATAGACCCTAATAATCTAATATCTTTCATATTTTTAATTCATCTTTAAGTGTGTCCATTATAAGGAAATTAACCAACATACAGACACCACAGTTGAATGTCAAATGTTTACAAAGTAATGATGACATACTAAATTCCTCTATGATGCAATTATGAAGAATCTTCACAATACTTACGTTTTGTATGTAGAAAACAGTCAAATATCTGACTCAATATAAAATAATAAACACTTTGTTAGGTTAAGACTGCTTCTCCTTTGCTAATAAATGATTTTTTAACTATAATACCATTGAGCTGAACAAATAAGGAGGTGACCTTATTTGGAGTAAGGGTCTTTGCAGATGAAATTAAATTAAGGATCTCAAGATGTGATTACCCTGGATTAGGGTGGGTCCTAGATCCAATGAAGGTATCCTTATAAGAGACAGAAAATGAGAAGACATACAGAGATACACAGAAGAAGAGGCCCTGTAAAGATGCAGGCAAGATTGGAGGGCAGCCCACAACCAAAGAGCACCACAGTTTGCTAGCAGTCACCAGAAGCTGGGAGAGGCATGGAATAGACCACCCCTCAGAGGGTCCGGAAGGAGCCAGCCCAGCCCATACCTTGATGTCAGACTTCTGGCCTCTAGAACTGTGAAAGAATACACTTCTGGTTTTTTGTTTTGTTTTGTTCTAGCCCAGGCTAGAGTGCCATGGCATCAGCCCAGCTCACAGCAACCTCAAACTCCTGGGCTCAAGTGATCCCTCAGTCTCAGCCTCCCAAGTAGCTGGGACTACAGGCATGCGCCACCATGCCCGGCTAATGTTTTCTATATATATTTTTAGTTGTCCATATAATTTCTTTCTATTTTTAGTAGAGACGGGGTCTCGCTCTTGCTCAGGCTGGTTTTGAACTCCTGAGCTCAAACAATCCGCCTGCCTCGGCCTCCCAGAGTGCTAAGATTGCAGGCGTGAGCCACTGCGCCCGGCCCCTACCACTTTCTTCACCATGTTTTTTGTCACACAAATCCCTCAACCACCATTACCACAAGGCACATCTATAAGCTGTGTGCCCTTAACTTCCTAATCTTCTATTTGCCTGGTTCCTCATTTGTAAAATAGTGTTGGCAATAGCACTAATGTTGCACACACCATAAGGAAGGTAGTCTTAGGATATATACCAATGGCTGTTACTTCAACATGGTCCTGAGGGGGTTAAACAATAAAGCATTTTGTATCTTTTTATTTGGATATGTAACCCATTCTGTACAAGATGTGAAGTTTCACTTCAGGTTTATTTGCATATGGATATCCAGTTGTTCTAGCACTTATTTGTTGAATACAATCTTTTCTGTTGAATTACTGCCAACTTAGTCAAAAATCAATTGACCATAAGTATGTGTATATTTCTGAACTCCATTCTGTTCCATTGATCTAGCCCTTCACCAATATGATGCTATATGGTTACTGTAAATTTGTAAGTCTGAAAATTAGGCAGTGTTATTCTTCCAACTTTATTCTTTTCCAAAATAGTTTTGGCTACTCAATTCTTTTGACTTTTTTCATTATATACTATTCTTATTTATTCATGGTCATTTTCATTGCTCTGAAGCCTACTTTGATATTAACATAGTTGCATCAGATTTCTTTTTCACTGTTTACATGTTATCTTTTCCCATCCTATTACCTTTAAACTACCTGTATCTATACATAGTCATATATATAATGACTTTCTTATAGATAGCATATAGCCAGGTAATGATTTTTTTTAATTCATTCTGACACTCTTTGTCATTTAACTGGTGTCTTTATGTCATTTATATCTTGTGCCTAAAACAGTTAACAGCAAGCCCAAGACTGCTCTCTTTAGAAAGGTCTGCTTGCAAGGCTGACCCTTGGCTGGAGTCTAGGAACTTAACTGGTAAACAGCTGTCTACACTGATATAAAACTTTCCCTAAATGATAAAGGTGGCTCACTATGCCTAGACTGTACAAAAAAAATGTGATTTATGCTGAAAACCTGCTTTCCTTCTGGGTGTCTGGAATCTCAGGGAATCATCAATCACGCTGGCATTATGTGCCTACATGGCTCACCCCCCCAAAAGACCCCAGACTCCTACTCTTAGATGAGTTTCCCTAGTAGACAAGACAATTTGCCACAACTTGTTGCTGAGGGAACTGAGTGAGTCCTGTCTGAAATCACTGGGAGGGGACTCTGCAAAGCTTATGTGTGGTTTCCTCGAGATTTCACCCCATGCACCATTTTTTGCCTGTGCTGATTGTACTCTACATCCTTACATTGTAATAAATCTTAGCCATGAGTACAACCACAGGAGTCCTGTGATTTTGTCTGTGAAAAATACTTTATTTTGATAGAAAAATTTTAGTTAAAAGTTTCACTTAATAAACAAAATATACCTAAAATTAACAGTAAAGAGAGATCTTTAAATCAAAGGCTTCAAAATTTCATATAATCACAAAAACCAAAATCCTACAGTATTAATGTTAATACTCCTCAAATTTAATGTTTTAAAAATCTTAAGCTTACTTTGAAGGATTATAAATGAAAAAAAGATTAAAATATACAAAATATTTTTAAAATTATAGATCTAAAATTTTTAATTACATTTTTCAAAAAAAGGACACCTTTCAAATGTGTTCAGTGCAACATGGTATAAAATATTTCACATAATTGAAATTACTTCAACATACATATATAACTGCTGAGGTAGAATACTATAAGTAAAAATAAGCTCAAAATGCATTTTGAGGCATTACAAAATACTGATTTCACAAGTTTATTGTTCCACTTTTGTAATAACAGCTGTTCATTATTATGATCCTTGGTTACCTCTACAATGTTAGGCTGAATCAAGTGGAGTTCTCCTATAAAACTAGCTTCAAAACACGAGCTGATTTGACTAATACTATATGTATCACTGTGCTTTAATATCCAATCCATTTCAGTTCGGTATGACTTGAATATGTCGATATACCTGGTCCTGTGGTTTCTTTTTCCAGGACCATTTGATACACATCTGACCGATGAAAAATGCAGGAGTTAGGGGCACCAACCTCCTGAACAGTCAAAAATGTGTGTATAATTTTTGACTCCCCAAAAACTTAACTCCTAATAGCCTACTGTTGACCAGAAGCCCTACTGATAACATAAACAGTTGATTAGCACATATTTTGTATATGTATTATATACCGCATTCTTACAATGAAGTAAAGAAATGTTAAGAAAATCATAAGAGAAAATATATTTACTATTCATTAAATAGAAGTGGATCATCATAAAGGTCTTCATCCTTGTCTTCACATTGAGTAGGCTGAGGAAGAGGAAGAGGAGGCGTGGTTGGGCTTGCTGTCTCAGAAGTGGCAGAGGTATTAGAGGTAGAGGAGTTAAAAGGAGAGGCAGGAGAGGCAGGTACACTCAGTGTGACTTTATGGAAATACATCGTAATTTCTGTCTGACCTTTTTGCTTTTTCATTTCTCTAAAAATGTTTCTATATGGTACCAATCCTTCTTCCACTATTTGCTTTAGTTTCAATGCCCGTATCATAGAAGGGTCCAGGGTGTAAAAGAAATCAAAAGCAGTCTTGAATAACTAGAACCCTTCTGCCAGATTGTCTAATGTCAATTTGTTTTCTGGCAGTGCTTCTTTCTCATCATCTGGCACAGGCTGGGGTGCACTCATCTCTTCCTTATTAATAAATGTCCTTTGTGGCATTTTTTTCCAGAAAAAGGCACTCTTACATGCATTTAAAACCTTTTCAAGCAGATATCCTTTCTCCTCAATGATTTTCTTAATGGTGTCTGGGAACTCAGCTGCTGTCTCTTGGTCAGAAGTTGCTTCTCCCATTATCTTAATATTTTTTAAGCCAAACCTCTTTCTAAAATTATCAAACCATCCTTTGCTGGCATTAAATTCTCCAGCTTTAGATCCATCTCCTTCCTTTTGCTTTAAGTTGTCATATAATGACTTGGCTTTTTCTCGAATCTTATTAGAGTCTATAGGTACACCTTTCTTTTTTTTTTTTTTGAGACAAGAGTCTCGCTCTGTTGCCTGGGCTAGAGTGCTGTGGCATCAGCCTAGCTCACAGCAACCTCAAACTCCTGGGTTCAAGTGATCCTTCTGCCTCAGCCTCCCAAGTAGCTGGGACTACAGGCATGTGCCACCATGCCCGGCTAATTTTTTTCTATATATATCTTTAGCTGTCCAAATCATTTCTTTCTATTTTTAGTAGAGATGGGGTCTTGCTCTTGCTCAGGCTGGTCTCGAACTCTGGACCTCGAGCAATCCTCCTGCCTTGGCCTCCCAGAGTGCTAGGATTACAGGCATGAGCCACCACACCCGGCCGGTACACCTTTCTTGTAGCAATCCTGCACCCACATAAAAGCAGCATTTTCAAATCAAGATAAGAAGTATTTCGCAAAAAGTACAAGGTTTTCACGCCTGTTGGTGTAGCTACAGCAACAGCTTCACGAATTTCCTTTTCTTTTTTTACACTGGATTCATTTATCTTGAAATGGCGGGCAACTGCAGTTGCAGACTTCAATTCATGGTATATATCAAGCAATTCAACTTTTTCTTGTAATGTCATGATTTTTCTCTGCTTCTTGGGAGCACCTCCAACTCCCACTACTGGCACTTCATATGGGTCCCGTGGTGTTATTCAAGGTTTATGGTACTGCCCTAAACATGATGAAAAATGCACAGATCACAAGAGATCACTTTTTACTGCAATATGCAATTTACTAGATAAACTGCTCACACAGAGATAATTAGTGTCACACAGCATTTTATATGGATACTCATAACATTTGAGCTCACTGCAATAGCAACAGGAGGTAGCTACAAAATTATTACACTAGTACAGTATGTATACTACAGTTAATTTTATGAAATTGTGATTTTTTCTGTTTTTAATTCTTTTTCACTTTTCTTTTTCTTTGGCATGTGAAGTAAGAGCTACAGTTACGATTTAATACTGTATCTTTTATGTTTGTTTACATTTTTCTCAACTGAGAATGGTACCATGTATGATCTGTAACATATGTGCATAAGTTTTGATAAATTTTAACTTAAAAGATTTGTATATACTTTGTGGTAGTAAATGATAAAATAGACTAATATCTACATATATCTTATGCATTCATGACATACCTACCTTTTTCTTAATTTTTTCAGTATTTCTAAGCTACATGGTTCATCTGTGAGTTCTTTCAAATTGTTGCACATCTCGAAACAAATTTTCCAATATATTTATTGAAAAAAATCCACATGTAAGTGGACATGCACAGTTCAAATCCGAGTTGTTCCAGGGTCACCTGTACTATTACGATTAGAGTTCAACAAAAGATTAAATGAATGCCTGATACCCTGTCTTCAATTTTCCACTTCTGGGCAAGATGGATTGAATATCAGGAACCAGATTAACCTTTCCACCTGAAACAATAAAAAAATTGACAAAATATATGGAAAAAATGGTTTCTAAGACATTGAACAGGCAACAAAGGAGAGTAATCCCTGAGAGATAGAAAACAAATGAGATGAGCCCTACAAATACCCCAGTGTACTGCCTTGCATAGTATTTAGACTGTGCTACAGGAAAAAAAACTAAGGCAGAACCTGGCAGACTCCTGGAGTTGAAGAGATAGATTTGAGAGTCTGGGGCAGCCAAGCCAGCTCAAGTTCAGAGAACATAATACCAGAGAGGAGAGAGCTACACGAAAAGAAAACCCCAGATATCTGCAGTGTCCAGCAGAGTATTGATCAGCACATGAGTATAAGGAAGTATCTATGTCTGGGAGAAGAAACATCCAAAAAGATCAGAGGGAACAGTGCCCAGTGGTCACACAGGGCCCGGAACAGTACCTGTTCCTACCAGGCAGACTGTAAAATGTCATAATTCATGGCCCACTGGGTAGAGTACTTAGGAAGATCCTGCCTCAGTAGTGGGGAATAATTAGTCCTAGAATAAGCAATGCCCTGGACCTGCCTAACGAATCCCAAAAAGAAGACAGAGATCAAAAAGGATCAAACTATTTTCAAGTAACTTAACTATAAGCTAAAATAAAGCTCAAGAAGAATTAAAAGAATACAAGAATACCCTGAGTAAAAGTAAAATTCACAATGCCTAACATCCAATATGATACTAAGTACACAAATAGGCAAGAAATCATGACCTATAATGAGAATTATAGTTTAGGCATGAAATATATAAAAAGACCTAGTCAAAATCCTGGAAATGAAAACTATAATGTCTGAAATGAAAAATACATTGGATAGGATGAACAGCAGATTAGATATTACATAAGAAAAGATTACTGAACTTGAAGGCAATTGAGTTCATTTCTCAAAAAAAAAATAAAAAACATCAATGAGCTGTGTGATAACTTAAAGCAGCCTAAAATCTACATAACTCCAGACTCAAGATGGTTTCACTGGAAAATTGTACCAAATGTTTGAAGAAGAATTAAAGCTAATTGTATAAATCTCTTACAGAAAATGAAAGAGAAACACTTCCCAACTTATTTAGTGAGATCAGTATTACACTCAGATACCAAACCCAGATAAAGCCAGTAAAAGAGCAAAACACCAAAAACCTAAACCAATATCCTCATAATATTTATACTAATAATTATGTACCATGTCCAAGTATAGTTTAGAATATTGAAGGCTGGCTCAACAGTTGAAAATCAAAGTAATACAGCATATCAATAGGCTAAAGAAGAAAAATTATATGATGTGAATTGACATAGTAAAGACATCTGACAAAATCTAACACCACCCATTTATGATAAAAACTCTCAGCAAGTTAGAAATAGAGGGGAACCATCTCAACTTGATAAAGAACATCTACAAAAACTATAGCTAACATCACACTTAATGGTGAAAAACTGTATGTTTCTCCCAAAAATTGGGAACAAGGAAAAGATCTCTACTTTCCACTTATTCAAGATTGTATTATAAGTACTAGTCAACAAAATAAGGCAAGAAAAGGAAATATGAGGCATACAAATTGGAACAGAAGTAAAACTACCCCTATTTGCAGATGGCATGATGTATTAATACTACACAGAAAATCCCAAGCATTAGACCAAAAAAAAAAAAAAGGTTGTAGAATATATTTCTATATATTACCAAATATGTAGAAGCCTAGATTAAAAATACGATACCATTTACAATAGCTCAAAAAAACTACTTATATATAAATCTAACAAACATATACAAGACTTGTATGCTGAACACTAGAAAATGCTTATGAAAGAAATTCAAGAAATCTAAGCAAATGAAGAGACATACTACATCAACAGATTAGAAGACTCAACGAAGATGTCAATTCCCTCCAAAATAATATGTAAGTTTAACATATTTGCTATCAAAATCCCAGCAAGATATTTTATTAACAGCCTTACTGTAAAGTTAATATGGGCTGGGCGGTGGCTCACGCCTGTAATCCTAGCACTTTGGGAAGCAGGAGCAGGAGGATTGCTTGAGGCGAGGAATTCAAGACCAGCCTGGGCAACAGAGGAAGACCCTGTCTCTACAAAAAAATTTTCAAAAAATTAGCTGGGCATGGTGTCGCACACCTGTAGTCCCAGCTACTCATAAGGCCAAGGCAGGAGGATTGCTTGAGCCCTGGAGTTTGAGGTTGGAGTGAGCTATGATCCTACCACTGCACTCCAATCTGGGTGACAAAATGAGACCCTTTCTCTAAAAACAATTAAAAAAAAAAACCAACTCTATGTCACATGTAAAATGTAAAGGTGTAAAACTTTTAGAAGAAAATACAGGAGAAAATCTTCAAGATTATGCAAAGAATTCTTAGATATAACAAAGGCATAATCTATAAAAGAAAAGTCTGGGAGCCCAAGGCGGGCGGATGGTTTGAGCTCAGGAGTTCGAGATCAGCCTGAGCAAGAGCCAGACCCTGTCTCTACTAAAAACAGAAAGAAATTAGCTGGACAACTAAAAATATATAGAAAAAATTAGCCGGGCATGGTGGCACATGCCTGTAGTCCCAGCTACTCGGGAGGCTGAGGCAGAAGGATCGCTTGAGCCCAGGAGTTTGAGGTTGCTGTGAGTTAGGCTGATGCCACGGCACTCTAGCCTGGGCAACAGAGTGAGACTCTGTCTCAAAAAAAAAAAGAAAAAGTTGACAAAATTGACTTAAATATTTAAAACTTTTGCTGTATAACACTGTTAAGAGAAGACAGAAATAAACTACAAATGGGAAGAAAATAATTGAAAATCAAATGTCTGGACTTGTATCCAGAAACTATAAAGAACTCTCAAAACTCAACAGGAAAGAAACAATCCAATTTTTTTAAAGAGCAAACCACTTAAATAGACACTTCACAAACAGATTCATGGATGGCAAATAAGCTCATGAAAAGATAATCAACATCACTAGCCATTACCAAAATACATATTAAAGCTATGATGAAATATGGCTATATAACCCGATAGAATGGCTAGAATAAAATTTAAACATTTTTAAATTGACAATACCAAGTGCTGGTGAAGATACAAAGCAAGTGGAACTCTCTCATACACTGCTAATGGGAATGCAAAATAAAAATGGTATAGACACTGTAGAAAAGTTTGGCAGTTTCTTATTAAGTTAAATATATACTTACTATATGATACAGTAATACCACTGGGGTAGGGGATGTAACCTGGTACAACTGTTTTGGAAAATATCCTTATGTTATGAAGTTGAATGTGGACAAATCTATGACCCAGCAATTCCACTGTAGGTATACAGCCTAAAGTAGATACGACGTATGTGGCCCAGGAGACACATGCTTGTTCAAAGCACCACTGTAATATCCCAAACTGGAAACAACCTACAAATCCTTTAACAGAAGAGTTGAAAGTAAGATGTGGTTCTGCTTATTAAATGGAATACTACAAAACAGCAAAAAATACTACAGTTTTATCATTGGACATGGAATAATTCTTTGAAGATAACATTAATTAACAAAAGCAAGACACCGAGGAAAACATATTATGAAGACAACATATATAAAGCTCAAGGTCATGCAATACTATTCAAACATCTCTTTCTGGTATACAAACAATTTTAGAGAAATTATAAAGCAAAGTCAGTAACTGATAAGCATAAAATTCAGGACAGTGATCACCCCAGGGTAAAGAAGGGAGCCCTGGTGACCGGGACTACACAAAGTGTCATAAAGATGAAGGTAGAGTTCTATTTCTTAAAATGAGTAATGGAGGCCAGGTGAGGTGTCTCACGCCTATAATCCCAGCACTCTGGGAGGCCAGAAGTTTGAGACCAGCCTGGGCACCATAGTGAGACCCCATCTCTACAAAAAATTAAAAATTAAAAAAAGATTAGGGGGCAATGGTAAAATTCACACCTAATGGGTACAGTAACTTTGACTCAAACTGTACAAAAGCAATTTATGTAACCAAAACATTTGTACCCCCATAATACTCTGGGAAAAAAAAATTAACTGGGTGTGATGGTACACAGCTATAGTCCTACCTACTCAGGAGACTGAGGCAGGCGGCTTCCTTGAGCCCAGGAGTTCAAGGTTACAGTGAGCTGTAAATTCACCACTGCACCTGAGCCTGGGCAACAGAGCAAAACCCTGTCTCTTAAAAAAAAAAAAGAGGAGTAATGGCTACATAGATCTTGATTTTGGTAGGATTCTTTATATCTTTCAATAAGCTTTACAATAAAACTCTTATATAACTCTTGTTATATTTCTTTTCTTTTTTTTTTTTTTTTTTTTTTGAGACAGAGTGTCTCTCTTGTTTCGTGGGCTGGAGTGCCGTGGCCTCAGCCTAGCTCACAGAAACCTCAAACTCCTGGGCTCAAGGAATCCTCCTGCCTCAGCCTCCCAAGTAGCTGGGACTACAGGTGTGCACCATCACACCCTGCCTGTATTTCTTACTTTTTAAAATTCTTTTTATCGTGATTAAAAATATATATAACAAAAAATTTACTAATTAACCATTTAAAGTGTACATTTCGAAGTTAGGTACCTTCATATTGTTGTGAAACATATCCAGAACCTTTACAACTTGCAAATCTGAAACTCTGTACCCATTAAACAACCCCTACATCCCCCTTTCCCTAGACTCTGGCAACCATCATTCTAATTTCTGTTTAATAAATTGACTCCTTTAGGTCCTCGTATAAGTGGAATCATTTGTCTTTTTGTGACAGGTTTATTTCACTTAACATAATATCCTCAAAGTTCATCCATGCTGTAGCATGTGACAGGATTTTCCTCCTTTTTAAGGCTGAATAATGTTCCATTGTATCTACCACATTTTGTTTATCTATTTATCTATCAATAGACACTGTGGCTACTTCCACCTTTTGACTATCATGAACAATGCTGCTATGAACATGGGTGTACAAATATCTGCTCGAGTCCCTGCTTTCAGTTTTTTTGGACATAAATTCAGAAGTGATAATGCTGGATTATATTACGATTCTATTTTTAATTTTTTAAGGAACTTCCATTCTGTTTTCCATAGTTGCTGTACCATTTCACATTCCTACCAACAGTACTCAAGGGCATATTTCCTATTTTTAAGATGAGAAAAAATAACTACACACAAAAATCTTAATCATAGGTTGGGCACAGTGGCCCACTCCTGTAATCCCAGCTACTAGGGAGACTGAGGTGGGACGTTCACTTGAGCCCAGAAATTTGAGACCAGCCTGGGTAACACGGAAAGTCCCTGTCACCAAAAAAAAAAAAAAAAAAAAAAATCTTGTTTATAAACAAAACATATGGGCCGGGCGCGGTGGCTCACGCCTGTAATCCTAGCACTCTGGGAGGCCGAGGCGGGCGGATCGTTTGAGCTCAGGAGTCCGAGACCAGCCTGAGCAAGAGCGAGACCCCGTCTCTACTGAAAAAAAAATAGAAAGAAATTAGCTGGACAACTAAAAATATATATAGAAAAAATTAGCCAGGCATGGTGGCACATGCCTGTAGTCCCAGCTACTCAGGAGGCTGAGGCAGAAGGATCACTTGAGCCCAGGAGTTTGAGGTTGCTGTGAGCTAAGCTGACGCCACGGCACTCTAGCCTGGGCAACAGAGTGAGACTCTGTCTCAAAAAAAAAAAAAAAAAAAAAAAAAGAAAACATGGAGCCTGAGACAAAGCCCTGGATCCACCTGCAACCTAATAAATTCAGGTTCTTTCCTAGATGTTTTCAAAAGGAATCTCTGCAAAATATATTTAAGAGTATATCTAGAAAAAGGGAAAGAAAAAACAAATGGCTTACTACACACATGCAGCAGAAAAATAAGACCAGGAGGCAAAGAAAATCAATGAATATTTCAGACCAAAGTATACCAATTTAGTAAAGGTAACAAAGGAAGAACACAGGGAAGAGATGCCCATACAAGACGAAGAAATACAATTTCTGGAGAAGAAAGTTCAAAAGTTTGAAACTATTTCCTCAGAAATAAGGAAATGGAGAAAAGACTTGAGTAATACGGTCTTGTGCAAGTTTCCGACTCTTAAGTATGTGAATGTACTGCCTTAAAAAATACGGCCGGGCGTGGTGGTGAGCGCCTGTAGTTCCCAGCTACTGGGCAAGCTGAGGCAGGAGGATCGCTTGAGCCCAGGAGTTTGAGGTTGCAGTGAGCTAGGATTGCACCATTACACTCCAGCCTGGGCTAGAGACAGAGTAAGACTTTGTCTCTAAAAATAAATAAATACATACACAGATAAACTAAAGCAAAAAGAGCCTCTTTTCTCAAAACAACCCAATAACCCCGGAGGTATTCCTGCAGGTGGTTACAGACCTCTCGTGCCTCTAGGTCCTGGGATGCCCACCCGTCCAGGACTTCCCCGGTATCCTTGCCCTGAGGAAGCGCTTCCTCAAGACTCGGTCCCTTCTGGCTGCCCTTGTCTCCTTCCTCAGGGTGGGCTTGGCCGCTCCCCCTCTGGGGCCAAGACTCGCCCAGATCCCAAACCCCAGCCCCACAGTCTCCAGCCCCAGTGGGTCTAGTCCCCGCTCGGCCCCGGGGGCGCGGACCTCGACCTCGGATCCCGCCTTTCAGATCCCAAACCTCAGCCCCGCGGTCCCCAGTCCCACTGGGTCTAGTCCCCGCTCGGCCCCGGGGGTGCGGCCCTCGACCTCGGACCCACCACCGGCCCGCTCCGACCGCCCCTCACCTCGGGCTCGTAGTCTCCGCGCTCCAGTTCTCACATACGGCTCCTCCGTCGTCCCTCGCAGCACCTAGAGGAGGGTGGAACGCAGGGGACTTGGCAGTTGTAGCTGAGGCAGTTGAGGCTTGTTTACCATCACCATGGAAACCCCCGGCAGCGCGCTCTGGGCGGGGCTTCTTAGGGGCCGCGAGAGGCGCTCGGCGGGCCGAGACCTCAGCTCCCGCCAGTCGAGCGCACGCTGCCCTTCCGGAAGCCCTCCTCCTTCCGGCTTGCTCAGCCTCGAACTGACCTCGCACCCTGGGCTCGCCGGCCCGGGGCCGGCTGCCGGCGTGACTGCGGTCCGGACTCCACCCACACCTCCTTCAGGAAGACGGGGCGCAGTCGCACTTCCCCCAGCAAGCCGGAGGATTCAATGACCGCGGCGGGGCGGGGCCCCCGCGGCTGGCGCCGGGAGGGCGGGGGGAGGGGGTAACTGCGACGACGCCACAGAGACGCTCCCGGAGCGGAGCCGGCGATTGGCCAGCCCGTCGCGGGGCGGGCGCGGGGAGAGCAGGGTCCCGCTGGCCGCTCCGAGCCCCTGGCGGAAGCCGATTGGGTGAGCCTAAAGGACGCCTGGTCTGAAGACCAGCGGGAGTGACGAAAATGAGAGTCGTTTCCTCCGGAGGAAGAAAGGACATCCAGGAGGAACAGGGTTGCAGTGCGGCTAGTCTGTACCCCCAGCTCCAGGAGAGACGGAGACGATTGGCTGTCCACTGGGTACCCTAAAGTTGTCTCACGTGGCCGCCGCTTCTTCCGCGTGGCAAGACTGGCATGAGGCCTGGTCCTCAGGGACAGAGTGCAGGGTGGAAGATATCACCATCATGACCTTCGCCGCTGGAAAAGCAAGCGTCCAGTTCAGTATCATTTGATACTGCTACATCCAGGGCTGCTGTGTTTGCTCTGAACAAGACAGACAACTTCCCGGCCCTGGTTGAGGAGTTATTAAGCACATGCACATAGTCGGAATTAGCAGTACCAGGGACCAAGAGTTGTCATTTCTGTAGCACAGCTGCTAAGCAGTATCCTTTTGCTTGCCATCTAAATGTGATTAGCGCCGCACTGTTAAGAAAAAAAACAAAACCCTTAGAACCCGCAGTAGCTGGCTTGGATCCCCTGGAGAATATAAACAATTTCACAGAATACTGATATCAAATGAGGTCTCCGTGACACGAAGGAAGGAGAAAATAAGTCCACTCGGTAATCTTGCCTGAACAGATAAAAACTGGCACTGCAATCACACAAAAAAGAATTAAACATCCCTTCCCCAGCCAAGCAGAATGACTACTGCTTTTTCTCCAGTAACAACTCTAGCTTTGCTCCATTCCTCCTGCTTTCTAGACAAAACTAAGATAATCACTGAATTGCCCCTGCTTTCTGAAGCACCCAGTCCAGAATAGACCCCTGTTTCCTTGGACTCTCCCCCAAATCAACCACAAGCCCAAGTACTATAACAAACGCTCTTTAACAGGGCCTCTTGAAAACACCCCATGATTCCTCATAAGGTCTCCCTCACTGCAGCAACTAATAATCCTGAATAGTAACTAATTCACAAAGCAGGGAATACATCCATTCACTGAAATAACAAACAAATCACCATTTAACCATAAGTATGGCCCTGGTAATACAGAGATTATACATAACTCATACATACACAAAAATATAAACCTCAGAGCCTATTCTCTAATGAGAAAATAAGTATTTCTAATATGAGTGTAAATAGGGTCGAGATCTTGGTATATAAAAAGCTAGTATGCTAAATGCAATGTGGGATTCTGGATTGGATTCTAGAACAGCAGGACATTAATGGAAAAACTGATGAAATCAGATTAAAGTTTGTAGTCTAATTAAGAACATAGTAACAATGGTAATATCTTATTTTTAACAAATGTGCCACAGTTACATAAGATGCTAACTACAGGAAAAACTGGGTGAAGGTATACAGGAGCTCCCTGTACTATCTTTGCAAATTTTCTCTGGATCTAAAATTATTCCAAAATAAAAATTTTATTAAAACAAACACTTAAGCACAATTTACTCTCCAGGAAGACGTATTATTTTTACTTTTCACTGGAGTGGTGGTGATTGTTATTGCATCATGAATCACCCTCGTATAAGCAACAGGAATATAGTCACAACAACAGCTCTCTTGCCTCAATCTCCAGTCTCTGTACCTATAAGACACTTCAGGGTTCCCTCCTGGGTCCCCACACACCCCCTCAAATGGGCATGCAGCAATCAGTTACTGAAAGTGACCACACCTGGTCTAGGTCCTGCCCCACTACTGCACTGTCACATAGACCCAAGTGAGCTCAGGATTCCTGACCGCTTCCAGAATGGAATCTACTCAAGCTGTTAAGTGGATAAGAATCACAACTGTACAGGAGGCGTTGTGGCAAGGCAGCATTGTCAAATCAAAGATGGAAGGAAGGTGTCCTTTGACTCTGCAAACACATTAACACATCTCCTGAGCTTTCCTTGGTGGTGTCAGACTGCCCCCAGCCTTCCCCAGGCACAGGAATTAATTAAGGGAAGGCATCAGGTTCTGATGCGCCAACAAAACATAGAAAATAGGATACTCAAGGCTGGACACCAGAAGGTCACCATGGAATAGCCCAGCCTTTTGCAGTAAGAGTAGACAGAAGTTTCCATTCAGGGAATCCTCCGGTAATAAAAGATGGATGTGCATGTTAAGGGCAGAAGAGAGGAAGAAAAGGGTTTATTTGACATAAAACAATGGCAACTAAGAGAGGAGTATGTCTTCCAGAATCTGGTGGCTTTCATTATGTGCTGGGAGTGGAGGTGACCTCTATAGCAGTGCTGTCTAATAGAAATATGTTAGTCACATATATAATATAAATTTTTTTCAAGTAGCCACATTTGCAAAAGTAGAAAGAAACAGGTGAAATTAATTTTAGTATTTGTATTTTTGTTTGGATACATCCAAAATATAATTTCACTTGTAATTAACATATAAAATTGTCAAGAAGATATTTTACATTCTTTTTTTCTGTATTAAGCTTTTGAAACCTGGTGAGTACTTTCCACTTACAGCACATCTCAATGCAGTTGCTAAATTTTCATTGGGAATATTTAATGTATATTTAGAATTCATAGAATTTACAGCTGAAAAAGTAGATTCACATACCCAAGTTGGGGTTTTTTTGGTTTTTTTGTTTTGAAACAGAGTCTTGCTCTGTTGCAGGGCTAGAGTGCAGTGGCATCAGCCTAGCTCACAGCAACCTCAAACTCGTGAGCTCAAGCCATCCTCCTGCCTGAGCCTCCCACTACAGGTGTATGCCACCATGCCTGGCTAATTTTTTTTCTATTTTTTAGTAGAAACTGGGTCTCGCTCTTGCTCAGGCTGGTCTTGCATTCCTGACCTCAAGCAATCCTCCTGCCTCAGCCTCCCAGAGTACTAGGATTACAGGCGTGAGCTCCCATGCCCAGCCCCTAAGTTGTTTCAAACATATTTAAAAGTTACCAATAAGTAAATTGAGTATCAGTTTTTAAATTTAAATTAAGGCAAGGCCCAGGCATGGTGGCTCACGCCTGTAATCCTAGCACTCTGGGAGGCCGAGGTGGGAGGATCGCTTAAGGCCAGGAGTTCAAGACCAGCCTGAGCAAGAGTGAGACCCCGTCTCTACTAAAAAAATATAAATAAATTAGCCAAACAACTAAAAATAGAAAAATATTAACTGGGCATGGTGGCACATGCCTGTAGTCCCAGCTACTCAGGAGGCTGAGGCAGGATTGCTTAAGCCCAGGAGTCTGAGGTTGCTGTGAGCTAGGCTGACGCCACAGCACTCTAGCCCAGGCAACAGAGCGAGACTCTGTCTCAAAAAATAAATAAATAAATAAATAAATAAATATAAATAAATAAATAAATCAAGGCAAGGATGTAGAGAAATTTAAGTCCTTGTATACTGTTTGTGGGAATGTAAAATAGTACAGCCACTATGGAAAACAGTTATAGCAGATGCTCAAAAAATAAAAAATAGAATTACTATGATCCAGCAATACCACTTCTGGGTATATATGCCAGAAGAACTGAAAGCAGGGACTCAAACAGATTTCTGGGTTTTTTTTGTGTGTTTTTTAGTTTTTTTGAGACAGAATCTCACTTTGTCACCTAGGTTGGAGTGCAATGACATCATCATAGCTCACTGCAACCTCCAACTCTTGGGCTCAAGCATTCCTCCTGCTTCAGCCTCCCAAGTAGCTGTGACTACAGGTGGGCACCACACCACCCAGCTAATTTTTTCTATTTTTGGTAGAAATGGGGTCTCGCTCTTGCTCAGACTGGTCTTGAACTCCTGACCTCACGTGATCCTCCTGCCTTGGCTTCCCAGAGTGATAGGATGGATTACAGGCATGAGCCACCGTGCCTGGCCTCAAACAGATATTTGTACACCCATGTTCATAGCAGCGTTACTGACAATAGTCAAAAGGCAGAGGTAACCCAACTGTCCATTAATAGATGAATGGATAAACAAAATGTAGTATATACATACAATGGAATATTATTCAGCCTTTTTTTTCACTTTTTTCTTTTTTATTCCTTACCCTAACCACTAGACTACCAGGAATTTTTTTTTAATTTTAATAGTTTTATTTTTTTAGAGATAGGGTCTCACTATGTTGCCCAGGATGATCTTGAACTCCAGGGTTCAAACAATCCTCCTGCCTCAACCTTTCGAGCCTCTGGGACTACAAAAGGACAAATACTGTATGATTCTACTCCTAAGAGGTATCTAGAGTAGTTGAAATTATAAAGATAGAAAGTAGAATGGTGGTTGCCAGGGGATGATAGGGAGGAGGTAATGGAGAGTTGTTTAATGGGTGAGTGGTTTCAACTTTGCATTAATAAGATGAAAGAGTTCCATGGCATTTCAAGCACTCAACACCCTGAGTGGCTAAGTGTCCCCTGTATCACACAGGGCAGCTTTGGACCTAGAGAGAACGACGGAAATCCTACTATCTTAAATCCACCACTCTGAAACCGCTGCCCTGTGGCTCTGTCTCCGCTCTAAGCCATTGCCTTTCTTGACTTATCCTGGAGGGTTAGAACCACTTTATCTGACACGTCTTGCTTCTTATTCTAATTATTTCATAATAGCTGCAGTTTGCTTTAGGGAGTTTCACTTATGTGTATAGAAAAAAGTGCATCATGGGGGAGGGCCTCACGCCTGTGATTCTAGCATTTTGGGAGGCTGAGGTGGGAGGATTGATTGCTTGAGGTCAGGAGTTCGAGACAAGCCTGAGCAAGAGTGAGACTCTGTCTCTATTAAAAATAGAAAAAATTAGCAGGACAACTAAAAATAGGAAAAATTAGCTGGGCGTGGTGGTGCTCGCCTATACGCCAGAGGCTGAAGGAGGAGGATCTCTTGAGCCCAGGCATTTGAGATTGCTATGTGCTAGGCTGATGCCACGGCACTGTAGCCTGGGCAATAGAATGAGACTATCTCAAAAAAAAAAAAAAAAAAGTGCAGCCTTCCAATATGTTTTCAATCCACTTTTACTCTGTGGATATAATATTGCTAAGAATGGGGGGAGAGGGGACTTACTCTAACTCCATTTGTTACCCCATGAAATTGTACCCTAAAATGAATGACTTCACACTAAAGCCACTGATTCAGTGTCTACAAAAGTTTGCTCTGACTTTCCCAGGAGGGCTTGAGTGTGGCTGGTTGTTATTTACAGTTTTTAGTACAGCACAGAGTTCCTAACAGGTGCTCAATATATATTTATTTCAGACAAGGATTGATCAGAGATGTTATTTTTATGTCAGTCTTTGCATTTCATTACTCTGTGATTTAATCAAACTTTTCTATTCTCCAATAGTCTTTTTTTTGTTTCCAGTTACATGTGGCTACTGTGTATTTTTTCTTTTTCTGAAAATGCATAATGTGTGACTTATCCCTCAGCTTGACAGTCAGCTCTCTAAAAGCAAGGACAGAACAATTTAATTCTCTTTATCTTGCATACCATCAAGCACAGGAATCAATATGTTCTCAGTAAGTATTTGCCAATTGCTAGAAATGTTTTTTCTGTAGGTTTTCATGTGTATTTTAATTTTAGTGTATGTGCTACTGGAAAACATGTTCATGTGTATGTTTAATGAAATTATCCTGTTTTATTTAACAAGGAGAACGGTCTCTGTTGCTCACCAGTAATCAAGGGCAAAGACCAAATTCAGCTTAGTGCTGCATCCTGAGCAGCTGGCATGGTCCCCTGCCTGGAGGAAGGACTTGAGGCACTGTTGAATTAGTAGATAAATACATGAAAGTTAACTATTTTTTCAAGTAAACTGCTTTACAATAAATAGATAATTTCATGTATTAGTCCTTAGGATGAACTTTCACATCATATAGATATTTTAAATATTAAAAAATAGAGCTTGCTGACTATGATGGCTAATACCTATAGTCCCAGCTACTCAGGAGGCTGAGGTAGGAAGACTGCATGAGCCCAGGAGTTGGTAACCACCCTGGGCTATATAGTGAGAACCCCATCTCTAAAAAAAAAAAAAAATTTGAGCAAAAGTGAAGTTTTTGACATCCTCTCAGATTTTGCAAAACATAAAGGCACATTCAAGGGCCACAGTTTCCCAAAGTGCATTTTGGCACCAGAAAGAGCCCTGGTGACAGGATTTCAACCATGGAAACGGGGCCTCTGTCAGGTGTGATGAGGATGAATGAAAACCAACCTTGTGACTAAGTCTGCCAACATCCCGATAGGAAATAGTAAGTTTACAGTTCACATTTTCAGGAAATGCCAAATTGCCTTTCATTATTTTTACAGATTTTGGTAGACTTATAGATTCAATATTCATGACTTCATTGTAGATTGATTCAGGTGGCCCTCTATTTTAGAGGATAAAAGGCAAACCTGACTGGCAGAAGTCAGACTGGCCAGGACAAAAGAGAAAGAGTCGGAGTTAAGACCCATTATTTCACTGTTGAGAAAACTCAGCCCAGGAAAGCTAAGCAACTTTTCCAGAGTTACCCAAATAGTAAATAGTTGCAAGAAATCCACTGTGCTTGGGTCCCATTCTAATGATCTGCCTCTCAAGCCAGACTGACTCTTTGCCATATATATGTATGTGCCCAGTACAGTAGTGTACCATAAGTACAAAGTAGTCTAAGACTATAAAAATGAAATTGTTAGCTGAATCAGTGCAAATCAATCTTAAAAATAATTGTTCTGTGACCTTCAAATTTTTTTGCCAAAACATTAAAAATTCTCTTTCAGTTATAAGTGTATAGGGATATGAAAACAATAGTAAAACTAATATTTATTTAGGACTGTGTAACTTAATAACTAGAAATATTGAGAATTAAAGTTTTACTTGTAAAAACTTATAAAAGCAATTTGAACAATACTTGCCTCTTCTTTTCATCTTATAACTTACAACGCAGAGTGAGCATCTTCATACTCTTTTACAAATTTGGATCCACTTTCAACATTTTATCCTTTGCATTTTTAATGTCATGAAATAGCTCCAAGAATTCTTTAATGTGAATTTTTTTGCCATTTCCCCTGAGACACCTTCATCCTTCTGTCACAATTCCTTTTCTCGTGTATGTTAAGTTCCCCTACAGAAAGTTCCTGTGGCTGTAGCTCTAGAGCCTCTTTTTTTTTTTTTTTTTTTTTTTTTTTTTGAGACGGAGTCTCACTCTGTTGCCTGGGCTAGAGTGAGTGCCATGGCGTCAGCCTAGCTCACAGCAACCTCAAACTCCTGGGCTCAAGCGATCCTCCTGTCTCAGCCTCCCGAGTAGCTGGGACTACAGGCATGCGCCACCATGCCCTGCTAAT